>JAOXOE010000827.1:2612851-2624524 GCA_028565055.1 Phoeniculus purpureus
CGCCGTTTCTGATACAGGCCAGGATGCCATTGGCCTTCTTGGCCACCTGGGCACACTGCTGGCTCATGTTCAGCTGGTTGTCGATCAACACCCCCAGGTCCTTCTCCAAAGGAGAACCAAAGAGATCCTGTGATTCTGTGTAGGCAGTGCTCAGCATCGGGGCAGCAGGCCTTTTGGGTCTTCCTGCCTATGTGCTCCACTTGAGAGACCCAGGACCTGCCCTTTCTTGGCCAGAACCCTGCCTGCTGCTGCCACTCTTATTAGCAGGGAACAAGCCAGTGTTCTGGGTAGGAGGCAGCTAATGCAAAGATGCCTCAAAGGCAGGGCTGTGTTAACCGGCTCAGACTCGTGGAAGCAGTGCGTGTCTCAGCCACTGGTGTGTTCCTGTCAGTTTAACTAAGCCAGGTGAGACGCTGCAGCAAACGTGGCCGCTATGCAGACAGCAATGTTTAGAGACAACTATGTGAGAGCTTTCACTTTTCCCCAAAAGGATTTCCAAGTATTTACTCAAAATGTCTTTGAATGTAGTAATTTATCCAAACAGCCTTCAATGGGGAATGCTGCTGCATCTGTGAAGAACTTTTGAGGTTTTGCCAGAGCTTTCCTCTTAATGTAGAGGAACATTAATAGTGAACCAAGATGTCAGAGAGAAACACACTGAAGAATATCTTATTATCCTGGTTAACTTCAAACCATTTCTATATGCACAATGAAAAGAAGCTTAGGAACTCACTGAATAGCAAACAGCAACAAAGTCCATTAAAGGAATGAATATGTAAATAATATTTGTTGTTGCCTAGATCCACCAATACTGATTTCAGGAAGAAATCAATAAGCTGCTTTGAGTATCTTACCTCTCCCATGCATGACCCAGACAAGTAGCCAAAAGGAAATACGTGATTGTGTATTTGAAAGCTTATATGGGACTGGTCTGCATCTGGAGGCTTACATTTTTTAAACCTACTGTGATGGAAGCAAATTCATAAATCATGAGAGTCTGCAAATAAATGTAATAAGAATTGCTGCAAGTTCTAGTAATTTTAATATCTGACAAGATCAGAAAAATGAAATTTAACTTCATTCTGGTAGAGAGACAGCTTAATAAATCCATGTCTGGACTCACCTGAAATGTTGTACTCCAAGGAGATTCAAAGACAATGATAACGATGATAAGAGGGCTGCAGAGTGACAGAGATGTACGTAGAGGATGTGAGTTATTTTAGAATATGTCACTGTGGTCTCTATTTGAACCAAGGCTACACAATAATTGGTTTCAAATCCAGTCCACAATGATGAAATGTAAAGACAAACTTGGACCTAGACATGAATTTCTGGGTTGCATGTCCTGAGGGACAGCAGTTTGACCTGCAGTTTAAACCAAACAGTGATGCAAGAGCAGGCTACTTAAATCACGCTAAAAATCCACCATGATTTCCCTTTTCAGATATATAATAGAGTTGATAGTCTCTCCTGTTCTTGTAAAAGACCGTATTGTAAAACACTGGGGATGACTCATCTACCAATGTGTATTTTTTTTTGCATTTCAGTCCTCCATGCATTTACCAAATTGTTATTATCTTGGAATGAATACACAGCCTGCACTAACTGAGAGGGATGAACTCTCTCCTTCTGATGGAAGCCTGAGAAATTCTGCACCTGAGGTTTACTGAATCTGCTCTGTCTCAGTGTATTGCTCGTGGCCACGTTTAGTCATCATTAGTATTCAAGTAGCAACTGCTAATGACTTAAAATACTGTCATGAAACATTTAGTATTTTAGACTAAAATTCAATAGCTGAGTAATCGAGACTAGATTGCCAACTGTTTTTCCTCAAACCTCTGCAGGCACAACTAGCACTATGAGCCATTGCTCAATTTGCATGTCTCTTGCCTATGCATCCATCTCATGGAACAAATATGTAGCAAGGGACCAAACCATCCAGGCTAATGGACTCAGTGAGTGCAGCACACAGTCTCTGTTACCAGCACATCTTCACAACAACCAGCTGGACCACCAGTCCCACTATCTACTTATTTGGAAAATATCTGCATGGAAGACGCTCATTCTGTGAGTTTCAAGAAATGCAACATTTTTAGCTACTGCATCTTTTTTACTTCCTTTTAAAATGCTTTCTTTCATGTTGCCTGGGTAATGGCACAAACTATGGTGCAAGTATGTTTTAGCCTAGTGATAGCAACAAACTCTGAACTAGGAAATCCACTAATTTAATGATTACTGACAAATAAGCTATCTATCACTTCCAACTTGCTGGAACACAGCTCATGCTTTTTGTTGGTCAGAAAGGGTAGTTCAGACTCTTCTCCTACATCTTTTATTTAGGAAACAAACTGCAACTTTATGAAAAATTTCTGGGGTCCTTACCTTAATATCTCAGTTCAAAGGTAACATTCTCCTCAGTCATGTCCATATAGTTCTGCCTTAAAAGGTCTGGCAGAAGAAATTCTATTCCAGCACATAATCACAGAGCAGTAGAAGACGAGCCCACTCCAACTCTGTTATCTGTTCTCTTCTTCTTCTCTGGAAAAAAAAAAACCCACATTAATAAAAAAGACCTTCTTAGCAAGGGAGACCATTTTGCATTAACATCAGACAAAGGAGGAAGCTACATATCACTAGAGCAGGGCTTCCTCCTCTAGCTGAGGTTTATTCAAGCACAGGTTGTGGAGGCCAAGAGCAATGAGGCAGCGTAGTTACTATGCACCAAAAATACTATTTTGCTAAGCAATTTAACTCGTCTTGCCTTTATCATTTCTTTTAGCTCAAGCTTACTTTGATTGGTGGATGTGATAACTGCACTTCTTGCATTTTAAGATTCTGGATGCTTCTGCCACAATTATAGCAGAAAAGGGCTGTGAAATATGCATGGATTTGGGAAGGAAAAGGAAAGTGGAATTAAATGTCTGGTTAGCGTCTGTTTTGACCTTTCTGCCATAGTGAAACATTCATCCCCAGAAGAACCATTAGCTGAGTGCTGCAGTCTTCACTTTTATTCACCAGAGCCCTCTTAATTAAGAAAATGACATAACAGATATGGAGCCATTTGTTGTGATTTACAGCAAACAGACAGGCATTGACAGAACAAAAATGGAGGCCTTTCCCTATGAGGCCTTTTTCTTCCTGGCCTCATTACCTCCAGACTAAAAGAGAAGGTTATTCTGCATGTGACCACAGAATGTGAAGCACTGCAGAGAATGTTTAGGTTTGGTTTAACTAAAACCTTGAATAAACATAATTTAAAATTAAGAAGAATCTAAGTCAGTGTTGAGAAGGTCTTTACTTCCCAGAAGAGTGTACTGCACAAAAAAAAATGTACTGTCTCTCTCAATGCTTCCAGTAAGTGTCTATCCATTCTCACAGGATCATAGAATTGTTTAGGTTGGGAAAGACCTTTAAGATGGTAAATTCCAACCATTAACCCAACTGTCCCAAGACCACCACTAAACCCTATCTTTGAGCTCCAGATTGACACAACTTGGTTACGTCAGTATTCTGAGAGCTGGAAAGAATTCCTTGCTCTGCTTCCTTTAGTTCCTATGTCTGTTTTGCATAGAATATTATTTACAGAAATTGCCACCACAGTAATAAAACAATTATGAATAGTTCGTATGTATTAGTTGTTTAGTAATACTGAACTAAAAAGTAGATCTATCTTAGACTTTTACGTATTCATTTCCATTCACTACCTTCTTCAATCCTCTGTTTATACTAGCAGTAATTTTGCCTGTTCTGAAGATGGTCTCAAAAGATCTTCTATATAAAATCAAAAGGTATATGAGCAAAATCTGGCTGTTCTTTCTTGCCTGGAATCTCATTTGCACACTTTACACACTTCGGATAAAACAGAATAATCCAGTATCTTAGGCTGCTACTAAAAGAGTTTTATTCCCATGGCTTTAATAACTGCTTTTGCTTGAGACAAGTTCAGCACCAGTGAGAACTGTTATCTCTTTATTCTTTGTGGCCAGGAACCAGCAAGGTTCGAAGTAGATTTGTAGAGTGTTTCCATTAAGAGTAGATATTCAGTTTTTAATCATTCTCCCTTGTTATGTAGCACTGTTGTCTTAAACTAAAAGAGCAGACAGTAATGCTATCACTCACTGATGACCACCAGTACCAACTTCAGCTGATATATTTGCTTGGGAAAAAGTATTTTGAGAATTTATTATTGTAAATCCCTAAGTACAATGAAACAAAGAAGGACATTTATTTCAAAGTCTAGAGGAGTTGCAAGAGTTTAAGTGCCTTCAAAGTCACGGCAGAAATTCTATAAATTAAGACACTCAATTTTCCAAACTGTTAAAAAAAGGTGTTTTTTTAATCTCACAACAAGGGTTATGGCAATAGAATGTTTTCTGCTTTAGTTTACAAAGTTGTTTCCTTAAGTAAGAATTAAGTACAGAGTAAAGATGTGTGACTCAGCAAAGCAACTGATTTGTTCAAAAAAGCCAAATTTAACTCAAGCTCTATTCCCCCTTCTCTCTTTTCTCCTCCTCTGAGAAGTCCTAGTGTTGTCCTGACAGAAGAATAAACCAGCAGTACACAGAAAGACATCAGGATCAGAAAACTTCAGTGCTGTGGCAGCAAGAAGGGATCAGACTCGACAGGTCAGACACTGATCCCTTCTGTCCACTCCCTGTTTCCAGCAGCAGATCTGCTTGGTATTTCCTTCTCTGCTTCAGGCCAGTTTTGCCCTGGGCTCCTGTTGAAATTCAACCAGAGCCACAGTACCTGTGAGCATTAGAACAGTTATGGTAGGATCATTTCCCAGTCAGGCAAATACTATACTAAAGGATGTCAACATAGCCCATTGAAATCTGTGGTTACACTATCAACCTGTTTTGCTTCCCAGGAGGGACTAATCCTTGGATTCTGTACAATTGCAGTCACATTAGGGGATTTACAGCTAGAACTACACCAGTAGAGGTGGTGCTTCTTATGTTCATGTACAGCCTTTGTGCAGGTCACACTTCCCTTCACTGCTCTCTTAATCTCTATGGCAATTTGCTACAAAACTCCTCCCAATGATCATAAGTATTTTCTTCCCTTCTGTGCACTGCACTAATTTTGTGCTGCCAAAGGCACTAGAACATGTCACATACAAATATATCTCACAGAACTGCAATTCACTGCTTCAGGAAAAAATGAACTATGTATATCTCTTTAATTGATAGCCATCAGCCACAACTGGAGGGAAGTGGCATCATCTGGGATACATTTGGCAATATGTGAGCAATCACCAGTTTAAAAGGCAAAATCATTCTTTAAGTGCAATTCTTTGTTTTCAACCAAGTATGTCTGTCCTTTTAAAAACAGCCCTATTTAAAACATAACGTGAAATAAGGGCAGCCCACACGATGGTGAAACCTAGCAGCACCAAGCACAAGCTATACAAGCAGTGCAGGCTTGCTGCAGGAATTTCAGAGAAAGTCAAAACACCAAACTGGTGGGTGTTACTGAGTAAGTGGCTAGAAATAGCATGATGAATGCTGAAGCAGCTTTTTACAACACCAGCTTCATCTGCAGGAGCAGAAAGAAAGCAAATTCTTCACTTCAGTTTATTCAACAAGTTTATTTTGATGACTGGTTCATTCAGAGATGAGAACTAAACTGGGATTTCAGAAAGGAAGCCAGTTTGGTTTTCCCCTTTCTGAACCATGTGCATAATCAAGCTCCTGGATGAATAGCTCCAACTCACAGGAGGAGATCTGTTAGGGTTGAGATCTTGGAAGCTGGGGGAGCTAAAGCAAATCTTTTGTCTCTCAATATGAGTCCTTTGTGCACTTTAACTGAATCCCATCTAAATATAACTTAACAGAAAGGGTCAGTTAAAAGCTCCAAGCATTTAATCAACAAAAGATCTCAAATAGAACTTAATGGCTTAAAAAAACCCCAAAATTAATGTTTGAAGATACACGTTGGTATTATCATAAATCACCGTCTGTTCCTGTCCTTCTGACTGACAAAAAGCAATGCTCTGCCAAGCAAGAGGATTCTGCTTTTATTTAAGAATTAAGAATGATTAATTGAAAATAAGATTAAAATAAATAAATTAAGATTTTCATTACCTGAAATAATGAATGAATTTCTCAAATCTCTGGTTTAAACCAACAATAGAAAAAGGAAGTAATGAAAATAGTATTTTAACTTCAGGCATTGGATTTAATTACAATTAACCAGTCTCAAATCTGTGTCCTTGCTTTCTTCAAGTCAGAATACTGGTGTTTATTTTCTTCCAGGAAAAGACAAATAAATTACTACCAGCCTCACAGTTCATGTCCTTGTATTTGATCCAGGATTGAAAACCAACACAGCGATGGTTCTCATGACCACTTTCCACCAGGTATATTAAACTGATTGTCGGTTAGATCAGGTTTTGCAGGTAGCAAAGCAAAACATTCTCACAGTTGGTTCTTTATAAATATGAGATAGAAAATTGCTATTTCCATTGCAGTTTAATCCTTCCCGTAACTATTCTGGCATTCAAGCTAGTCTCACAATTAATTTCTGCTGCTTTCATTTTATTTAGAAGTCGACCATTTCTCACTAAGGAAAGAAATCAAATGTGTTCTGAAGAAATGAAGTCCACACTGTGTAATGTGAACACCTCAGAGCAGGCATTTTACCCTGCTCTGACATTACTGACTAGGCAAAGTCTCGGCTGCCCAGCTGGGACTCCTATCTGCTTAAGTAATAGTTTAAGCTTATACAAATAAAGTTTAGAACAAGGTCATTCTGGTTTACCTAGGTCTTAAACAGCACCTTCCTGCCAGAAGGCTGAGTCAACAGCATCATAAGAATCCATAAGGATCTCCTGCAATTCCAGAAACTGTTCTACCATGACCATTCCTGCCCTGGTTGATTCAGACCAGAAATCTTACGCAAAAGTCATGTCAAAACACACTGTTTAGGTGTCACCCTTCAGCAAACAACTTAGTCTGCATTTACATAGATTCTTCCTGGCTCCAACAATAATTTTCCACACTTAGTGCCACAACTGAAACCTTTATCTGCGGTCAGTGACCTCGGTGAAATACTGATGGATTTATTAAGGAATGACAGACACATGGTGAGGTTCGAGCACTAAAGTCAATGTGGTTTCATGTATCAGGGAATGGAAGTCAGGACCAGTTCCTATTTCTGGCTCCAGCACAGGCTTGCTCTGGCATCCTGAGCAAGACATTTTAGCACCATGGACTGCCACACATATCAATCCTAACTATTTGGATTCTTACTCAAGGACTGCATTCTACAAGGATCCTCAAGGATTACTACTAACCCAGCAGGACTCTGATGCTAGTTGGAGAAGCTAAACATCACTGCAGTACAAGTAACTCTAAGCATTTTCAGCATACACTGCACAGAAGTATGCTCAGAAGAGATGTGCTGCAGCAGCTGCAGCAATCCCTGTAGCAGGTTTCTCTCTGGTCCATTTTTTCCAGGAAACCCCCATTCTTCACACACACTCTCTTGCTTCCCAGTGAAACTGGAGCCAAACAACAGTTGAGTAACAGTTCAACTTTTGAACTTGTGACGTGCCAGTAGCCTTGAACTTATGCAAAATTCTTCTGGCTGGACTGATGTGTTTAGCTCTACTTTATTTATAGGTCATACCTAGTTGGAAACAAAACAGCTTTCAGTCCTTGCTACACAAACCAGTAGGGAGCAGAAGGCAAAATACAGTGGGTTGTTGCCTCCTTTTCCCCCAGTTCTCTCTTAAGGAGTTTTCAGATCAGTTGCCTTTATGATGCACATCCATGGTACTGGTCAACTGTTACCCTTGCTTACAAGTATGAAGAAATAATGTGGATTTGACTATCAACAAGCTAACTGACTCAAAGCTTATTCACAGATAGACTCCTCAGAGGAAACTATGTACTTAGAAAAAAAATAAAAACCCCCTACTTATAAGGGGCTACTGGCACACCACAGCTCAGCAAACTCATCTTTCTTTCCTGGTGATAGTTTGGATCCAGAATATGAGCCCTTAAAATCACTTGACCTTTACTGTTTGAGGAAACTTGTTTGCTAGGCATAAACTGCAGGAAACTCAAGCCTGCAGGTGTTATAATCAATGTATAATGGTCCCCACTTGTCTAACAGAAACTTTTTTTAAACCTAAAAACTGATATCTCACATTGCTTTTAAAATGTCTCTTCACTGACTCAGCATGTAAAATTAGGTGAACGCTGCAGGACATGTTACAGGGAGCTATCACTTCCTTACCATCAGCTTTTTGTTTTTGCCAATAAGTTGAAGTCTGGCAGCAGATGTTGCTAACAGTATGAATCCAGCTGGAAGATTCTCTACTCAACAGAAACTATCTGATGGTGTAATCTGGAATTTGTGTTGTGAATAAGGGATTGGGGGAGAGAGTCAAAAGATTGGAGCAAAGTAAGGTGACAGAAAAACTTCCAGGCTTTCCTAGTCTAACTACAAAATGAATAATTATAATATGCCCTTGCCAAAGGAAAAGATTAATGCAGTAAGGACCACAGCAAATGGCTGTAAGATCCGAACAGTCATTACATGAGAAATGTTCTCAGGAAAGAGAAAGTAATCTAAATTCTTATTGCCTTTCTATTTAATGCAGAGATGGGACAGTTGTAGAGAGGCTGCATATCAGAGACAGTAAGACAAATCTATGAAAATTATCTGCCCTATCTTTTCCTCAAATGCACTGTATGGTGCCTCAGCAAACAGTAGAAGAAGGACTTTGAGCAGAAAGAGAACAGAAAATTGACATGATCAGAACAGAATTTAACTTCATCTATTCAGGAAAAGGCTTTTACCTCTTTTCAGGTGGCCTGTTGTGTTTAAGGACTGGCAACATGAACTGTGAAACAAAAGAGTTCCCAATCTGCTTTGGCATGATGGCTTCATCTTTGTGATGGGATTCCATGGGGTCTTTATTGCTGTAAGGAAACACTAAAGTAGTTTATGTGTCAAGCACCCACCCGCCCTCACCAGCAGTAGCCATTTTGCAGCTGCAAACAAGATGATTTCACAGAGCAAGAGTTAAGTTGCCAGTGGTTCCTATAATGAAACAGGAACTTCTATAAACTATGCCAGCTTAAACCATATCCTTTCTTTCCCACCTCATAGCCTCCTTGTTCCTTACAAGGAAAATCATACACACAGGAGACCATGGAAAACTTTACTTAAGTGAGAACATTGAAAGCGATCTGACAGCGAAGAATTCAGGATGATTCTGATTAACAGAATGCAATAGAGTTGTTTCATATAACCTTTCAGTCTTCAGTGCTGTAGTTAGGTCCTCTATTAATAGAACTGTCAGAAATGTGCACTCATGCCTGAATTCACATCAGGTACAGAAACTTGAGCGAGTGAATTTAGTGCTGGCTTAACTGACACTGTGAACAAAATCTACCTTTTATTTCTGAAAGAGAAATGCCATCCACAGCAGTGTCACTTCCTATCAACACGCCTGAATTCCAATCTGGGTGCCTGTCTCTTAGCATAGTAAGTTTACAAAACACACTTGCACATGATAGCCTTCTGTGTTTAAATGGATGGATTGTTTTTTAAAATTGAATGAACTTGACCAAAGCAATACAAAATACAAACACAAAGTACATGTAGGAATTAGGCTCAGCCTACAAAGGACAAAGATTTTCACAAGACTGTCTTTGGCTAAGAACCCCATTTATGAGATGGATTTCAGTAATAGTATCATATGATGTGGGATGCCTTGTATCATCCTAGTTTAATCATTGAAGAAGACACAGATTTAATCAGTACTTCAAGAATATCTAGGAATAGTATTCTGATTAATTGTACAGGCGCAGTAGTGAAACTCCCAGACTATACTGGGCCTTCCACATTGCAGCATGAGAAGTGACTTTAGCATTGCTCAGTAAAGCCATAGCTCCTTATAGGCTTGTCCTCTTTCCTTCATTGCAAGTGAAGCTGGGTGTTCACAAACAAAATAAACCTGTTGCAGAAAAAATAGAGAGAACTGGTTTTGTAAAGGATTCGCACACTTTGGCAAACTGATACAGGATAAACCCCTTGGTATAATTTCTCTTGGCAGTGGAACAGGGAGTTTCCTGCTTTTGGTCATTGGTAATAATGGTTCATCCAGTTAGGCAGAAAATGCATTTTCTGGAGAATGAAAGTGTAAACTCAGAGAATCCAATGGGACACTCGAAAGTTTACAGCAGAGGAGTAGAACAGCCCATACCTTTAATTCTAGAGTCTCATAACCCTATTTCTAATACTGTATTTTTCACAGTCAACACAGAATCACAGAATTATTGAGGCTGGAAAAGCCCTCTGAGCTCATCCAGTCCAGCCCAGGACCTAACATCACCACATCAGCCAGACCAAGGTACTAAGGGGCACAGCCAGGCTGTCCTTCAACACCTCCAGGGATGGGGACTCCACCACTGCCCTCGAAAGTCCATTCCAGTATCTACTCCCCCTTTCCAGCAGGAAGGGCTTCCTAATATCCAACCTAACCCTCCCCTGGTGCAGCTTCAGGCTCTGCCCTCTCATCCTGGTGCTGGTTGCCAGGGAGAAGAGCCCGACCCCCACCTGAATACAACCTCCCTTCAGGTGGTCCTTGACTATTTACTCAGTTATTTGGGATAAACTATCTTAATTTTCAGCTCTTCCCCTCAGCAGTGCCTGCCCTCAGACTTGCAGCCATCTTCCAAAGGCACTTTTTCAGAGGGCTTTGGCTGGAGATGCAAAATTAAGCTTAAGTCCTTCAGGGATAAACTAATGCAGGAGAACAAACGCCTTAACCCCGCAAGCACAAGATGGGTTTGACTCCGGCCTTTTCTCTTTCTCGGGCACATCTTCAGTGCAGCACCCCACTCCCCCTCCCCCTCATCACATCCACAGGCAAACATCTGCATCCTGCAACAATTCTGCATGAGCAACTTTCATCCAGCAGCTGACACCTCTTTTTTAGCCTGTTCTTTCTAGCCCCTCTGAGCCTATAGATTTTACCGAGTTGGAGTGATGGCGGCAGCCTGAGGGCAAGTAGGGCTTTAAGGGAGAACAAAACGCCCACAGAGCTTTTGTTACTGAATGCCCTGTATCTAAAAGCTTTGTGCAGAACAGAAAATGAGAGGAGGTAGCTGAGGGGAGAGGAGGTGAACTGGGGACGTGCCCCCACAGAGGGCAGGCAGCTGTCCCTCAGAAGCCTGTCTGCCCTTAGAGGTGCCAAGCAGAAGCAGTAGGACAGCACAACCACCGCGCAATGGAGGGACGACAACTCCCCCTTCCTAAGACCCTTCCTCAGAAGTCCTGTCTGCCTCCCTCCACGCCGCCCATGGTTTTCACAGCAAAAAGGGGAAAACAGACCTTCGGGGAAAAGAGACCTTCCCAGCATGGCAGCCAGACCACGGCGCTAGCCCCGCCTCCTGGCCTCCCGCCTCTCCCAAGATGGCGGCGCGGAAGGGCCGGCGGCCGGTCTGTACTGCGCCTGCGCGCCGGCTCCCGGAGTGCAGAGAAATTCCTGGCGGGCGGGGGGAGGTGGAGGACGGTGAAGAGGAGGAGGGTGAGGGCGGCACGGAGCCACGGCCGCGCGCCCCTGCCAGGGACCCCGCGTGCTGCTGTGGCGGCGGCCGCCGGCGCTGAGCCAGACCCCCGGGGGCGCGGTGCGAGCGGGCTCAGGGCCACTCG
>JAOXOE010000827.1:2632690-2652533 GCA_028565055.1 Phoeniculus purpureus
ATCATCCTCATGGCCCTCCTCTGCACATGCTCCAGCATGTCCACATCCTTCTTGTAATAAGGGCTCCAGAACTGGACATGGTATTTCAGGTGGGGTCTCACCAGAGCTGAGTAGAAGGGGAGAATCACTTCCCTTGATCTGCTGGCCACACTTCTCCTGATGCAGCCCAGGATCCGGTTTGCCCTCTGGGCCGCAAGTGCTCCACCAGCCTGGAGACCAGAATGTGGTGCAGGACAGTGTCAAAGGCTTTGCTCAGGTCCAGGTAAACTACATCTACCTTGTCACTGGTCTACCTTGAACTTGGCTATCAGCTGCACAGCTGAGAAACATAGACCTACAAACCAAGGTGCTGACAGGAGCTGGAGCCTATTTACACTGGATGTTAGGAAAAATTTGTTCACTGAAAGCGTTACCACACTTTGGAATGGGCTGCTCAGGGAGGTGGAGGAGTCCCCATCCCTGGAGGGTTTGAAAAGCTGTGGTATGAGGGACTGGGGTTAGTGGAGAGCTGGCAGTGCTGGGGGAACCATTGGACTTGATGAGCTTAAAGGTCTCTTCCAATCAAAGTGACTCTGTGCAGCAAGGGCATGCTGGAGCCCCGTGGACTCTCAGGATTTGCTCTAAGATCTGTCCTACAACAGCTTTGCAGCAGCTGCTGCTGGGGTTCTGTGGCTGGAGAGATTAGACTGAGCTTGGGAAAATGCAATCACACTTGTGAGTGCAGCATCGACATGCACTGCCTGTCCGCACAGCGCGGTGAACAGGCAGCTGCTTGCCTTAACGTTGTAAGAACCACGGACACATCACACACCCAGGAAGATATGCTCCCTTCTGCAGGAATTGAGTACAAGTCCTACAAATAAGTCACTGAAATGCTACAAACTCCAGAGCACACAGTTCTGAGCTGTGGAACACCTACTGCAGCCAAACCTTTCCATGAGACACTGTGTGTGGATCCTGGTGACAGAGGAATGGGAGGGAGATCAAAAAGTAGGGCAAAAGATACTGACATTAAAAACTGTCCTTCAGCTGCTGATGGGGATTTATAAAAATGAGTTCATCCCCTGCAAAGGGCATTTGAGGATATGTGGTGTTTCTGCTGGAGAGAGACCCTGGGGATGCTGAATGCAAATAGGGCAGCCTCCTGAACACATCAGCAGCCCCTGAAACCATCACAGGTTTGACTCCTCACACACTGGTTGAAGCCTTGATTTACACTGAGATGTTGGCTCTACAGCTCTTCTGAACCCAGCTGCATTGTCTCAGCATCTCCATTTGGTGTCTGGTTAGTCACAGAGGGTATGAGCACCTCAAGTCTTTATCTGATCAGTTAGCACTGAGCTTTGATTCCCAAAAACAGACAGTACAGCAGGTTTCAGAGTGGTCACAGCAGCAGCTCTCAGAGCAGGATCTAAGCAGCTTATAAACTCCTTCCACAGCTATTTGCAATGTGCAAACCTGTCTGCATTGTCATTATTTGTAGTCCTCATTGAAACGGGGGGTGAAACTCCCACATGCACGTGAATTTGAAGTGAGTCTAACTCCATTTCAGTGCTGGGTGATATCGATCCCTCAGAGGAAGGTTAAGTCACCAACCGCATGTCAAGAGTAAGTCCCTGGCGCTGAGATGCCGTAAAAACTCTGTGGCAAAGTATGAACTTGGGATTTGCTGTCTCTGCAAGACCATAAAATGTCTTTGAGGAATTGAAATAGCTGCTGAAACTGAGGTACAACAGGCACTTGGAACAGAGTCCAAAGGAAGACAAAGCAAAGCATCTCTCTCTCTCTCCAGTCATTTGGAGATTTAAACCAGTGTAAAATGGGCTGTTGAAATGTCTGAGCAGGGGGATACAGTGACACCACCCAGCTAATGGGCTCCCAGAGGCAGGTTTGAAACCCAGCAGTTCAGAGCATCCATCTATCAGGAAGAGCAGGACCTAAAGATATGCAAGGTGCTGCTCCAAGGAGCTGGACTACAGCAAAGAAATCCACTCGCTGCAAGGGCGGGTAAGAACTGGTCGCACGATGCAGCCAAGCAAGGCAGTGAGAAATAGAAAGACAAGGGTCTGGGAGCCAAGCAATAGAGACTGCTGGTCCGTTCCACCTTTCCAGCCACTTCCATCGCTGTCAAAAATTTGCTGGATTAGTATGGAAAAGAGAAGTCTGTCTGTCTGCTCCAGGTAGGAGTAGCTGCTACAGATCTGCAACAACACCTGCCCTTAGGGACCAAAAGCCACCTTTTACAGATATAACCAAGACCAAAAAGCCAAGAGGTGAGAAAGAAAGGTCTCTGCTGGTCCGTGCTGGAGTGCTGGACACTTCACTTAAGCTGGTGCCAGTGTCTGTTCTCTCAGTGCGAGAGAACAACCTATCATGGGGACCCATCTAAATGCTTCTGTCACAACCAGAACACTGCTCTTGCCTTTCACAGTCAAACAGAACTCGGGGATGCTGTTTCAGGATGACAGCCAGGGCACAGGTGTCAAGGTAGCTGTCACAGATGAGACAATCCACCCATGCATTTTACTGTATGATGATGGATTTCGAGATAAGGAAGATAGCCTGGCCCACCATACTGTCCATTATGTCTAGGTGCTCCAACTCCAGAGTCAGAGAACAGTCTCTCCTTTGATTTGGACCAGCAAGACTTAAAACAGAGAGGAATGAGAAACTGCTACATCATGCAGCCTTGCTGGAGAGGTCTCCTAGTGAAATACGAGGGAATTAAAGAATCTGGAGGTCTACAAGGTTGCAGCATCATCAAATGGCATGGAAAAAACAGGGCTGGTGTTTGAACCTTGCTTGGAAAAATCAGTTCAACTGGTACATAGCACCACCACGATGATCAGCTTGTGTTGGTATCAGCTGTGTTGGTAGCTCCCACACAGCCCTGTTCTCTCCCTCGGGATGGTGCTTGTAGCGCCACACAGCAACAGGTGCTGTGAGACTGCTTTCTGTTTGCATTAGTTTATAGCGATGGCTGGGCCTTGGACCATCTAACTCCAGGTTTTTTTGCAAACAGATGATCTCAGCTGCCCTGACTCTGTAAGTTAAGATCCTCATTCTTGTGAGAGCAAACCAAAGCGCAGTAACTTGCCCACAGTCACACAGAGTCTGTTAAGACAGTCCAGATCTCCAATTCTCCGATAAGGACATTAGCTCAACTCTCAATCTCCTTTCACAGAACATTAGAGATTGGAAGGGACCTCAAAAGATCATCCAGTCCAATCCTCCTGCCACAGCAGGACCACCTAGACCAAGCCGCACAGGCTGTGGTTCAGATTTGCAGCAGTGAGAGCGTATTTAGGGCTATGGAGAGGCAGCGTTGCCCACCACAGCATTGGCAAAGTGGGTTTTATTCCTCGTATCTCCACACACAGGTATCATTTCCTTTGCAAATCACCAACCCTTTATTAGATTTACCGCTCATGCATAATGAAATGTATTGTTTCTGAGGCTGGTTAAATACCACCACCTGTATTTATGTATTCACGGAATCACATAACATTAGGGATTGGAATGGACACCATGCACAACAGCCACAGGCTCTTGAAAACCCCACAACAGCAAACTAAGAAAGAAAAAAAAAAGAGGGAAACAAGACCAATAAGCACCTTCTGTTGCAAAATTTCTGAGAACAGTGTTTGCAGCTTGGACAGAGAGGACACTCTGCACAGAGACTGGCCACTGCAAATGAACAAGTCTGTCAGCAGGTCTGGGAAGGGAGAAAACCTCAGGTCTGGCTGCAGCAAGAGATAGAGGAGAGGGGTGGGTGGAGGGATGTGACAGAACTCCTCTCTCAGAGATGGCCAGTCGTGAGGGGAAGGTCAGTGCTTTGCCCACCAGTACCACCCTCTGACAGTTCATCTGGGCTGATGGTTTTCCCACCGAATCAGAGGTTGGTTCTGGACCTTGGCCCAAACCAGTGGGCTGTCTCTAACAAAAGCAACGTCCTAGACTAAGGCTGGATTATTATACTGGAGTTTTTCCTTTTCCCTTCAGCCTGTTTGTCTGGATCTGATGTCTTGATTACAAACACCCAAGGAGAGGTCATGTCTTAATCTGTGTTTGTGCAGCCTCAAGTGCTGTGGGTTCCTGGGCAGTGATTAGGACTTCAAGGTTCCACATGCACAGCTAACAACAAATTGAAATTACATCCTAATTAGTACTGGTCTGCACCAAGTTATGGAAATTAATGGTATTCAGAGGTAGCCAAACACAAGCCCACAGACAAATTATACTGCAGTTATCACTTGGTACCTACAATACCCTTATTAACAGCTTTCTTGTACTAAAACATGAGGCAACAGCAGTAGAGGTATGGACAGGGGTACAGACAGGACCACAGAGTGTGGGTTTCCCTGCCTGCACTAAATCCCAGCTCTGAGTTCCACCAGCCACTCCTAAGCTGGGATAAGCAGCTGAGGTACCATTTTCCCTTCAGTCAGTGGTGCCAAAATGCCAAGAGGCAGAATGAAGGACACTCAGAAGGGGAAAAGCACAGCCCACATCTCAGGCTGAGTGCAGGGGACACTGTACAACAGTGCTCTAGGGAGTTGGGCAGAGAGGGACTGGGATTATATGTGAGGGGTTGTACTTACATAGGCTCCCACAATGCTGCTCTTGGCAGCAACGAAGATCAGGCAGATGAAGATGGCTGATCCCAGCATGCCAACAGCACAGACCAGAGGATCAGCTCGCTGGGTTTTTAAACGACACCATTTGGTTGCACCTGCTCCTGTGATCACACCCAGGAAGCCAGTGAAGCAGGTGATTGCACCAAAGATCAAGCTATTAGAAAAGCAAACAAAAGGAAAAAAAAAAAGAAACAGGTTGGTTGGTTGGGTTTTATGGAGGGATTTTTTCCCCCAAAATAGGTACAATCTTGGAACGAATGATTAGGGTTAACTGACTGATGGAAATGTGCACATTGGCTTTGCAAAGTTAAAGTAGAACAAACGAGCTCCTCTGCTGAGTGCCTGTGATTTCAGCATCCCTCCCTGCAACCCAGGGAGATGCAGGCCCATGGGCAAGCACTGATCAACACGTGGAGACGTGCACTGCTGCTCTGTGCGGGGCTGGGCTGCCTGAGAAGGGCACCCTGCAGCTAATTACAGATGTGCAAACACACCTAAGGACCTGCACATTGACCACCAAAGTGAAAACCATGGGCAGAAGAGGCATGAGGAAGCTCAAGGGAAAGGCAGCCTAACAAGACTCTGAATACCAGTGACTTTCAACACACTTTGACTTTCTAACTCCCTTCAGACCACTTCAAAGGCGCCTCTCTTGCTGTTGCACATTGGACATGTGGTAATTTAAACGTGAAGGGCCAGGAGCTGTCAAGGATTCCCCGCACTGTCTGTGCAGGACTTGGATTACAGATGCTTTGGCAACTCCACCACAGCAGCTCCAGGGCAGCTCAAAGCTTAGGTGTCATCAGGGAGTGGAAAACTTCTCTTTGCAAAGAGCAGCTAGACAGTCAGACCGGGGCTGTGTTTTCTGCTCCCTGCATTCTTGCAGGACAGACGGAGGCTGCCCACTGGGCGCTCTGCTTGATGGTGCTCCAAACCACTAAGTTGTTTACTTGCAATGGGAGCGTGTCAGCTCCAGCAAGGTTTTCCTAATGCTATTTTTCCTTCACAAGCTAAAAAGCTAAAGAGCTGACAAGAGGCAGTTTTCCACATCTTTCAGTGTCCTGGAGAACTGCCTCTCTAGCACTTTATGCTCTGTGCCGTCACGGCAAGGCACAAAACGATGAATTGCTTTTCAGAGCTTGTGATGTGATGGGACTGAAGAACCAAACCTCTGTACAACACCAGGCACTCCAGAGCAGAGTGTCCCAAGTCTCTGAACCATTTCCCAGCCAGGCTCAGCATGCACAGCGCTACAGGGAGCAATGAAACACAGCAAGGTTCTCCCTCTCACAGCAACGAGTCCTCAGGGTTAGTCTCTGCAGCATTTACAGGGACCATTCTATGCACAATCCCAACCTCTGTGGTTTCCCAACCCGCCAGCTCAGCCCGCTGCTATCACAGTTAAATATGGGGCTTAAGAAACCCAACCCTCCGCTCTGCAAACACCCTCTAAGGCAAAGACAAAAGTCTCTTCTCTGCTTCTGCACCACAGCCTGGGAACTAAGACGGAGCTGACGTCACTGTTTCTGCCTTGGTTTGACTTCATGCACTGAAGAAGAGAAATAAAAGCCACTTTACAACCCCAGCATTTCCTATCATTGTTGCAAAGACCTAGAGGAAATTACAGACATTCTAGTAACTTGACTCTGTGGGACCTGCCTGTTTCCTCTGGTAAATAAGTCCCCACTCCCTTTCTCCCCCTCTTTAAAGCAGCAGAGAATGGCTCTCACCTGTCTTTGGTGCCACAGGGCTGTGAGCTGCAGGTCTCTGCTGTTTTCTGCACGACCTGAGCTCTGTGAAGGTAGAGAGGAATCCACATGCCAAGTGCCCCTGTGGCAAAGGAGACAGCCGAGGTGGCCAGCGATGAGAACACATAGCTGCGGCTGCGGAGATGCAAGAGGCAAAACCAAGGGAAGGTTAAGTGGGAAAAGTGACAAAGCAGGAGCCCCAGGACAGGAGCCAGAGCTTCAGTGACCCACCACGGTGTTCCTCCATATCACAGCACACTGGGGATATGGGATGCTCCATTGGTAGTGATGTATTTAACTAAGCAGAGGTGCTTCACAGAGACCATTATCCCTGGGACCGTTTCACAACACAATCAGCACCTAGTCACAGAGACGTGACCCGTGAATTATGGGGTTTCACTGCAGTATCTCCTATTTACCTGGATTCCAACTCCATCCACCTCCACTTCACCTCTCCCTCTCCATCCATGCCGCAATGTGATTGCTACTTGGACAAACTACCAGGTAAGTAATACAGAAGTACTGACACATTAACCATCATCCCTTTTCATTTCCTTTGACGCTGGATGACAGCACCAGGAAGGCGCTTTGAAGCCAGAAGTTCTGAGAATGAAGGACCACCACAAGTTGCCCATCAAAATTCCAAGGTAACACCGAATTCACAAGTGTGAGGAGTTCTTGCATATTCAGGCGCAGCTGCCTAAACTCTCGTGAGCAAGTGGTCTTTTACCCACATTCAGTGCTCGTGGGGCTGTACAAGCATCTACATACAAGCATTGCCATACAGTGCAAGCTTCTGTGTATTTTCTCCTCTCAAATTGCTCTGGCATTTAACTTGCTTTTTCCCCTCAGCAGAGAAGCTCTTTCAAGGAAGAAAAAGGATCTGAGCACCTGAGTAACAGTGGCACAACAACTAATACAGGAACACAGCAATTCGTGCCTTCAAAAGCCCAGATTTGTCTGAAGTTCGAGCCAAACAGAGCAGATTCCCTCTTAGATTTCCTTCTTGGAGAGGTTACAGCCAAAGCTGGAACCCATCCTTGTCCCTGCAGTGGATACCTCATGAAAATGTGATTCTCCTTCCTAGGTCCACAGACCTGCAGCTCCCTGCATGTTGTCACTTTCCAGTGCTAAGGAGTCCAGGCCATGGGATGCTGCAATTTAACTCCCAAGGCAAACTACGCTTCTCCTAGTGTGCTCTTACTTTCTGATCAGTGCTTTCATGTCTCTTAGCCACGAGGTCTGAGCCTTCAGCTGTGCCCCGAGTTGTTCGACGTTTCCTCTTTTAGCAGCAGGTACAAAGATCAAGATGAGTGTTCCCGTTATCATGCCCAGGAGCGGAGATACCTGTGTGAAAGGAACAGGGAATTAGCACAGGAGTCAGCAGGGTTTGCTTTGACCACTCGGTAAGAAACTGACTGCATTAGGTTTGTTTCGGTGACTCGATTCTTCACAGCCAACCAGGATCTGTCAGCACACGGACGCATCTGCTCCTTCCTTCCCCCGTCGTTCCCTGGGCAGTCCTGTTTCCCCCTACAAGTGTGCAGCTTTCTGAGTACTCTGACTAAGGCTGCCCACTGCTTTGTGCTATTTAAGTACCAAGATGCACCTAAATGTGGGTTTTAGTGATGTTTAACTCCCTGGGAGCCTACTCCCAGCTCAGCAGAGACCAGCTACACACATCCTGGGAACCCTGGGCAGCCTGTTCCAGGGCTCTGCCACCATCACAGTGAAAAAGCTTTTCCTGATGTTTATGTGAAACCTCCTGTGCTCCAGCTTGTACCCACTGCCTCTTGTCCTATCACTGGAGGCCCCTGAGCAGATCCTGGCTCCATCCTCCTGACACCTGCCTTTACCATATTTATAAACATTAATGGGGTCAGCCCTCAGTCTCCTCCCAGTGAAGGAGACCCAGCTCCCTCAGCCTTCCCTCATCAGGGAGGTGTTCTACCCCCTTCATCATCTTTGTGGCTCTGGGCTGGGCTCTTTCAAGCAGTTCTGTGTCCTTCTGGAACTGAGGGGTCCAGAACTGGACACAAGATGTGATCTCTCCAGGGCAGAGTAGAGGGGGAGGACAACCTCTCTCGAGCTGCTTCTGATCCACCCCACTTCTGAACCACCCCAGTATGCCATAGGCCTTCTTGGCCACTAGGGCCCATTGCTGGCTCATAGTCATCCTGCTATCCACCAGGACTCGTAGGTCACTTTCTCCTACACTGCTCTCCAACAGGTCAGTCCCCAGCCCGGGGTTGTTCTTGCCCCAGTGCCAGGCTCTGCACTGCCCTTGCTGAATCTCATGCAATTTCTCCCTGCCCAGCTCTCCAGCCACTAGGCACAAAGATCCCACCGTGTTCTGCAAACTGCTAACATGATCCTCGCTTTGATGCTGAAATTCCATCAGCGTGGAAAATAGCTCTGTCAGGAAAAGAGGAACAGCTATTTCCACCGAACTATTGTCTCTTCTGTACAGGCTACTTGAAAAAAGAAAAGCTTAAAAAACACAATGAAGTTCAAAAATAAAAAGAAATTTAAAAAAATTGCTTCCAGTAATACCCTGAGAACAACAGCCTTTACACAGAGCAGAGTTTCACACCCAAAGATGACAGACCCAGAATTCTTCTAGAGAAGGAAAGACGAAAACATTGCAGGAATCCCTCCCATCCAGAATAAATGAGGCCTGACACAACATCTCCATTAGAGCTGAACACAAGCCACAGCACTGGTACCCAAACTGGAAATGATGAGATTTTCTAGGTCCATGGCATTTACACTGATTGTTATCTAAAGGCTTCATCCCCCAGCAGGACAATCTTAGTGATGCTCCAACCGAACACTGATGTTACTGTTAGATGCAGAGATGAAGCTGCCACATGTCAGCATGCCCTGCTGTGTCCTTCAGCCCACCGGAGCAGATTAGTCCTGACCTCTCCTGGATTTGGAGGCCAGAGGAGATCCCATACAGAGGCATCACTCAGGGAAATCTGTCACATCTTGCAAGAACACAGTAACTGCTGCAGGGATGGGGGCTGCATTACACCGAGGTCTGGAAGCTCTCAACATGCACTATTTGACTGCTGAAGCTAAGCAAAACTCTCCAAAGCAACCATCACAGAGGTGTGCAGCTTGTTAGGCTCCCCGTGATTCTGCGGTCAGCGACTCATGCATCAGGGTGTTATTTAGAGTGGAACTGGTGACCCTGTAAGAGGTACGGTGTCGCAGACTGTAGACACTTCACCTAGAGAGAAAGATGCTAGTGGGGGTTTCCTTGCACAGATCAATTATTTGGGTTTACAGATGGAAACACAAGAGCTCTCCAATGTGTCCACATCATTGACCAGGACGAAGGGCTTTGGGGCTTCTTATTGTGCTGGCCTCAGCCTAGAGTTAATTTTACCCTTAGAGTATTTCTGCTAATGAATGAGGCAGCCGTCATAGAATCAGAGAATCACTAAGGTTGGAAGAGACCTCCAAGATCATCCAGTCCAACCATCAAACCAACCCCACCCTGCCCACTAAACCCTGTTCCCCAGGGCCACAGCTACTCATTTTTTAAACCCCTCCAGGGTCAGTGACTCCCTCCCTCCCTCTCTGGGCAGCCTGTTCCAACCCCTGACCACTCTGTCAGGGAAGAGGTTTTTCTGATATCCAATCTAAACCTCCCCTGGCACATCCTCTCGGTGTAAAGGTGTAGGTCATCAAGCTTTGCACTTCAGACTCATGGCAGGAACCCGCTCCCCAGTACCCTGGCTGCAGCTGAACAGCTCGCAGCGATTCCCCTGGCTTTGCTGCATAGGGAGGGGATGACCTGTGTCAAATGTGCTTGAGATGGGAACTCACGAGTTTCAACACCTACTGTTAGAAATGGTATTGGCCTGAGCTTCATTGTCTTCATGAAGTGCCAGCACCAGGGAATTCACCTCAAGGGAGCTTGTGCCACCCAGGCTGCCAAAGGTCAGAGAACAGTTCTGCTGGGCCACTTCCTCTCAGCTCTTTCAAGACATCTTTGTGCTCAGGGTCTGTCTGTGCGTATGTGATTGCAGCGTATTATCTTTTCAACACATTTATCACCATCCCAAGTGGTTAAAATAGAAGGAAACGGACTGTCTCAGGGCAGAAAAACAAGCGGAAACTCGAACAAAGTGTTTTTTCCTCAAAGCAGGAAGCCATTCTCAGAGTTTCTTGACAGCAGGGGACTGAAAGACCGTGGAGTTGATTTAAGGCCAACGTCTCGTCTTCCCATCGCCATCAAGAAATCATGGTTGACTGATAATGAAGTGATTGGAACGTTCCTGCTTCCAGGCAGGGAAGAAAACAACGACAGTGAACCAACCCCACATACCATTCCCATGTGCTTAGAGAACGCATCTGCTGGGCACCTGACTTCCACAGAGGTAACTGCCACTCCTTTTCCATCTCTCTATAACATCAGGTTGAGGAACAGGTGATAGAACTTCTCCTAGCTGTTACTGAGATGTCAGTCAGAGTTACTCACCCGCAGCGCCCAGTGCCAGTCTCCAGCAACCTGCTTCACGCTCGACCCAGTGATGTACCCCAGGCCACTGCAAGGAACACGAAGATGAGGGTCAGCCAGAGCTTAAAGTGAGTTACGTGACAACCACACCACTCTTAAATCGAGATACAGAGGCACAAGCAGCGCTGTGGCTCGTGCTGTCTTCTCCTGCAGGATGAAATACAGAGGACCAAGTAGCGATGGTTAATCTGCAACTTCCCTGCACTGCTGGTCTAAAAACGCTCCAATCCGATGGAAATTCAGACACGGATCGCAAACTGATAGCTGACCTTTCGGTCTAGAGCAGATGGAAACAAAGGCTCAAAATGAATTTATTTCCCAATTTAATTTCTACATCAGGCTTTTCTGTGCACTAATACGGACACAGAACAATTTCATGGTGAAGCTCTCAGCCAAGAAGTGCCCTTCTAGGATGCAGCGTATTCCATCACTGCATGTTTTTTGTTTTAATTTTAATTTAATAGTACTTGGTTCTAATAGCACTTGGCTCTAATTACCCATGGAGAGACCATTTCCCATCAGTTTTTAAGAACAAACAAGAAGAATATGCAAGACAGCCTGTCTGGTGGGAGAACATCAGACCTGAAGCTTGGAAATTATTTAAATACCCTCTGAAGATGAAAGAGGAACAGGGCCTTCGGCCACAGCTAAGAATGACACTGTGGTAGCAAAGGTGTCCTCCCACAGGAGGTTGAACATGGCCATGTTTCTCTCATGGGATGAATGTGAACTCCTTTTAGGGAAACTGCTGTGCTTGTTGCTGAGGTCGACTAAACTGTGGCTAGAAGTCGCCAAAACTGCAGTGCTGTGGAGGTTGCTGCCTATCATTGCCCCAAAACTGGACTTTTCCCACAGGTAGGCTCCAAATTCAACCCCTGGATCCATAAATCTGTGGATATTGAGATGATTAATATCTCAGTAGTGTAGGAGAAAGGGATCTGGGGGTCCCGGTGAACAGCAGGATGACCACGAGCCAGCAATGTGCCCTTGTGGCCAAGAGGGCATCCTGGGGTGGATCAGAAGGGGGGTGGTTAGCAGATCAAGAGAGGTTCTTCTCCCCCTCTACTCTGCACTACTGAGACCACATCTGGAGTATTGTGTCCGCTTCTGGGCCCCTCAGTTCAAGAAGGACATGGAGCTGCTGGAGGGTGTCCAGCGTAGAGCAACGAGGGTGATGAAGTTTAGTGGAGCACCTCCCTTATGGGGAAAGGCTGAGGGAGCTGGGTCGCTTAGCTTGGAGAAGAGGAGACTGAGGGGTGACCTCATTAATGTCTATAAATATGTGAAGAGTGGGTGTCAGAAGGATGGAGCCAGGCTCTTCTCAATGTCATCTAGTGATGGGACGGGGGGCAATGGGTGTGAGCTGGAACACAGGAGGTTCCATATGAATGTGAGAAGGAACTTCTTCCCAGTGAAGGTGACAGAGCACTGGAACAGGCTGCCCAGGAGTGTTACAGCATCTGCTTCCCTGGAGATGTTTAAAACCCGCCTCAATATGCTCCTGTGCGACTTGGTCTAAGTGATCCTGCTGTGGCAGGAGGATTGGACTAGATGATCTTTTGAGGTCCCTTCCAATCCTCACAATGTTGTGTGGTCTAGAGTGATTAGTTCTGTTCCCAGGATCCATTATAATTTCCACATTTTTCTTAGAGTATTAATTTCCTTTTGAGAAATCAGTCTTACCTACCACAGCCTAGGCTTTTTTTGGCAAAAAGTTAAAGAGAGGGTTACCATAAGAAACTCCACAAGGAAGAAAATGTCTGCAATGAGAATATCTTGATTCTTACTCCTTTTCTATTACTATTTACTCGTTTCATATAGCCAGGGCACAGAAAGCATAAACAACTTTTAGAGGAGGAATTGGGAATCAGCCTTTTCATTCTCTGATGCCTACTCCTCTGCTGTACTCATTGACCTTCATGACTGTTTGTTTTCCTTGTCCTGCTGGGCATGCTGAGCCTCAGCAGAGTTGCCATTCATCAGAGAATCATGGAATCATTCAGATTGGAAAAAATTTTTTGAGAATTCAAGTCCAACTGATGACTTCACCAAGTTCCCATTTTTAAACACCACATCTAAAGCATCTTTAAACACATCCAGGGATGGTGACTCAACCACTTCCCTGGGCAGCCTGTTCCAGCGCTTGACTATTCCTTCAGGAAAAGTTTTTTCCTGAAGTTCAGCCTAAATGTCCCCTGGTGCAGCTTGAGGCCATTCCCTCTTGTTCTAACACTAATTAACTGTGATAAGGGACCAGCATCTACCTCTCTACAATGTCCCTTCAGGCAGTTGAAGAGGGCAATAAGCCCTCCCCTCAGCCTTCTCTTCCTCAGGCTAAACAGCCCAAGCTTCCTCAGATGCTCCTCGTAAGACTTGTTGTCTAGGCCCTCCACCAGCTTCATTGGTTTTCTTTACATTTACTCCAGCACTCCAATGTCTTTCTTGAATTGGGGTGCTCAAAAGTGAACACAGTACTCAAGATGTAGCCTCACCAGTGCCTGGTGCTGCGGAACAATCACTTCACTGCTGGTGTTGGCCACATTTCTGATACAAGCCAGGATGTCATTGGCCTTCCTGGCCAGCTGGGCACACTGCTGGCTCGTATTTGTCTACTTGTCAGCCAGCACCCCCAGGTCCTTTTTTTCCAGACAACTTTCCAGCCACACTTCCCTAAGCCTGTAGCATTGCGTGGAGCTGTGCTCAAGTGCAAGATCTGGCACTTATCCTTGTTGACACTCATAACATTAACCTCAGCCACTGATCAGTCTAAGTGTCTGTAGAGCCTTCCTAACCTCAAGCATATCAACATTCCCACATAACTTGGTGTCATCTGCAAATTTACTAATGGTGCACCCTATTTCCTCACCAAGATCATTGGGAAAGCTGATAAACAGAAGTGGTCCTAATACTGAGCCCTGAAAAACTGCACTTGTAACTGGCCAACAGCTGGATTTAACTATTTTGATCACCAGCCTTTGGGCTTGCCTGACCAGCAGAGGCTTTGTCCACGCAAGCCACAAGCAATCAGTTTTTTCATGAGAATCTCAGTACCAAAGATGGAAGTCCAGGGAGACAACATCCATAGCCTCACCCACTAGGTGACTCATCTTGTTATAGAAGGAGATTAGGTTCATCAAGCAGGACTTGCCCTTGATAAACCCATGCTGCCTGAGCCTAATCCCATGGTTGTCATCTGTATGCCAAATAATGGCATTTAAAGTGAACTGTTCTATTACATTCCCTTGCACCATGATCAGAAGCAGACCTTTTCTGGCTGCTGGATGCCTAAAATGAAGATGTCTCACTTATGGTGTCAACAAAGATAAATACACACACACACACACACACACACACACACATAAATGTGAATGTTGCTATGCATGGCATTTCAGAAGGTTTTCCTTGTAAGCAATGACATCACCTGTCTAATTGGGGGATGTTTTTCTCCTTTCTGAGTACATGTGTGCCGATCAGTCTTGCAGACACCATCCACTGGTTCTGAAGATGTGTGTGGAAAACAGTCTTTTTAATGTTTTCCCATAATCAGTTACAGAAGCACAGACTCTGAATTTGTGAACTACAGATTTGTGAGGTGCTTGAACCAGCACAGAACTCTGAAACACTGCCTGTATCTTGTCTGTGCCAATACAGCTGCTCTAAACACCAATATATGTGTGATAAGCTGAACCAGGTTCTCAGACAAGGTCTGTAACTAAGCAAAACAAAGTACAGGAACAATGAGTTACATGACCCCTTTACTAAGCAGAGTTTGAGAGTCACTAATAAAAAAAAAAGTGCTATCAATCCTGCACATATTCCCCACAATTTTTATTTACAAGGATTGAAGTAACAAGTGCAGCACAAGAGTGCAAGCAGTGGCACTCTCTATTTACTTATTGTTATACTTTTATTAGTTCAAATGTCCTTGAAAAATACATGTAAAACTACTTGGCAATGCCAAAGCAAGTTAAACGTATTCGTTAGCTGGCAGGGTTCTTGTTTAAAAATCCTTCTTTTTTGCCAATAGATAATACTAATGACAAGGTCTAACTTCAGTCCCTTCCTCAGTGCCTTATGGTGCTCAAGCCCAAACATGCAGCTGCATGCTGCCTTCATTGATCCTAGGAAAGACCTACCGTCCTCCTTGCAGCTCCAAGCGTGGTGACTGGTGCAAATGGCTCAAAATGCTAATCTGTATATTTGCAGAAACTTTGCATCACAGTTACACCCGTTGTATTTTCTTTTTACCTTCAACTTTAGGAAACACCTGGTGCCAGCTGAAGAACAATTATGGACACAAATCCCTGTGATCTCAGTACCAGTAGAAGGGCTTGTCAGAGTTCCCTGATTAGCAGTCTGCATCCCAAGAAGCTTCAGTGGGTACTGGTGATCATTCAGCAAGCACAGACTGGCCTGTAGATGCTCCAGGACAAGATTTGGATGAAAGACATCAGTGTAACAGCCCTGCTGAATTAAGTTCTCAATCTAAATGCAGAGATGAGGGGTCTTTTTCAAGCTAGAGACTATTTCTCCAGTGAAAAAAGCAATAGCTTTTTTATTTCCAAGGCTCATGCAGTTCTGCTTCATGTGATGGAAGTAATGGACTTGAAGCCCTCAGAAACATACCATAGGGAGGAAAACCTAGGTGGTTATGCAGTGTGCAGAGCAGCCCTTAGAGACCCATAGAACATATGGCACGTCCTAGAGATAACAGCTATGAGGGAGCCGTGTGTAATGTTTGGTATCATACCTTGATTATACTCTTAGTCTGGGGATTAAATTTGTAGTTGCAGATCTTGTAATTGGGAATTTCAATTTGGCATGCAGAGGGAATTGACTTAGATATGTCGCTTTAGAGACCTGGGTCCGCTTCCCTGGCTCAAGAACGTGTAGCCTAGCTCAATAACAACAGCAGTGCTCTTTGAAAACCAGCAGTATTGAGGGAATATTTGCCCCTTTGTCTAAGCTCTGTAAGTACAAGCATCAGCTCTCTCCGAGGTTGTTAGTTGAAGGGACACTTCTGAGCTTTGATCTTGGATGTATGTGAACTAGGAGTAGTCTCTTTTCATTTCTCCAGCATTACCTTTTTTAAACTTATGTTACTATTCTGGAAACTTGAAATAAAACCTTTTATTTGAATTTTGTACAAGTTTACTTGAGTTAGCACAACTTTCATACAACTAGTTAAATTCAAGTTCTTCATTTTAATAAGAAATGTGGCAAATCTAAAAGCAAGTAAATAAGACACTTTTAAATACTCTGGTGTTCTAAACGTGTTTAGTAAGTGATGAAGTTGGTACATCTTGCTTTCCCTGCCTTTGACCTGTATCTATGGCCTTTTTTGCATCAACTTTTGCAATAAACGTTTTGACAAACATGTCAGACCTACCTGCTGAGTGAGTGGAGAGCCTGTTGTCATCACAAAACCACATGAGGATTCCTCTAAGCGTGCCAACCTGGCTGAAAAGTGATCAGGTGCAGCATGGTTGCACTAGGGCCTAAGGATTTTTGGGAAAGCTAAAACCAAACATCATGGAAACATCCTGGCCCCATCTAAAAGCAGGAGCTTTCCAAAACAGATGTTTTCCAATTCCCAGAACTTCAGTCAGATCACTGAACTACAATATTTTTAAGCTTCCTGCTTTAATGTCAGCGACAGTGTTTTGAAAGATCATCTATCATCTTGTGTTTCAAAACTATGGAAGACCTTTCTTGTGGTGTAATATTCCTTGTAAGTAGCATAAAGTTCAGCAGAGGGCCAGAATAAACTTCTTCAAAAAACATGCAAACATTGACATTTCTTTATCCAGCAGAACAGAACCAGAACCACGCTTCTACGTTTACATAGATCAACTGTGTAAATACAGTAGATAATTCTTAAAACTCAAAATACTGTAACGCTTCTTTTTCACCAGCATTTGGTGCATGGATGTAAAAGATGCTAGGAAGTAGTTCCAAGAATGAAAGGAGAAAGTACTGGTAGTAAACCAGGACTACACCTGTAATAAGGGTACAAGGCACATGTGGGAAAGCCATTTCTACTCTGAGACCTGGGTTTTCTCTGGTAAAACTTCAGTATTTCAAGCTATAAAATCTTAAGACGGATTCTAATGGAAATCTGCATATCAGAGGATGCATTCCATTTTCCAACCTTCAATGTTAGAAAAAAACCCAACAAAGCAACAAAGCATGGAGAAACAAACACAGTAAAATAAATTACTTTACAGTATCATCTTAAACTGTTAAATTATTAACAAGAATAGAAATTGGAAAGCAACACCTTTAAAAAAAAAAAGGCTTTGATGTGTTAAAATAATAGGAACTATAATTTCCAGAGCTGTGTACAGTATGGTATGTACAGAAAAGTAATAGTTCTTTTCATTAATTTTTAAATCATTCTCCTTCCTCAGCCGAGGTTCTATTTCTCAGGCAGTAGCCTTTGTATGAAGGCTATAATGCTGCCAGCTGCGCAAAAGAACGATGTGAAAAAGAAAAGAAGTCAGTAGGGGCCAAATAATGATACCATAAAATAAATGGAAATTTGCTTTATTGCCTTCAACCAAAAAAACCAAAACCACTGAAACACAAAGCCTACTAATTTTACCATATATAAATGCTGAGGAAATTAACCATGCCACACAGTTTGGGGGTGGAAGGCTGCTTGCTCATATGTCTTTATTTCACTAGAAAAGAGTACTTCAAAACAGCAGACAGTAGTCTGCTGACCATTTCCCCTTCTGACTGTAATAGTATAGGCCGGTCTAAAGGGCACTGACACAGCACAGTATGGGCCAAACATAAAGCTGAATTCAAGCTCCCTTAAGGCAGTATAAGTGAGAGAAAAAAGTGTGTTTTGCCAGTGAGAACATTCCATATATCTGTTTCTTTGCATAGAAATAGTTTGATCAGCTAGTGCTAATCCTGTAACAAACTATTCTCAATAGAAGGAAAAAAGTATGATATTTTCCCTTTTTTTGTCAAAAATGCTAATTATTGAAAATACCTGAATATACTTGCAAGTCAGGAGACAGCAGGACTCTAACTTACTCTGGTGCCCTTTGTAGCAAAAGTCAGCCTAAAACCACGAAGTCCAAACCCCCAAGAAACACCCCTGCCAGGTGTATCTTTCAATATATGAGTCATCCCATTCGCTTAGATGGAGTGACCCTCACACCAGAAGCTCAGCTGTAAGCCTCTGTCTTCTGCTGCCCAAAGCTGCTGCAGAGGCACAGCTGTAGTGAGGACAGCCAGGTGCAGCCCCTCCTCCTTCAGCACAGGCCCTCACTGACTGGGCGGTGGGTCTCTGCCAAAGCACAATCGACACCCACCTTTTGCCAGGGTTTTGATCCAAGCAAGTTAGAGTGGAACTACTGAGTCAGCTAGCTTTGATGCTATAGTTAAAATATATCAGCAAAAGCTGACCCAGTTATGTTTAAAAATCATCAATTCCATAGAAGATATTGCAGCAGCTGGTAGTAAAACTGTCAATGATTAGAAAGAATGAGTAAAAGTAAAAATAAATAAGATTATGGTTACATTGTATTACAAACATTAGATTACAAACATTAAATGACCATACTTCACAACCAGGTTGCAAAACACAGGCTAAAGTAGTGACTTACATTTCCAAACACTGTAAACTGGAGTGACTTTCCCCTCCCCAGTCAGCATTCTTTGCGTAAGCAGACTCAAGTGATACTGGAATAGCACACAACCCAGGCAAACCCAAGATAGAGTGAAGTACATAGAGGCAAGTATAGAGTGAAAACTGAAAATTCTATGCATAGCTAAATAATCAGACTCCGAATGAAGGTACTTGTTAGATCAGAACAGTCAGCGTGGATGAAATCATGCTTGTTTTATTGTCTCAGAATAACAGAGATTAAGGCATAAACTAGTTTAATAGGACATAAGAACAAGATTTGGCAATTTTTTTCAAAATGGGTAAAACTGGAAGTTTGCAAACAGAGTGTGCTAATTGTACTTTATAAATGACACGTAATAGTATTTTAGGCTTTCAATGTATTTTCAATCATCATGTATCTGCAGTGAAGTTCCCCACAAGGAGATTCCAAAGTCACAGAATCACAGAACATTAGGGATTGGAAGGGAGCTCAAAAGATCATCTAGTCCAATTGCCCCTGCCAGAGCAGGATCACCTAGACCAAGTCACACAGGAACATGTCCTGGTGTGTTTTAAACATCTCCAGTGAAGGAGATTCCACAACCCCCCTGGGCAGCCTGTTCCAGTGCTCTGTCACCCTCACTGTGCAGAAGTTCCTTCTCATATTTATGTGGAACTTCCTATGTTCCAGCTTACACCCACTGCCCCTTGTCCTATCATTAGATGACTCCGAGAAGAGTCTGGCTTCTAGACCACACTGCCTCAGCTTGGCTGCGAGGATGCTGTGGGAGATCGTGTCAAATGCCTTACTGAAGTCAAGAGAGACCACATCTATCATTCTGCCATCACCTATCCACCCAGTTATGCGCTCATCAAAGGCTATCAGGTTGGTCAAGCATGACTTCCCTTTGGTGAAGCCATGCTGACTGGCCAGAATGACCGACCCTCTTGTCCTTGATGTGCCTAAAGACCAAGATAGGGATAAATTGTTCAATCACCTTTCCTGGGATGGAGGTGAGGCTGACAAGTCCATAGTCACTAGGGTCCTCCTTCTTACCCTTTTCGAAGATTGGAGTGACATTTGCTATCCTCCAGTCCCCAGGCACCTCTCCTTTTCCCCATGACTTAGAAAAGATGATGGAGAGTAGTCTAGCAATGACTTCTGCCATCTTTGCCTCAAATCTGCAATCAATCTGGAGCAAGCATAACTACCAATAAATTACTGGTTGTGTAACGGGTTGAAACTAAGAAACTGCTTTGCTCCCAGGTTTTAAGGGGAAAGGAAACCAAAGCAGTCAGGTCT
>JAOXOE010000827.1:2652633-2676195 GCA_028565055.1 Phoeniculus purpureus
CCGCCGCGCCCGCCCGCCATCTCCGTGGGGAGAGGGGCCGCTAGGCCCGCCCCGCCGCGCCCCCGCCTCGCCCAGGCGCCGCTGCATTCCTCACTGCTCCCGGAGCAGCCCCCGCTACCACGCAGCGGCCCCGGCAGCTCCACTTACCCCCGGCCGCCGCCGAAGCTGCTGTAGGCCCGATCGTCGTAAGGATCGAAATCCGCCATCGCCGCCTCGGCCTCCTCCGCGCGCGAGCGTGACAGGACCGCGCCCGCAGGACCCTGCGTCGCTTATATATGGCAGGGCCCGGGCCAAGGCTGCCCCGCGCAGTGCCTGTCTGCGGCTTCCCCCCGCCCCGCTGGGGCTGTCTGTGGTACTGCCTGTCAGGAGGGGCAGGCGACCGCGAGCTGCCGTCACAGGGCTCGGTCTGAGGCAGCCAACGCTCCGAGCTGGGGGATCGAGGCTGGGAGTCGAGAGTCGGGGTGTCCGGGCGGAGGGTCGGGGAGGCGGCAGCGAACGCGCCGGGTTCGCGCACAGGGAGCAGCGCCGTGTGGTGCGGTGAATAAAGAGAAGTAGCCGCACCCGCAGCGTCTCGGTGCCTCTGACCCTGCTGCCCTGTGCGTGGGCCGTCCCCTGCCTCTTCTCTAGGCGCCCTGTCCTGTTCTACAAAGCCCCCGAGATTCTCATACAACAACCGCCTGTGCTCTCCGGCCCCGCTGCACAGAGTGCTCCAGACCCCGCGCAGGATCAGCCCCCTGCCCCGACAAGAGCTGCTGATGGGGGCTGGGGGTCAGAGAGAGTCCCTGGGGCTCGGGTCGGGTGTGAGAGGGCGGGGACAGAGCTCCGAGCAGCAGCCGCTGCCCCCGGCGCTGACAACCCCAGCCCAGTGCCGCCCGGCCCCGCTGCCCCGGAAGGGGAGGGCTCAGCCCCACGTGTGGCAGCGGCATGGCGGGGCTGCAGGGAGCAGCACCGGGCCAGGGCCTGGCTGGCGGTGTGGCGGCCACCGGGACCCCCGGGACACCCGATCCCCGCGGAGTGCTGCGGCAGAGCCGCGCCTTCCTCGACTTCTTCTGGGACATCGCCAAGCCCGAGCAGGAGGTGCGGCTGGCGGCCACTGAGAACCTGCTGCGGCACCTGCGGGACGGAGAGAAGGTAAAGGGAGGGGAGAGCAGGGGAGGGGGGTGTGGAGTGGGAGAGGAGCTGCGGCGGGTTAGGGGGGGGAACCCGATTTCGGAGCAGCGCCGGAGCTGGAGCTGGGTGCTGGCTCTGTGTTTCAGGACGAGGAGCTCAAGTACACACTGAAGCGCCTGGTGGAGGGACTCGGAGCCACTCGTGAGGCCGCCCGGCCCGGCTTCAGCCTGGCCCTGGCGCAGGTAAGAGTTTGCTGGAGCAACTCGCCCCCCTCAGGCAGTGCCACCCCTTTCCCTATCAGTGCAATCTCTCACCAACCAGTGCCTACCCCGCCTCAACTGGTCAGTGCCCCCTTCTTTAGTCAGTGCCCCCTCACACCCCATTCCATCATTGCCCCCTGCCCCCATCAGTGCCACCCCCATGCAAGCATGTCTGTAGCTGTTTTAAATGTTGCCAGCCTGGTGTGGAAGCATTTGCGAAGGTGCGAGCTATACCAATACCACTCCCACACTTGGCGTTCTGTTCTGCTCCAAGGACCATCCTGAATTTGCAGACTTGGACCAAGTTTTCCAATATTTCGTTTACAACTGTTGGCTTTTCTTAAAATTACTCTGCTCTTGGTGCTGGGCTGTTTGTGGGAAGTCTGAGCAGCTGTCCCTTAACATACACTTGAGAGGTTTTTTGTGTTTTACATGCTGTTCCATAGCAAAGGGTCCCAGGAGCAGTGGGATCTGAACATGTGTCACCTAAGAGGCTGATAATGCAGAAGATACTGTGTTCTTCAGAGTGTTGTCCATGCTGAAGAACTTCGTTGTTTCTGTGAAAGGGTCATGTATTTGAAGCAGTGTTCTCATTACTAGTCCTGCTTTGTCAAATGGGGGGAAAATAAGAGTACTATCAGCAAAAGTATTTGATTCTCCACTAGTTCCTGTTCTGAGACATTTTTACTGATCTACCTATCCCTATTCTGGCCCAGTAAAGCAGCACATGCATTGCTGTGGTGAGCAACTGCTCAGCTTGATTTCGGCCGCATCTGATAAATAAAATTTCATAAAATGGAAGAACTGCAAACTGAGCTCTTCCATCCATCTCCTCAGGTTCTGCAGGCTTTTGAAGAAATCCCACTGTGCAGTGTCCTGGAGCAGATAAAAGAAAAACACAATCTGGAGAAAGTCAAAAAGGTGAGTGCTCACAGCAGCACTGGCCAGAAGATGAACTGGTCTCTGGTCTGAAGCCCCAGTGCCTGGATACTGTGGTTTGGGCGTTCTTGGTCAAGCAAACTACTATAATGAATTATTGGAAATATGGGAAGTTGATGCCCTTTCCTTCTTTCCTTGTTTTAGCTGAGATTTATCCTTATCTCAGCTGAAAAGATCACAGAATCACAGAATGATTGGGGCTGGAAAAGCCCTCTGAGCTCATCCAGCCCAGACCATGACCTAACATCACTACATCAGCCAGACCAGGGCACCGAGTGCCCCATCCAGTCTGTCCTTCAACTCATCCAGGGATGGGGACACTTTCCAAAAGACAATCTAGGACAGGTCTCAAACACAGTGCAGGGGTTGCTTTTCAATATGTTCATGTGTCAAGGTGATCTTCCAGACATGCCACAGTCAGAGCTGTAGATGAAGTTGAAATATAATTGCTTAATGAAGGGGATTTTTAACCCTCCTTCTCTTTTTGACTTTTCAGAAACTTGTGAGAAATGCTGCTTTTGGAAACTTTTTTGGAGTGATGGCTCTGTTTCAGTCTGGCCGGCTTGTTAAGGTAATGTTACCATTGCTGCACTGTTTTTCTGAGGGGAAAATAGGGTCTAGAGAGAAAGGCTGGATCATTGGCTAATTACTGAGACTTTGAAGCATCAAGTTCAGTTCATTTCTTTTACATTATCCATGGACTTTTTGTGCCTAAAATGTCTGTTTGCGCCTAGAATGTAGGAACTGAATCATTTCCTACATTCTAGGACAGGAGGCTCCTGTCCCTGCTGGAAGAAAGGGATGTGTTGTCAGAAAACAGCCAGAAAATACCATTTCGGGAAAGCTGAGTGGCCCATCAGGAAGCAATTGTGTAGGTCTCTTATCACAAATGTGTATGAATCTCAAGAGTGGATGTAGTGGAGTGGTGGGTGCTGGTCACTTCTCACAAGTAACTGGTAACAAAACGAGAGAGAAGGGCCTCAAGCTGCACCAGGGGAAGTTTAGTTAGGGTATTAAGTAAAATTTTGTCACTGAAAGGATCATCAGGCCTTGGAACAGGCTGCCCAGGTTGGGGGCTCAGTTGCCATCCCTGGAGGTGTTCAGAAGCCGCAGAGATGTGGTGTTAGGGAACAGGGTTTAGTGATGTGTCTGAGAGTGGACTGAGTAGAGTAGGGTATATTGGACTTGACAGTCTCTGAGGTCTTTTCCAGCCTAAATGATTTATGATTACCTGAGCTTTTGGCTAAATCTTTGGTGTATCACCTGTGTTTTTTGCCTTTCATTTCTAGGACCAGAAAGCTCTGATGGAGAGCATCCAACTTCTGCAGCAGCTGGCACATCACCAAGCCCATCTCCGAGATCTTCCTCGCAAAACACTTGTTGACATTATGTCTGAGGTACAGCCACTGCACGTGGTGGGTGGGAGGAGGGAGGACTTTGCTTTGGGGTCTACTTTTTCCTTAGTTTGTTCATAGCTGGAAGTTCAGGGGTGTTTGTGGAGGAGATCAAACTGCAGGAGCTGCCTCCTGTACTGTCTGTTGCCAGATGCTCTTATTCTGGGCAAAGTGCTTGGGTTTAGCTTAGTGTGATTTCATCATGGACAGACCCATAGTCTGGTTTTCTCCCAGATGACTTGCTTGGGTGGTACATGGGCTCTTTTGACCAGAAGTACCCTTGAAAACTCTGGACCGAAACCCTTATTGTATGAGTCAGACCTGGGCCTAGAGTTCAATTTTGGGCTGTTTGGAGGGGAAGGATGTAGGGACTTGGAGTATAAGGAATTTTGAGTATGCAGTCAAAGAAGAAAGTTTGTTTCTTCCTGGTTTGTGGATATTGGTTGTAGATGTGAAGACTGCTAAGTCAAAACTAAAGAATGTTTTACGTGGAAGTGTTCAGTGTCATTTAGCCTCAGTGTGAGGTTTAATTGTATTTTGAATCCATAAACCTGGGCTCCCCGGTTCAACAGGGACAGAGATCTGATTGAGAGTGTTCAATGGAGGGCCACAAGGATGATTAAGGGACTGGAGCACTTGCCCTGTGAGGAGAGATTGAGAGATCTGGGACTTTTCAGCTTGGAGAGGAGAAGGTTATGAGGGGACTTAATCACTGAATATAAATCCATGAGGGCTGGGTGTCAAGAAGAAAGAGACAATCTCTTTTCAGTTGCACCCTGTGATAGTACGCGGGGCAACGGGTGTCAGTTAGAGCACAGGAAGTTCCATCTTACTGTGAGAAAAAACTTGTTTACTGTAAGGGTGACAGAGCATGGGAACAGGCTGCCCACGGAGGTTGTGGAGTCTCCTTCTCTTCAGACCGTCTGGATGGGTTCCTGTGTGACCTGTATTAGGTTTTATGATCCTGCTTGAGCAGGGGGGTTGGACTTGATGACCCATGCAGGACCCTTCTAACCCCTAATGTTCTGTGTGTCTGTGTAAAGCAGTTTTTGTGCTTTTTTATTTTATTGATGAAAATGTTGCTGTTGTTTACCAGCAAATCCTATTGTAACAAGTAACTTATTTTGGGAACTATAGAGAGACGCTAATAGAAACTGTTTTCTCCTTCCTGCGCTGCACAGTTGTCCAGACAGCAGCAGTCAGATAGCAAGAGAACAACTGCAGCCAGGGTCAGTTGATCAGGAATTGATATCTGATGACAACACATTGTCCTGCTCCATGGGGTTGAGCACCTGGGGATTGCACTGGATGCATCCATTACTTACTTTTGGTTGTGTGACTGTAAAGACTGTTTCTAAAGTTTCCAGAACCCTGCAAACTTTTAATGAATTGCCCTGCAATGCAGATGTTTGAGTCCAGCCCACAGCACAGGCTGCCCAGGGGTGTTGTGGAGTCTCCTTCTCTGGAGACATTTAAAATCTGCCTGGATATGTTCCTGTGCAGCTTCGTCTAGGTGATCCTGCTCTGGCAGGGGGCTGGACTAGATGATCTTTCGAGGTCCCTTCCAATCCCTAATGTTCCGTGATTCTGTGAAAATGCCCTCAGATGTTTCTCAGATTCACTCACGTTTGTTCCTATCTAGGTTCCTGAAACTCTGTTTGAGGAGGTCCTGTTTGGTGTCTTGCAAAGTGACCTCACTTCAGCCTTTAAATCTCCAGAGAACCTGCACCTTTTGCTTGTGGGCATACAGAAATTCCCTGCTGTCATGAAGCCTAAAAACCTGAAGAAGCTGTTTGGCTCTCCTACTGTTGTAAATCAGGAAAATATTCCCAGGTAAGTTCTGAAGTACTGAGCAGTGAATTCAACGTTCTTGGTCTCTGGGCTAACAGTGAGAGAAGCATGGCTTTCATTCTGATACCTGCCTGTATTTGCCCCTGCAGGAGCTGTTAACGAGTTCAGCACTAACTATAGTGCAGGTTCCTGAATTATAGCTCTGTTGTTTCTCACAAGAGGCACAGCCTGCAGTGCTCAGGAAACATTCTGTGTCCTTCATCAGGATGAATTTAGCCTTCAGCAATCCTCTTCCAGGCTGAATGTCTTGCTTTATTTTCTTTCTTCTAGACTTGTAGAGCTTATGCAGAGTGCTGCCAAAGCTGAGAAGAAGCACAAGAAATTGCCCAATGTGGTGTTTGATTTGCTACAAGTTGCACTGAAGGAAGATGCCTTTGAAGTCTTCTGGAAGGATGGTGTGGAGAATGGGCTGTTGAAGGAGAAATCAGGACCTGTGAGGTTTGTTTTAATGTGAAATATTTGTTATGTTCTGTATTTCCTTCTGTTTTTTTTTTTTCACCAGTCTTTCTGCTGCCTTCTGGTGGGGTGGAGCAAATGGTTTCTTATGGACAACAGAAGAATACCTGCTTATTTACACTCCCTATGGAGAGAGAGGTCTTAACAGCTGTGCCTGTAAGAGGCAAAGCTTTGAGTGGTAGGGCTCTTGCATGCAGGATCCATGGATTTTTGACTTGTGCTGTCCTACATGCTCAGTGTGGCCTGCCTCACCACTTCTCTGTCTTCCCCTTGCGTGTGGCTTTGCTGTGGTGCCTCTGCCTGAGGGATGTTCTTTGTTCCCACACAGTTACATGTGCTACCGGTTGCTGGGCAGTGCTCTCCCCTTGTTGTCTCTGGATCAGCTAGAGATGGTTCTCAAAGGGAAGGTGATGCAGCACTATGGAGAACACGTGGTAACAACTCAGGTAGGTTTTCCAAAACTACCTGTGCCGAGGGCCAAGGACCCTGTCCTGAGCACAAGTTCTCTCTGCCCCATTTCTAATTTCACATCATCTTGTATAAAAAAAGTTTGTCATTTTAGACCTTGGAGTCTTCAGAGTGAGGTCACTGTATGAGCAGTGGCTGCAGTGGGCTGAGTACGGGCTGTTATTGCCTATTGGTGTATTTTTCATTTAGAATTATTTTAAGGGTTGTGAAATTTTTCAGCACTGACCCTCCTGCTTTCACTGATATTGCTGAGAAAGCTCTAACAAATGATGTAACAAATGATGGGGGAGCAGAGGAAGGGCAGCCCTCAGCATGTTCTGGATGTCATATGTCATCCTTTAACAGTCCTTTTGATTCTGTGTGTCCAGAAGCTCCTTTTTGTCTGTTGTTGTGCTGGGTGTTGCATAAACATTGGTAGGCAAAGACAAAAAGGGACAACTGCTGCCTTTGTTTATGCTAGTGCTGGTTTCAATAAGCACAGATGAGGTTTAAGCCCCAGTTTTATTTGGGAATTGGAATTTGGAACTTCTCTTCCTCCTTCCTTCCTGGGAAGCCAGCAAACACACAGCCCTGCGACAAAGGGAGGAAGAATAAAAATGGAATACTGATAAATCCAGGCTTTGGCTTGGCTTTTTGTGGTAACCTGGTCCTAAGCCTCCTCTTGTGGGCCCAAAAATCACTGCCCTCTCCTGGGAGGACTAGGACTTGGCAGCCTTTCTCTTCTGGAATCAAAGCAGCAAGAGATGTGTGGATTTGCCCTGAAAAGAATGTTTATCCTGATGCTTCTCAGTACAGACCAGTTTCTCCAGGGTTAATCCACTGCCTTTGTTATTTTCCTGTTTCTTGCTGAATTAGGCTGTGCCATTCCCTCTGCCTCAAACACTTGTTGATGTAATTCCTGCCTGAAATGTAGCAATCACTGAAGACAGCAATTGACTAGTGCAGAGAGAAACCCCTAATGTTGCTGCTGCTGAGGAAGTAGAAAAGATTCCAGTTGCAGTTTGCTGCTGTTGTTGTGTGTTTGGTTTGTTCCCTGACACAGGTTGTTTGTTTTGGAAAGCAAGTACTGTTATCTTGTACTTTCTAAGGGCATTCTGATTGTTAGAGATGGAACTAGACAAAGCCTGAGTCTGATTCTTACTGACAGTTTTCTTCCTGAATCCACTTTTTTTTTTAGAACAGGGGAGTAAACACACTTACCGTGTTTTTCTTGAGAAGGGATTGATGAAAGCCCTGCTGTGAGCCATCAGCCTGTTTATCACAGGCTCTCCTGGAGCTTTTATCCCAATTTTCATAGTGATTCACAAGTGCTGACTTCCCTAGCAGTGGAAGCAAGACCTTGCTAATTTGTGTTTCATGTGAGATTCCTTACAGAGGTATCGGATTGGTTAGAATTGGATGGATTTGTAGTTAATTAGACACTTACAACCCCTTTATTTAAAAGAACAGTGTTCCCTAGACTTTCATTACTGCTTCAGCTCCCTCCGGGTTACAGTATCAAATGTGACGCTGCACCAAGAAGTCGTTTTATTAATTTATGTAAATTGCGTTGTGTTTTTGTAAGGAAGCCACAGCTTGCGCTCTTCGAGGTTTCTCCAGTTATGCTTTTGATTTTTTCCCATAACAAAAGTGGGATTGAACACTGTGAGCTAGGAAAGAACATAAGGAAATGGAGTATGTGGTGAGATGGGACACATTACGATGATGTCTGTGCTGCCTGACGCTGCTTTAAGGCCAGCAACCTGCCAGCTGTGTGCCTGTGGATCAGTGGCAGGACTTAGTGCACACCAGCAACACCTCAGGTTATGATTTTTAGGTTAAACATGATGAGTCCCCTGTTTCAGAATGCCTCAGCACTTCTGAGACACTGGGGAGAGCATGTGGGGTTTGTTCTACCTGCTGTAGGTCATCAGGCTCCAGGACTGATAGATGAGACTGGAGCTGATGTGAGGAAGTTTCCAAATTGAATGAAAGTCTGTGGCAGGTGATGTGAGACCCTGGACTTCCACCCAAGATAAGAGCTGGTCAGCCTAGAAGCTTAGCTGCACTGGCCAGCCTGTGCTCCAGCCTGCTGAAGCCTGACTGGGACAGTGCAAATTGAAGGTTTGAAGCTGGTACAGGACAGGATTCAGTGGTTGCTCCTATATGAGAAAGAACATGAGGTGAAGTTCATTACCTCCATTATGCCTTGTGTCAAACAAGCAGGCACATGACTTAAATTTGCTTCCTGAAGACAAATCTCTGTGGCCATTTGTTCTTACAAGGACACTGAGGCTAAGTGTGAGGCTCCTAACATGCTTGTTTGACTGTGTTTTTCAGCTCCCAGATCGGTTTAAGTTTGCTCCTGAGATGGAAGGTTATCTAGTTGATTTTATGAACAGCTGTGATGACGTGGAGAGGCAGCTGGCAGTGATCATCGGCTTCTCCACTCTCACTAATCAAGGCCTTCCAGTGTTGTCCAGCTCTTCCAAGGCAGTCAGGCACCTGCAGCCAGTGGCATTGCGCAAATACACTGACTGGATCAAAACCATGTTCCTCAAGCCAGTCCTTGACTGTTGCTTAGATTTCTCGAGTAACCGGCAAAAACACAACCAGGAGAACGCAAACATGTGAGTACAGAGGATGCAGCTTCCTCTCTGCCTATTTTGTGCTTGGAGTAGCTATTAGTGTGAAGTGTGGCTTGGACAGCCAGCATTGGCTGGCTCTCTTGCCATCAGTTGATGATTGTTCCCTGAGTCCTCTGTCCCTGAAGGTTTAGCCCCAGCATCTGCTCCTTGCTCAGACAAATCTGTTTCGGCAGATGGAAGCAAGCACAGTGAGAACCAACCAGCCTGATGCAAGCAGATAGGGTCAGCAAAGAAGCCTTTTCTCTTGTGTTTCTAGCCCTGACAACTCCTGTCCAGTGGCTTCCTTTTCCACTGCAGATGCTCATGTCTTTGCAGGAATTGCACATCCCTTCTATGTAACTGTTAAACTGCAGCACCTCAGTGGGGTAAATGCTGTGTTCTGCATAGGAGAAAGCAAGCTTTTGATCCCCTTTTATGTACCTGTTGCTATCTCAGTGCATAACTTTGCCATCATTAGTTGTAACCCTCTCAATACCTGTAAGTCACTTGTGGTTGTGGTGGGCTGTGTGGTTTGTGTTTATTTTGGGATGGTGTTCAGACTAGTGATGGAGTCCTTTCCTTCCTGAAAGAACACAACACAAGATTGCTCGGTTACGGAAATGGCTCATCCACCGCCTTGCTAACACCATCGAAAGTTCAGCAGATAAAGAAGAGAGCCTTGTGATGAGCATTTCCAGGTAAGAGTGTTTGAAAGACCTATGGCACATGTGCTTGGAGTAATTGTGTGTAGCTCTCTAGCCGTGTTCCCAGCAAACTGTCCCTGTGCCACTGGCAAATTCAGCAGTGGAAATAGTCTGTAACAAAAACTGTTTGGGAGACTAAATTCTCTTTTTGAAATGGCTTCTGCAAACTTGGACAAACTGTTGACCACATAGTTCAGGCACTTGAAATCACTTTACTCCCATTTGTTTTCAGTAAATTTTAGATTCCTGGTTACCTTGACTGCTTGAAGATACTGTGTTTAGTCTTTGTGCCAGATCTCAATATGGATTTGTCTGTTAATGTAAAAGTCTTGGGGAGTATGACCCAAATCTGACACTGTGAGTGTTGCGTTGTGTAGCCTTGAGTGTTGGCACTTTGGTTTGTGACATCCTAAGCATTCTTCTCTCTTACCCCATGATCCTTGAGGAAAGAGTCTTAAATAGTGACTTTTAGAGTGTGTGGACATACTTGAATAACACTGTGATACCTATGGGTGCTGTTTGTTTCACACACATGGGCTGTTCATGCTTTGTTATGAGCAGGCTGGCCCTTAGTTTGTGCTTGTTTCTGTCTGTTCAAGGTTTTGCTTCTTCCATGCTTTCTTTGAGGCTAAGAAAAAGACTTCCCAAATAGTAGAGGCGAGTGTCCTTCCTGCAGAGCCCCTAGATGAACAGACTCGTTCAATGACAGAAAACTACTTCTTTGGGTAAGGATTTTGCTTACATGCTTTAAACTTGGAAATTGTTCTCTTTTCTTGAGGATGATGGCTGGGTTATTGGAGCATTTGTTTGACTCCAGAACCAGGGAATGGCTTTATTTAAGGTGATCTTCAGTGAATCTCTCAAAGATCCTTGAGTTTTGTCCAACAAAAACATGTTTTTGTATGGCTAACCTGGTGAGTGTATGTGTGAGGTGTAGAGCTGAGCTCAGACTGCCTTTTCTCCTGAGATTTCTGTTACTATTATATAAGGAAGTGAAGGGACCCAAGAGAGAGGTGGTGGGTTGTGTGGGTTGCTGTTTGCTTTCTATCTGCTCTGCATGTGAACTGCTGGAGGCTTCACAGTCCTCTCTGTACTAAGAGGGTTGGAGCTGGTAACAGTAGGTGGTTTTAGCCAAAGCTGGTGCTCCAGCTTCGGTTGGGCACAAGCAGAGAACATGGTGGGAAACAGAATGGAAAAGACTTGAGAGTAATAATCAGCGTCCACAGGTGCTTGGTGACACCAAGACAATGAGCTGTATGTTACTGTGCTTGGATACCTGCATGGGTTGAAGCATAGGCCCTGAAAATCTGGGCTGCAGTGAGTGACCAGAGCTCTGGGAGGAGAGTGCACTACCAATGCGTGTTATTGTGGAAGGTGAAGGCCGTCTGGTACCTCTGACAGTAACGTGCTGGCTTAACTTCACAGGTTACTTCAGACTTTAAACACTTTGCCTGTCTTGGGGGATACAGCAAAGGCTGCAGCCTTGAGGGAGAAGCACGTCCATGGTATGACTGCAGATGGGAAGCTGTGGATCTTTCTCCTGGTTGAGTACGCCAACACACTGCTCTCCAGTGAGCACGTCAAAGCTCGGAAGCCTTTTACCAAGGAACAGAGGGATGCCTGGGAAAGGTGAGAGGCTTGGAAAGCTGGGTGCTGGGTTGGTAAGGTGAGAAGATGACAAAAAGACCTGGTCTTAGTCTCTCTTTGGGTCAGTAAAAGAGAGGTTGTGTTCTCTTGTCATTCTCCTGTTCTGGCTGCTCCAGCAGAGCCATCTCCGAGGCAGTGACAGTTCTGTTTCTTGCCTTTGAGTATCCCGCAGCTGGAGATGGTTTCAGGACACGTTTCTGCTTCTTATCACCCCATTCCTTCCTGTTCCTTCGTGTGTTAACTCTGTATACATCCAGGTGCTTTTCTGCTTTTGCTCATAGTCCCTCTTCCAAACACAACTGTAATTCTGCTAATCCTTTCTCTTCATTCTGCCTGTGCTGACTTCTCAGTGACTCTCTTCTGGTGCTCTTTTCTGAGTTTGCTGTTCCCTAAACGTCTTTATACCCTGCCTGTAGTATTAGGAATCTACTAATGCCCAAGTGCAGAGCTTTTATATAAACCCCACGTGGTGAGATACTGTCCTTGGGTAAAGGCTGTACTACAGGTATCTCTCATTTGTCTGAATTAAATGCTAAATACAGAAAATGGTGCCTGTTTTTAATCTGATCATAATACAGAATTTGCTGTTGTAATGGCAAAGACTCAAAAGTGTTTCTTTCTTCAGAACACTCCAGTCTGTGAAGAATCTGCAGAAGATGGAAAACAAATCAGACAGTTCCAAAGTTGTTGCTTTCCAGCAGCTTCTGCTTTTAATGGCGGTTCATCTTTTCAAGGTAAGGCTTCTGAAGCACACTTGGGGGTGTAAGATGGGCTGGCAGCTGGGCTTTCTGAACACTAAGCTGGAGAGTTAATTTTTGTTGAGGGATCCAGTCTTTCACAGACTCTGGCTTCTGAAAACAGGAACCTAGCAGCTAATTAATTGTGATTCTTAACTGACTGTAGACATCAATTTACAGGGACAAAGCTTGACCTGAGCATTAGTTTTGCCCTTGATTTGCTGCTGAGTGGAGCAATTTTTACTAAGTTTCATATTTTCTGCTGCAGATGGGTTATAGTAGCTGATTTTAATATCTGTGGCTATTTAGAGAGGTTCTAGGATCTGGGATGTGTTCCTTCTATGCTGTTGGTAGGGGGGAATTCATAGACTGTCTGCTTGTGATGAAACAGAATGCCTCGGAGACAATGGAAGTCTTGAGTGACCTTCTGGACTGCACAGAGAAGGCATTCAGCAAAGAACCTAGGAAGAAAATGTCTGGTGAGTCCTTCATAGAGAAAGAAATCGAGGGGGATTGTTTCTGGTCTGTCAGAGACAGAAGATGGCAGTTCTGCTTTAGAACTCTGTGTTGGTTCTAGTTTGATAAACTTAACCCCAGGACAATACCCTTCTCCTTTATTCTCTTTCCTTGCCTTTCTTCGTCTTTTCTCTCTTACTCCAGCTCTCTGTCCATATCCTCAGTGGGTTGGGTTCCTTTGTGTTGCTTGTCCTCTTAAAAGATAGATGGGCTTCAGGGCTGGCTGTTATTCAGATGAGCAGTGTCCATAGGGCTCCACTGTTTTCTAGTCCTTGTTCTGTGCTGGCGAAGAGCTTGACCAAAGTACTGATATGTGCCTGGATGAAGCTGTGGGTTCTCCACAGCCTGCAGGCCTGAAACCTGGGGCTTCAACAGCTTGAATTCTGGGCAAACTGAACTGAGTTTAGTAGGTACAGCCTTAGGCTAGTTCTTGCATAGGGCCTGTGGAGCTGGGTTGGGACTTCACCAGGGAAGAACCTGGCTTTGTTTGTAAGTGTGGTCTCCTTTATGTGGCCAAGTAGGTGTCAGATGATTTGCAGAACTGCCTATCTACATAATGATTTAAAGGACAGTGGGTTGTGTTACCTGATAAGGCTTTGCAGTGGCCTAAAGATGACTTCAGGTATACTTCTCTGTGTGGCTAGAGCTACAGTGGTTAGGATCACACCTGATTGTTTCTGGTCTGTGGTGCTGAGTTAGTCCTTGTAACAGCTAGAACTACCTTTTTTTCCTTCTGAGCTTTCCTGTCTCTTAATGACACACCAGTGTTTTTGCCCCTTCCTGTCACTGTTTGTTTGTTCCTGTGCAGACAGCGCAGAGCCAGGGTGGGTTGAGGTGATGGTGGAGATCCTCCTCTCCCTCCTTGCCCAGCCCAGTCTCCTGATACGTCGGATTTCCAAGAGTGTGTTTGTACGGATCTGCCCTAACCTGACCAAGAGGGGCTTGCAGCTCATCCTGGATGTAAGTGAGGCACTAGCAGGGCTTTCTACTGTTTACCTAGCTTGTCCCTAACAGATACGCAAGCGTGTCTTTATTTTGTGGTTAAGTCAGTCTCCCAAAACCAAGTGAAATCAGTATCTGCTACTTTTAAGCTGTATTCTTTGGTAGTTGTACGCTGAAGCAATTCCTGGGTCATTTTCTGTAGCCTATAGATTTTCTGTGAGGTGGATTTTAGAAATGGTAGCAATTTTTTTTCTACAAGGAATAAGAACAGAGATGCTAAAAATAAGTGACACTGAAAATCTGAATTGGTTGTACCACAGAGTAAGATGGTGTCTTCTCAGAGAGTAGCATGTGGCTTGTAAAGAGGAGTTGTCAGGTATTTAATGTGATGAATCTCGTATTTCATTTATAGCAAATCAAAGTGTGTGATGCCACCAGTCTCTTCAGTTTTCTCCACTTATTTTTCTTAGAGAAAGAAATGGGCTTATTAACAACCAGGATATTATAAGCCAGAAAGTCAAATGCCTTTACTTAGTGTTTAATCATTCCACTACTGTCCTGTGCCAAAATTCCTGCTGTTGGACACCAAAATTGCATCAAAACACTGGAAAACACAAGTCTGTTGTTGTTTTGTAGGTTATTGACCCATACCAAGAGCAAAATGAAGAAAGTGCTGTTGTTGTGGTGGAAGAGTCAGGCAGAAGGATCAAATCTGCAGAGGACATGGTAATGATGTGCCATTGCCAGGGACAGATATTTTTCAGACCTTTGCTGTCTAAAGCAAACATTTCTCCTGGTGGGTGGCAGTAGTCTTTTCTGTCTGGAGTGCAACACACAAGAGCCTTGTTTTGAGTGTGTGCTTATTACTCTCTTGGCCTTGAAGGGCAATGCTGTTGTAGGTGTGGCTGTGTGAATAGATGGCTTCTCCAGAAGGAATTACTGCATCTGCAGTTAGCACAGTCCTCTCTTTGTAGCCACAGACTGACTGTAGCCACAGACTACATGCAGGCCTCTCTCTTTAGCCACAGACTGACTGTTGCAGTCATGTGCAGCCATTTGAATTCCATGTCTCGTGTTGTCAGAACTGCAGAGATTTGGGATGCAAGGCATTACAAGCACTAATGATCAGATGGGGGCTGTTACTTCAGATGTTCCTTGGAAGCTTCTCCTTGATCTTCATTTAACATGACAGGGAAGTCTGTAATATGTTCTACTTTTAGCTCTTGTGAGGCTCTGGGATCTTTACCTGAGGTGTCTTGAATCTTGAGGGCTGGAATCAAGGCAGTGGGGTGGGGAGGAACTTGAGGTTTTATTCCTGAACAGTGAAACACCTGAAAACCTAGTAATGCTTGAATAACGTGTTGGGGGGTCACAGATGGACTTTTCTTCCTCAGGACGAGGAAGGAAGTGAGGACTCCTCAGATGAATGTGTCACAGAGCAGGACAATGACAGTGGGGATGAGGAGAAGAACGAAGAAGTTGATGATGACTTTCGCAGTCGGCTGATGAACGTTCTCCAAGGAGGGAATGCATTGGTGCGTTTTCTCTACCTACCTTGATACAGATACCAGGAAAGTTAGGGTGGTGAAAGGTTATCTAACAGCTACATCCTGTGTGAGGCCATGCAGCAGTGACCTTGGCAGGTATCTTTGTATGGTATTTGAAGCTGGAGGTCAGGATTTTCAACACAAGCTGTGGGATTAAGTCACTTGCTCTTTTATTTATTGTTACTGTGTCCTGAGAGCTTTTGCTTGTCTTGTCTAGCCTGACACTGCTTGTATTCCTGCCTGTAATAAATGAGATTGATGTGAACTAAAGCACTGAGATACTGGTATGTGGTGCCTTTATTGGCTGTGTGAAGGAGTGTGATCCCTGTAGGGTGCTCTGGAGGCTTCCTGCAGCAGTGTTGGAGTGTGGTTTAATGATTCCTGTAAAGGCTACAGACACAGTGACATATTAACCTCTTTATTGAAAGATCAACATCACAGAAGGAATTTGTCAAAACCTCAGCTTCTTCCCCTCCTTATTCTATATCTCTGTGTGTTACTTCTGTGCAGTCAGGATTACCTGATAGGAAACATGAACTAGATTTATCATTGATCTGAGCATCTGTTTTCCCTCCCCATGTTGTAATTCTGGGTCTAGAGGAAGCTACTGTGCTTGTGAGTCTGCTCTTGACTGCAGTTCTCTCCTCCAGTGTCTGTTTGAAGTGCATGAAATGACGTGTTGTTTTTGCATCCTAAAAACAAAAGGGTGGAGATGAGAGTGACGAAGAGCTGGATGATGAGGCCATGATGGCTCTTGACAAGAACATCTCAACCCTTTTTGCGGAGCAGCAGAAACGGATCCAGGCGAAGAAGGATGAGAAAGACAGGATGCGGAAGGAGAAGATTCTAAGGAGAGATTTCAAGATTAAGGTGGGAGATGAATGTTTGGTATGAGGACCTCTGGCTTATTATCAAATGAATTGTAGCCCACTGCATGCCTGAGCTACTTAACACTAAACAGCTTGGGCATTCCTGTATGTCACAGGGTTGGGACTAGATTGTTCTGGCTTTATGCAGCACCTGATGCAGCCAGAGTGGGTCAGTGATTGTGTGCTTCACATGCCTACATCAAAACAAAGCACCGATACTGTGCTATCCAAAAGTGAGCTGGGGTTTCCAGTTGCTGGAAACTGAAATGATTCAGTTTATTAGATCCTTCCTCACACCTACCCAAAGGTGGGTGCTTGTCAGCTTATATAAACAGGACAAGCTTGATGAGCCTTAGTGTGACATGGATAAAACCCCTCTGATAATTCTGCAATGTCGGCTTTTTGGGGAGGGCATGTTACAGTAATAAGATCAGAAGGATTATGGCTGACACCCCCTGGTTATTTGTGGGTGCAGTATTGACTTGAGACCAGCTGGTGTCAGCACTGACTGTGCAGGATATTCCAACATCCAGCGACAGCCCTACAGATGGAGGCTCAGTGGTGTGATGAGCCACTGGCTTTACTCCTTTTTCACTCTGATGCTGTGCTGTAAGAGGCTGATTTTGTGCTAAGCACCATCTAGAAGTCAAGGGGGGCTTGCAGGGGTGAGATCTATCAGTCAGTGGTGCTAACAGAGATAACATGCCAAGTTACAATGGCTGCAGGTCAGGCCAGGAGACAGTGATTCTCATAACTGCACTTTCTAAGTGGTGTCACTGCTGAAGTCAACAAACAGGCTTTAATCTTTGCTTTCAGGTTGTTAGTGTTCAGTTTCTCCTGCCCTGCAGTAAAAATGAAAGCAGAAGGAGTGTGGATCTGAGCTGCAAATCATTTCCTTCAGCATTCTCCAGCTGCTTTGTAGCCCACTGTTTTCTGAAGGAGCTGCTCTGGGTAGATCCATCATGTTGCCCTGTCCACACTAGTTCTCGCATCACTAACTCTGTTTGCAGGTGCTGGATCTGGTTGAAGCATTTGTGATTAAACAACCGGACAACCCCTTGGTGTTTGATGTCATTGAGCCTCTGCTTCGGGTGATTGAACAGTGCATGATTGCAGACTCTGACAAACAGGAGGTCGACTTCCTACAGAAAACAGCCAATATCTTCAGGTAACTGTCCCTAGTCCTAAAGGTAATTGACGGTGGCTCTGGATAAACATCAGTGATGTCAACTGAATCCCAAAAGTTAGTCTAAGACTAAAGGCCATTGCTGTGCAGGTTACCAGCACCACACACATAACACACAATGCTTAGTCATAACCTGCAGGAAAAAACATTGGGATCTGGGCTTTTTAGTCTAAGGGACTTCAGTCATCAAACTGCAGGTGGAAACCTTAGGAACAAATACTGATATTGCAGGCATGGAGCTGTGTCACTGAATATCTCCACAGGCCTCTGACCTCTGAGTTGGATAATGTGACAGCTCCCTAAGCTTACAGGGTTGCTGCTGTGGCTGGAATGAAACTCACAACAAGTGAGACAGGCAGAGTGCAAATCCTCTCTGTTCATCGCCAGAAGTGAGGTGTGATCCAAGCTAGACATAAAAGGGATGCATGGGGTGTGTTGTGATGCGTCCTCTGTACTCCACTCCTGACATCCTCATTGCTGCTCTGAAGCATTTTCAGTGCTGCCCTCTGCCCCGTGTTGAGAAGCAGCTCTGCAGAAACAGGCTTTGAGGCAGTCGGTTGCATTGATGGCAGCTCTGGAGAAGAGTTGTCTCTGATATCTACATAGGTGCTTGAAGGTAAAGAGCACTGACTACTCACCCTTCTTGTCAACAACAACAACTGCCTCTTCTGCCACCTGCAGCTAGCAGTAGATTTGTTTATGAGTTGCCCTGCACTCAGGGATGAGGGTTCATAACAATCTGTTTCCCAGAGCAATTTCTGTAGGTAATGGCTGTGGGTTTGTTTTTAATGTTGTTTCAGGAACTCGCTGTGCAGATCTAAGCAGTACTGCAAGAGAGTAGATGCTATGCAAGAAGATCTGCACGCCTTTGTGGAGAGACTGGTGAAGAAAGCCTGCAAGCTCACTGACACTTCTGTGGCTCTGTATTACTTCAGGTGGGTGTTAAAAAGCAGCGTCTCTTCTCGGTGCTGAGGGCTGGTCTACAGCAGACATAATGGAACAAGAGACTCAATGAATCACAGAATCGCTTTAGTTGGAAGAGATCTTTAAGATCATCAAGTCCAGTCTTGCGCCCAGGGCTGCCAGGTCACTAAATCATGTCCCTCAGCATTAGGTCTATCTGTATTCTAAATACTTCCAGGGATGGTAACTCCCACCACTGCCCTGGGCAAACACAGGTCCTTAAGCAGTGCTAATCAAAAACATGAGCTTGAGGGAACCAGGCTGACGGTGAGGATGTCCGATTGTGATGACAGGTAATGAAATGGTGCAATTTCGAGATTTGTCTTTAGGTCTGGCAAGACTGGGTTAGACTGGGAGATGGAGCCCTCTTGGCACTTGAACCCCCTTGGTAAAGAAGAAGCTGCCAGTGTCACTTGGCCTCTGGTCTCAGGTGGCTTCATAGTGGCACAGTGACATTGTGGCAACTGCTGTGTTCTCTCCTTTTTCTTTCTTTATTTAGTGCCTCATTATATCTGCTCAAAGTCTTGAGAGGAAGCATGGCTGATAAGTCATCAACTCCTCCTACCCCTCTGCCAGAGGAACAGAGCAACAGCATCCCACAGGCTAGTCAGGTAAGAAACGGGCTGTGCTTGAGGCAGTGCCATTTGCCACTAGAGTTGTGTTACCCCATTCTCTGAGTCGGCCTTGCTTGTTCAGTCTCACTGTTCCTGATGCCTGCAGATGCCTATCTACATGATTTCCCTAATTGTTCCCCATCCCCTTCTGGCCCTCACCCTTCTGTCTTTGCGATGCCAGCTTGCCCGTAGCCACCAGAGGCTGCTGATGTACAGTGCATCCAGGTTAATGGCAGAAGAAGCCTGATGGATGTTTATGCTGCTCTCCTGGCTGATTTTCAACTTTTTTATCTCTTTGCAGTTCCTCCTGAGTTCTTTTCTAGGAGGTCCTGAGGAGCAGGGAGGCTCAGGACTGAGTGAACTATTGCTCTGAGGCTTGGGCTGTTAACTCAGGGCAAAGACAGTTTGGAGCAACCCTGATTGCTGTGGTAGCTGTTTATAGAGAGATTCTTCATCTGGTTGTGCTATGGGAGTCTTTTACCTGGGGAGCCTTTCTCCTTGGTTCCCTTCCACCTGCTGTCTCTGCTGAATTTCACAGGTCTCACAGTTTGGTGACTCCGTATATTGGGCAGCCCTGTTCAGTCACCTCCCCTAGCAACCTGTCAAGCAGTGTTTCACCAGCTAGCTCATGCTTACCTCTGAACCTCTGAGACTGTCTGCAGGAGTTAGTGCCTTAATACTGCTGTCATTTTGTGGTGAAGGAAAATACACAGGGTTACCTCATGACAAGGGAGGGCCTGCAAATTACAAACACTGAGATGTTATTAGTGGCTGAATAGACAGGGGATGTTTCTAAGGCTTAGTGAGAGACCAAGAGTGTTAATCCCAGCAGCTCTTGTTCTGTGTTGAGCCTTTCTGGAAAGAAAAACAGATCTGTGTGGAATATAAACAACATACTTGACGTTTGGGCTAGAATGTGACATGCTTCACAGCGTCCTTGTGCTTCCTTGTCCTTCACAGGGAAGGCTGTTCTTCCTGCAGTTCTGCATCTGAGAATGCCCTGTGCACCCCATAGCAGCTGCAGGGTGCTTGCTGAATGCTCTGGGAACCTCATGCCCACTCCAAACCTGGCAGTCCAGCCCCCACACTCCAGCACATGCTACATGGTGTGTGGAGCCTTGCTAGGCAGTTGTTTTGCCCTTCGCTAATCCACTGTGTGACTGCCAGTAATTGGGGGAGCATTTTCTGGACCTGTTTTGTTCTTTTCTCATGGTTTTCATGGTCTTCCTACATCTATATCATATAAACTCTTAGGAATGTCTAGTTGCTGGAAGAAATCTGTGTGCCCTGGTAGCAGTTAATGACTTCATTGCTAGGAATTCATCCATGTGTTTCACTGGGAAATTTTTGTTCTTTATGTTTCCTATAGCTTTTGAGCACAGGTTGTTTGAATATGGAAAGAGTGACCTCAATATACCAGCAAGCACTGACCCACTTCTTCACTAAACGGAACAGTGGCCTTACAACCTCCATGTTCCATGATCTCTTCAAACGCTTCCCGGTAAGTGGTGCTGACTGTGTGCTGTGGTGTCTTCTGATGGCTCCAAAGTACAGCTGTAGTTCTGAGGAAATGAGGGAGAGAATTTTCCGTGATGTATGATGGGCTTTTAAAACTGTTGTAAGGTTTCTGAGGATCTTCACTGGCTCAGATTCTTAGTACTGTGTGTTTTGATAGCAGCACTGCAGAAGGTTTTCATTGGGATATTGGTTGGGGACTGAGGGTGAACAGAAAGGTGCTTATTAAAGCGTAAGCCTAAGAAACTCATTCTTTCACCAGTATTCAAGACAACATGGATGAGCAAGGTTTGCCCAAAGGCCAGCTTGTTTAAACAGCTAATGTAGCTGCTGCCCAGCTTTGCTCTGACTGCATGTTCAGTTTACGCATTCTCTTCAAGAGTGCTGTAGAATGTAGAGTCTAACTGCAGCCTGATCTGCAAGTTCAGACAGTATCAGTCCTGAAATGTTTGAGGTATTTCCTGCAAACTTGACCTATGCCTAAAGCTGGTTTCACTGTAAGGACAGGCAGTTTTTAAGAAGCAGACCTTGGGTCTGAGTGTCATACATACATGGGGTGTTAGGTCAGAGTGAGGTAGAGACAGTTGCCAAAAGCCGTTTCTCAAGGGCTTCATCCTTGTAGAGTTGATGTGTGATGGAAGGATGGGAGGAGACACAGGACTTGTGTAACTTGGGAGAAGATATTTTCAGACATAGAGGGAATCCATCCAGGGAACAGTTCTTCTGTTTACCGGGTTTCTTAGGACATCAGCCCACAAAACCACCTACAAGAGTTGGTGAAATAGTGGGAGGGGAAGGGCTGAGTGCTGCCCACATGGGCAGTGAGCTGAAAATCCCATCTGAGTTTCTAGAGCCCGTGGATTCCATGTGGCAGAAGTGTCTTTTAAAATCTTGAAGATCATCCCTTTTATAAAACAAAGGTAATGATGGGCAGGGGTATTGGCCTGTGTAAAGCTGAGCGTTGCCCACTTGCTGGAATTGTCCTTTAAGGAGTCTTGCCTCCCAGAAGCAGCTATTTCAGCTGGTGTGCTTGGAATAACTGCACAATGGGTCAGTGAACAGGGCAGCAGACTGCTGTCCGTGCTTTGCCAGGGTCAGACCTTCCAGTGCCTGACAGCCAATGTTAAGGGCATGCCAGGAAAGTTTGTAGTCCCCATGCTTTCTCATTTGTGTCTGGAATCCATGTACCCCTCAGTGTGGAGATACTTTGCCTGTAAGCACAGGAATTGGTGCATGAGAACAGAAACTAGGCATTGGTGCACAGAAATAGGTACATTCTAAGGCTTTCAAACAATTATCCCTCCTCTAGAAGGGTCTAGAAGTTGACCCATTGCACGGGACAACTTTTTTTGCAGGGGATAACCTGTCTCCGGGGCGGACTTTCCTCCTGACAGTCATTTCTGGCCCTTTGGCACATGAGTTCGGATCTTGCCCAAGCTCTCATACTCTCCAGTCTAATTCAGTGTGTTCTCCTTTGCCTCTGGAACAAAGTGAACCAACTGTGTTGGCAGTTGCAGACCTAAAACAAGAACCGGGTGGACATAAATCTTTGCCTGTTTTTTACCAATGTAAAGGTTTTGCTGCTGATGCCTTGTGATCAAGATTTCACTCAGAGGTGGTGTGAGCAAAGCTGTTAATTTTAAAGTAAGCTGTTGCTGAGCTTTGAGCAATTCTCTTTCTTGTGGCATTTTCCTCTCACTCGAGAAGTTGCGTAAAATATAAACTATTTCTCTTGAAAAACAAACCTGTCTGTCAGCAAACCACTAATAAGAGACTGCATCTTTCTTTGTTACAGATCATGTGTAAGCCATTAGCAGATACTCTTGTCAAGTCTATCACAGCAGGAGCCAGGCAACACCAGCAGGTAAGAAGGAAAACGAACAAGCAAAGCTGCTTTAAACAGTCAATCGGAGATGTCACTTAGTCACGGCAGCTCAGATGATGTTTAATATGCTTATTGATGCCTTCAGGGCTGCCCAGTTTTGAGAAGTGGGCTTCCCTTGCGGGGAAGCTTTTGCAAATACTGCCTTGCTGCTTCAGGTATGTGACTGAACGAGTGACAGCAGCTTCTGTATTCACGGTCTTGGTGGCTCTTTGGGAGTATCTCCTTTAAAAACTGCCTGCAGCATTCAGGGCTGATACCTCGTTGTAGGGATTGTCTTCAGTCACTTAGTTCTTGATTGCTTTCTGACTGGTAAGATGTTCCTCTGTATTCATGCAGCATGTTGTAATTCTGATGCTAACTGGAGGTTAGCTTCTTGAGCATGTTCTGTGCCTCGCCAGCTGTCCTGCTGTCTTTTCTAGGCCATGTGCTTCTGCCTCTAGTTGGAACCACCTGTGCTGTGGATCAGATTTGTGATGGTTGATCGTGTGGGCCTGACACAGAATTAGTGGAGCCTTATCAATAAAACATTGCAGGGTGAGGGCACAGCTTGCTGCTGCGTGAGCAGGGGATGAAACCTGTGTGGCTTTTCACAACAGTATGCACTGCCCTGCTGAGTATCCCAGAGCCCTTCAGGCCAGGAGCACTGGGTGTCAATCTTTTCCAACCCCTGGCTGTAACATCTCTCTGTCCCCTGCAGAAGACCATCCTAACTAGACTTTTCTGTTTCACAAAGAGCTGGCTTATTGTTTCTGATCATTGCAGGGAATGTGAAGGGCCAGAAAGGTGTTCGCAGTGATGCTGCTTTACACTGTCGGTATAAACTGTGCTTCACGCTTTTTTAGCCAACAGGAATGGCTCTGGGTTTAAAGAACAGCAAAAAGGAGAGTGAATGAAGCTGTTGGTGATTTCAGTGGGTAGAAACGAGGATGTGTTGCACAAATAACAAACAGATGAACTGTAAGGCACATACTTGATCTGAAGAGACCAGAAGAGCATCCCTAACAGACAGCTTCATTATGTGGGTGTCTTTGCTTCCCCACAGGGAAGAGCATTGTCCTTCTTTCAGGGCTTCCACAGTTTTCTTTCAGGGCTTCCACAGTTTTCTGCTTGAGCTTTGTTGCCACAGCCTGTTTATCTGTGGATGGGAGGAGCAGGAGAGGTTGTGCAAGGCATTATATGTGGGGTACTGATGGAGAACACAGCTACACTGCTGTTTGAACACAGGCAGCATGGGGAGTGAGCTGTGTAAAGCCTGTGGAGTTTGGTGGTGAACGGTGTGAAATCCAGTTGGCGACCAGTCACAAGCGGTGTCCCTCAGGGCTCAGTTTTGGGACCTGCCTTGTTTAATATCTT
>JAOXOE010000827.1:2676295-2701484 GCA_028565055.1 Phoeniculus purpureus
TCTGCAGAGATAAAAATAGAACTTTCATTATACTACTTTTATTATCCATGGATGTTACCACATAATTTTTCAGCAGTATGTGAGCTTTTAGCAAAGCTCCTTCTTTTCATCAACCGTTGCACAGAATCACGGAACGTTAGGGATTGGAAGGGACCTCGAAAGATCATCCAGTCCAATCCCCCTGCCACAGCAGCAGGATCACCTAGACCAAGTCACACACAGGAACATATCCAGCAGGGTTTTAAATGTCTCCAGAGAAGGAGACTCCACAACCCCCCTGGGCAGCCCCTTCCAGTGCTCTGTCGCCCTCACTGGGAAGAAGTTTCTTCTCACATTCATGTGAAACCTCCTATGTTCCAGCTGACACCCATTGCCCCTTGTCCTATCAGAAGACGACATTGAGAAGAGCCTGGCTCCATCCTCCTGACACCTACCCTTCACATATTTTTAAGCTAGAAGGTCACAAGAAGCTTGCAGATGGTTGTGGCTTTTCTAATGGCTACGCTTTTCATTGCTGGGTTAACACAGAGATGTAAAGAGCTGGTTTGACTCCAGGGCAAGGCTGAGTGCTGCTCCGAGCAGCACTTTCCCTGCAGGATTCCTTTGAAACAAAGTCTTTGCTAACCTGCCAGCTTTTATTTTTGTTTATTTCTGCCTACTGTGTTCATCAGGGCATGGGAAAGGGGACAGTCACGCAAAGGGCTGCCTGGAGACTTGAGGAGACTGGAAGTGATGCCTCCAGAGCAGCCACTAATGCTGAAATCTAGAAGTGATGCCATCCCTCCCTCTCTGTTCCCCATCTCTGTTAAGTATGTGTGTTCAACCAGGACCCAAACCCGTGTCTCCTGAGGAGTGACTCTGTTAGGATCTAGGAGGGTGTTTTCTAACAGAAGGACTCGTGTTGGTGGGGGTATGCAGCAGCTGTACCACAGCATTCCCTGGATACTGTGTTTGGCTCTTTGCTTCAGCAGGGTATTTGCACTGCTAACACTGTCCCTCGAGACTGTGGAGGTTCACTTCTCCTCTCCCCTTTCTCTTCTCTTTCAGGCCCAGGCCTGTTTGATTCTCCACAAGGTTTTGCTGCTTAAAGAACTGAAGCTCTTCATGACGGAGGAGGAGTGGGAGGAACTGATCAGGAGAAGCATCAGCCAAGTGACAGAGGTAACAAGCTTCAACACGTTAAATGTGTCCACAGCACCTACTGGGTGCTGCTTTTACTGATGTGACCTCAGAGCTGCAGTCTGCCACTGTGCTTGGCTTAACTTTAAGGTCTTAGAGGTTTGGTGCCTACTTGCGCCAGGCTGGAGTAGTGTCCAGCAGGATTAGGGCATTCCAGTAACACCACTGCTTAGATGTTTTCTCACAGAGTGCAGACATGTGCCTGGTACAGCTCAGTGGTGCCTGTGTGCAGATCCAAGAGACAGAGTTCCAGTTTCAAGGAATACAATCATGCTCATTAGTCCGAGTGGTTTTACAAAATAAGTTTTGAACTGAAGGGTGTTTTGACCATTTACTTGCAAGGTCTATATCTGAATGTACTTCAAGGCCAAAGAGTTAGAGTTGAGGTGCACTGGCATTCTGACTGGTGGTGTCAAACCTATAAAGACATTGGAAAAGAATGTGTTAAGGTGGGAGGAGTGGTAGACACACCAGCAGGCTGTGCTGCCAAACATTCAGGAGGACTTGGACAGGCTGGAGAGCTGGACAGGGAGAACAAGGGCAGTGCAGAGTCTGCATCTGGTGGACAGCAGGATGACCATGAGCCAGTAATGTGCTCTTGTGGCCAAGAAGGCCAGCAGCATCCTGGGGTGGATTAAAATGGTGGTGGGTGGTTAGTAGATCAAGGGAGGTTCTCCTTCCCCTCTACTCTGCCCTGATGAGACTGCATTTGGAATATTGTGTCCTGTTCTGGGCCACTCAGTTCAAGAAGGACATGGAACTGCTGCAGAGAGTCGAGCTCAGAGCCACAAGATGATGGAGTAGAACATCTCCGTGATGAGGAAAGGCTGAGGAGCTGGGTCTCTTTAGACTGAAGAAGAGGAGACTGAGGGGTGACGTCATTAATGTTTGTAAATATGGAAAGGGCAGGAGGATGGAGCCAGGCTCTGCTCAGTGTCGTCCAATGATAGGACAAGGGGCAATGGGTATCAGCTGGAATGTAGGAGGTTCCATATCAATATGAGAAGGAACTTCTTCACAGTGAGTATGACAGAGCACTGGAATGGGCTGCCCAGGGAGGTTGTGGAGTCTCCTTCTCTGGAGACGTTTAAAACCCGCCTGAACACGTTCCTGTGTGACTAGGTGATCCTGCTGTGGTGGGAGGACTGGACTGGATGATCTTTCGAGGTCCCGTCCAATCCCTAATGTTCTGTGATTGTGTGAATTTGTACAGAAAAAAAACAGTGACAGAAATCACAGGGCTCCTGATTTGGTGCCAAGTGTGGATTGTACCTGGAGACAAATTTAGAGTGCAGCAATTACAGAGGTGATCTGTGCGACAAGAGACTGAAGAAGCAAATGCCACTCAATTACATCCTTCGGACTGACGCGGAGAGAGCCAAGCAGCCAAATTAGTGTTCTGGTGTGGTGGCTAAACGTGATGACATGGGAGATTCCAGTGTTGATGTTCCTATGTAACTCTAGTATGGACCTCTTTCTACGAGTAGCATTCATTCCTTACCAGACTCCTTTAAATGCTGGTTACGTGGTAATTTAGGCCTTTCTGTAATTGACTGTATTGGAACAGAATGATGAGCTGTTTCCTTTTGTCAAGGAGGGACACAATCTACGGAGTTTAAGGATTATGACAGGACTTGAACATCTCTCCTATGAAGAAAGGTTGAGAGAACTGGGGCTGTTTAGCCTGGAGAAGAGAAGGCTGAGAGAGTTCTCATTTCTGTGAATATCTGAGGGGTAGGGGTCAAGAAGAAGGGGCCAGTCTCTTCGATGGTGCCAAATAATAGGACAAGGAATAATGGAGATAAGATGGAGCATAGGAGGTTCCACCTCAGCATGAGGAGATGTCTTTCCTGTGAGACAGCCCTGGAACAGGCTGCCCAGAGAGGTTATGGAGTCTTGTGCTCTGGAGACTTTCAAACCCCACCTGGATGCCCCTGTGTGACGTGATCTAGGGGATCCTGCTGTGGCAGGGGGGTTGGACTATGGGATTTCTAGAGGTCTCTTCCAACCCTTGACATTCTGTGATTCTAAAATCCAAGGAATTCAGAGGTACAGTTAGTCATTCTTGAGGAAGCAGGTAACCCTGGGTTTCATTGAAGACCTTTTATTTCATGGTTACATCAGGAATCCATGGGTGGAGTCAGGTATGATTTTATTGCCAGCTCCATAAAGCATGCCACTCCTTCCAACCCATTCATCTCCATTTTCTCCCAGTTTCTTTCTAGCAGCTAAATACCTGCAGGACTTGGTGATTCACTGGGAACCCACATGCCTTTATGTTGCTCTCGTCAGGGAAAGTTTAGCATCTTGGCAACCCAGCCAGTATTTTAATGAGCTTTGCTAGCAGAGCTTCCGCAGTACCTCTCATTTCTGTGGTAATCTGTGTTTGGAGACAGATTCCTGGGAAATGCTGTCAGTTTGTTTGGGCTGTCCAAGGTATACCCTGCAGGCAGGAGACCTCCCATACCATCAACTGGCAGTGGCATGTAGGTGCTGATTCTCTTTTTGACCTGGAAAAGCCCTGGCACAACGTTTTTACTGAGTTCTGTGTTGGTGGGCATACACACTCTGGGTTTTGTCTCCGATCCTCCTCCTCCTCCCTTGCACTAACATGGTGCTGGTGCAACTCCTTGGAGGGATCAAGGGCTTTATATTCTGTACAACTCTTCTGATTCATAGCTGCAGGCTGACACTCGTGCTGCAAAACTTTGTAAAGCTGCAGAACATATTCTGGTGTCTTTATGGTGGCATAGAAGTGCTCACTTGTCTGAGTAATAACTGTAAAAACACGCAGTGGCTTTATGATGCAGTAGGACAACACTCATATCGTGACTGATCTCGTCTGGAGATAGTAAAACATCCCTTGTAGCAGAAGTCTGAGGCTGGAAACAGAGCAAATTTAGAACTTGTAGAAAGTGTATTTGTCAGAGACAGTAATCCACCATCATGAAATAAGTTGCTGAAGAGTTTATTAGGTCTGAACTGCCAGGTGGAGACTGTGTGTTTTAAAGAGAAGCCACAGGTTCAGTGGAAGTTATGGGCTTGATGATGATGACATGAGGCGAGTTTGCTTGGATGGTGTCAGGCAAGAGCTTGGACTAAGTGATAGCCCTTTCTGCCCCTGGTGTCCACATGTGCCTCTGCTTAGCTGGAGAACTGAGAGTTTCTCCTTCAGCTCAGTCTCATCCCTTTCCATCTGAGACATGTTTCAGAGGGCCATTCCAGGTCAGCTGTCATTTCAGAGCTGGGTACATCCGTGGTAGATGATGTGTGAGTACTTACCCATGAGAGTCTCAACTGAGAGCTATGGAAACAGTTGGAGTCTAGCTGAAAGGTCTGCATTTGTTGTCCTTGGCCATTGCTGCCACCATCCCTCACAAATACCTATTTTAAGAGGAAAAAATCACAATGCAGAACTTTCTACCTTTCTTTGGCCCAGGGAGAAGTCTGAAATAACCTGAGAGGGACAATTTTGGAACTGCTTATCCTGATGTGCACTTGTAGTTCAAGCAGCAGTGTTGTCACGAGGAAGCTTCACCTGGAGGCTTTGCCACCTTCTCCACGTCCTTGGCCAGATGTGTGGCTGCGGGTGGGTGTAAGGCTGCGGGAAAGGAGAGAATCACAGAATCATAGACTCACTAAGGTTGGAAGAGACCTACAAGATCACCAAGTCCAACTCTTCCCTGCCCACTAAACTCTGTTCCCTAGGGTCACATCTACTCATTTTTTGAACCATTCCAGGGACAGTGACTCCACTACCTCCTTGGGCAGCCTGTTTCAATACTTCACCACTCTTTCAGTGAAGAGAAGTTCTATCTCCTGGTGCCTACTCTCTCATCCTGTCTTGCCTCAGTGGTTGCATTTCACACCTGCAGGTTGCTTGGTGAGGAGCAGGGAGCCCAGGATGGGTTTAGGCAGTGATACTTGCTGGAGCTGGGAAAGAAGCAACGCGAGAAAACTGCGGACTTGGATATCAATGAAGTATGTGTGTAAAACTAAGAGGCAGATGAGGGAGAATCAACGGCCAGGAACTTGAGATGAAGAGACAGCTTCCTGAAATAGTAGCGCTGACTGCTGCGAGGCAGTGGCTCTGGTGCTTACATAAGCTAACTTGACCTTATTTGTTCCCCAACTGCTTAAGCGTGCTCATAAAACATGTATCACTGTCAGGAGGGATTCATCTCCTTACTGCCAGCCAGGGAACTCTTGGTATCCCAGTGGGTACTTGGGAGTTGACTTGTTCTGAGGGCCTTGCTTGTTCTTGGTGCTTTTGGCTTGTTCTGCTGGTTGACCTGGGCAGAGTGTGTTGTCCACCAGTGCTGGCACTGTGCTTGTACTGGGCAGCAAGTGAAGGTATGGAAAGAGAGAAATAGCTCTGGCATAGTTTTAGCCTCCCTGGTCCTAGTTACTTTAAACAAAGTGCAACTTTAAACCGTGCTACAGCTGATCAGGTTTATTCTAAAGCTGGGAGAGCAGACAACACAGTGGTTTTTAGGATATAAATAGTTCTTTATGGAGTTGATTCATGTAGTAAATGACAGAGCTCACCTGAGACACTAGAGCATCTCTCAGACTTCCTCTGCCAGAGCTTTGTTCTGTTATCAGCAGGTCTCAAAGTGCTTTACAAAGGAGATTCAAAGCATTGAGTTGGTGACCTAATGAAGGAGGTATTTTGCAGAAAGCCAAGAACAAATGTATTTAGTTGACTGGAGTCGCTCACCCTGTTCTACAGATGACACACAGGGCTGGGATCTGAGCCAGGAATCAGACTGAAGTCCTCTTAGACACCTGAAAGACCCTCTTTGTTCACGCACAACTTGACTATTTGTTCACTTGGCTTCTGATCAGCCCATGTGGGGGACAGCAATCCCTGTCCCATGTTACCTGAAGAAGATGCTGGTGGTTGTGAGTTCAGGCTGCCCTAAGTCATGCAGTGCAGTGGCAGAATGTGAAAGCCCCGAGGTCCCAGTTTCTTGCAGGGAACTGACACACATTTGGGTGAAAGATCCCCATGGGGTTGCTGCAAGGGCTCACACACTCTGTTGACTCCATCAATGCTTCTCAGTTTGGTCTTTCAGCTCTCCCAGCTGTCGTGAACATGTTCTGGTGTTGCTTCTCCTTGCTGCATGCATTTCTGTTTTCTTTCTGATCCATTATGACATTTCTCCATTGGCTTTGCAGGATCTTGAAGCCCTGCCAGGGTTTTATTAACTCACTGACAGATTTGGGGCAGGAAGCTCCAGGATCTGAATGTGTAATTTCATTACCTTTTCATGTCATCCCTTTCCCAGGAACTGGCTTGGCCTTTCTGAACTGAGGTGCTTTGTCTAACCCCCAGCTTCTGCAGAAACTCCCAGTTACCATGTGAAAGTCAGAGGAAGTGGGAAAGGATTTTGATTCTGGAAGATTCTGGAGTCTTCCAGAAAATGTGTATTTTCAGAGCTGAGCAACTTCAAAATAAAACAGTGCTCAAAAAACTGCTTAGAACTGCTTTCTCTGGCTGGAGAACAGCATTTTCCTGAGGGTTTCCTCTGCCTGTCGTCACGCACTAAGCAGCAGAGCTGGGCCCTTTCTACGATGTTCTGTTTCTTCCTTTACTTGTTTTGTCAGTGTTATAAGAGACAGGTTGGCAGTTTGAAACTGAAGTGGGATCAAGGCTTCTTGAGGTGTAAAAAGTGCTCATGGAATCCGATACCTACATTCACTGCAAGACCAAAGTACTCCAGGTCATCAACATGGGAGACTTTCAGATAAATATGCTCTTGTGAGACCCCACCTTGAATCTTGCAGCCAGTTCTGGTGTCCCCAACACAAGAAGAATATGGAAATGTTGGAGCAAGTCCAGAGTAGGCCATGGAAATGATCCAAGGGCTGGAGCACCTTTGCTGTGAGGACAGGCTGAGGGAGCTGGCATTGTTTAGCCTAGGGAAGAGAAGACTCCAGGGGGACCTTAAAGCTGCCTTCCAGTACCAGAAAGGAATCTCCAGGAAGGATGGAGAGGGACTTTTCCCAAGAGGATCCAGCAATAGGAAAAGGGGAAATGGTTTGAAACTGAAGGAGAGGAGGTTCAGACTAGATCTGAGGAAGTTGTTCTTCAGTGCAAGAGTGGAGAGACTGGAATCGGTTGCCCAGAGAGGCTGTGGCTGCTTCTTCCCTTGAGGTGTTCAAGACCAGCTTGGATGAGGCCTTGAGCAACCAAGTCTGGTTGAGAGGTGTTGCTGCCCCTGGCAGGGGGTTGGAGTAGATGAGCTCTGAGGTCCCTTCCAACCTGAGCCAGTCTGGATTCTATAGATACAGCCCATAACAGTCTGGGACTGGGCAGGCAGTGGTGTTTTGGTACAAGGACACGAATATAACAGACTGGGGATTACTTGGGCTGTGTAGGTGGATGGTGTAGATAACCCAAGACCTCTTTCCCAACATTTATATCTTTTAACCCTTACTCTGTGCTCTCTGAAGACTTTTTTTTTGTATGGCATTAGAGGGTTTCATTGCTCTTACGTTGTTCAGCTGGGGATTTAAAATAACTGGCAGGAGCCACTCAGAACATGATGGGAAGAGTGGGATATTCTGTAGCCTTCCAGTGGAGCCATGCCCTTCCTTCCTGAATTTGATTATCGGTAAGGAAATAAATTATTAACAGTGACTTCATCAAATCTCAGAAAAAAGGGTTCTTCAATTTTTTTTTTTCTTGAAGATTGCCTGAACTTTTATCTGCCTGTCTGTATAAATTCTTAATTCACTGCCCTTTCTCAGCCTCGCCGCTTGTAAAATGAGGCCAGTAGTGATTTGACGGATACCTTAGTTGTGCTTTTGGGATACTGGATGGCTCTGTGGAGAATTCACTCTCCTGTTCCCTCCACTGTCCTCTGTGGTTTTTCCCTAGTGCATTTCCATATGGTCTGGAACAAAAAATAAATCAGAGCTTGGAAGCTGGGAAAACATTGGCATTTTGTGTGAGAATGGCTGCTGGAGTTGAGGGCTCCTCCCTCTAGTAACAGCCAAAACAAACAGTGCAAAAAATGCCCTTTAGTTCTGCCCTCTGTATGGAGGGCTAAGCAGCCCCCCACCTTCTCTTGGTCAGGGTCATCGTGCAGAAAGGTGGTGGTTCCTTTCCCTGTTTGAGCATTTCTTGATTACTTGTTTCTGCTGGAGGTGCAAGGAAAAGAAATTTGAACATTTATGCCTCTGACTGGGGGTTGTCTTCCCTCCTCCAAGTGCTCTGGCAGCAGCTGCTGTGCTGCTGGGGTGGATGCTGTGGGGACCTGTCCCTGTGTGCTTGTGCACCTTTGTACAAGGGCTCTGTGCGTCGATGGAAACTGATGTGAACAGGGATACTCCACCCTTCTTTGTCCTCTAATGAGGTTTATCCCAGAGTTCTAGCCTGAGCTGTTGTGTGTGTAGTGACTATTGGCATGAAAGGAAGAATTGGGGGTAGTTTGGCTGGGTTTGGGGAAGCTTAGAGCTGATTCCTTGCTCTGTCATTGCCTGTGTGACTCAGTGCTGTTACTTGGCTGGTGTGGAGGGAATGGTGCTGGCTGAGCTCTCACCTCAGGAGAAACTTGAGTATAATTGCAGGTGAGGCCAGGGTGCTCACATCAGGCACTAACATGAGCCATGAGCATACTCAGTGCTAAAATACTTCATTAGGTGTCGGTTTGTTATTGGCCTCTAAATAGCAGAGGCAGGCTGTGCCCTTCCCAAACCCCTCGTTTCCCTACAGGGGAAATCCCTTTGGCTCAGACAGACCTACTTGCTGAGGCCCCTCGGGATGTGACCCCATCTCAGAGACCTGAGCCTCAACAGCAGCAAAACACCAGGCTATGTTTTGCTCCAGGCCCTGGTGCAACGAGGAGCCAGGACATGGCTCCATCCTTCTCTGCTGGTGTGAGAGCAGACCTCAGCACCATCCCATCGGGGCTGGGGATGGTCAGCAGGGTGGAAATTTTGCTGAGCTATTTGCTGCTGGAGAAGAGAGTTTACCTTTGCAATCTTGGGCTGTGCCAGATGGGGATAAGGTCATGCAGGGAGGGTGGAGGTCTATGCTTTGCAGGAGGCACTTGGCGCTGCACTCGGCCATGAATCTGCACATTTGTCCATCAGCATCAGGTCTGTTGGGGAGGAGGGGGAAGGATGGAGATAGCACGGCATGTGGAAAGAATGCAGGTTGGCCGTGTGTCTCTGGCTCACGGAGCAGTGATGGATCTGTCAGGCTGATCCCACGGAGGGGAAGGGCTGTTTGTTTTGAACAATGAAATAGGAGGAAGGACGTGCTAGGAATGCATAAACATCCCATGGTGTTCCAACTTCTAGCTCGTCTCTTGGTGGCAGAATGCTTCTCTGTGCCTCCGAGGTACTGCTGTGTCTTGTAACTCTGGGCTACCTGTGAAAGGGGCAGAGGTGCAGGCGAGTGAGTGTGAGATTTGCAGAGACATCTCCTGGCTCCAGGTCACAGCCTAGTACCACCTCCCTGCCAGGAAGGCTGAGCAGTGTCTGGGATGCTGACTTGGGCTGTAGATGCACAGGCTATTTGCTGTATGGCAGGTGTCAGGAGAGTCTTGGGCTTAGACCAAAATCCTACCTGGGAAACCAAGGCATGGAGTTGTGTGGTGAACTAGCTGCCAGCCCTCTGTCCTGTATGTGACTGAACTACTGCACGTGTTCATCCTTGGTGCTCTGACAAACTTGTTTTGTGAACATGCAGGAGTGCTGTGAAGTGCAGTGAGAGATGTGATGAGGCTTGATCCTGCAGCAGTTGGGATTCCTCCGTGTGTGATACAGGGATTAGGAATATAAGATAAAACACCGATTGATAAGATGCTGGGGGTGTGTAGTTCTTCTTGTAGATCTTGCTGGATCCATGATTGCCCTCCAGCAGAAGCAGCCAGAGGCCTTTGGCAGCAGCCTATTTGACATAACAAGACAAACCCACCTCTGCCAGCTGAATCCGTGCAGGGTGAGGCAGGAGCTGTTGGCTCGAGATGAGATGGGTGTTCCAGCTGTGAAAAGTGCCTCCCTGGTTTTCCCTTTTGGAGCCATGCCTGCTGACATCTCTGATGTACTGGCGTGATTAACCAGCACAGGTAGTACCAAGCTGCAACTGGAACTGAGCTTTCCTGTGAAGTGGGACTGGCTGTTACTGAAGGAGCAGAAGAAAAGCAGAAAATGGGAAAAAAACAACATAACCAGCAAGTGGTGCAAGTGTAGCTGTGCAGTACCAGTGACATGGTCTCTGCTTTGAGTACTGAGTGTCTGAGTTTGTGACAGGCTAGTGGTGCTTCCAGAGGACAGGGGAAGGAGGAGCTGGATGCCTTTGCAAGCAGCATATGGCAGGGAATCACAGAGTGGGTGGTTAGACAAGTTCTTCTGGGTTTTCCCTTAACCCTCTGCCACTCACCTGTAGTGTAGCTGGAAGCAAAACCCCTGCTGTTTGCCTCCATCGTACTCTGTGAAATGGAGATACTCCCCAGGCGTGAGCAAGTCCTGTGTGATCTCATCGATGTTGGAGGCTCTCCTAAGGATGCTGCAGACGACTGAGCTACTGCTTGGCTTTTTAAGGCGTCTTTGCCATGTCTTGCAGTTTGCCATCTGTTAGATAATAGCTTTTGCTTTAATTTTATGGTCGTATTTTATACATCCCTCAAATGAAGACAGGGTGGGTCTGTAAAATGATTGACCTGTGCGATTGGAGCGCCAGTGCTGATTTAATCTCAGACAGCTCGATGAGGGAGCAGACCAGAGCAATCTGCTGTGCAAACTCATGACATACAGGCAGTGGTCGGTACCTTATGTAGCAAGAAATGATGACAAACTCTTTGAAAAGCTGCTTATGAGGTTTGGACCCAGTTCCCATTGAGTAGACTTGGGATTTTGTCCCCTGGGAGCAGTTCCCTGAGGTTTGCCAGCAGCCCAAGCCATCTTTATGTGACCAGAGCACCCCAGTTTGTGTTGATGTTGCAGGGTAACGCAAATCTCATGGAAGCATCTGCCCTGCTCTGTATACTCCCTGCTCTGGGAGGATGAGGATGAAGCAATTCATGACTGCAGAGACCATCTCCTGTAACGTGTAATGGGAAGTGATGATGAGATCGGGATAATAAGCAACACTGAGCTGAGCAGCCCCTGGACTCAAGTCTTTCTGGAGGCTTGACTGTTGTTTTGTGCTCTTTGGAGTAAATTTCTCTTAGACAGAAGGGAAAGGGAGAAGACACTGAGAACCAGTAAGACTTCCTCAGAGCCAACCCATTTGGCTTCTGGACTAGAGAAAATTGTGCGTTCTGTAGGAATTAATTACCTGCTGCTTCTTTGCTGCTCTTTTGGCTTCTCCACCCACCTTCACTCTCTTCCTTGTTCCTTCCTGGTCTGGAAGAGCTTTGTAAAAACAATCCATCCCAGTAGAGAGCTGTTTGTTTGCAGAGTGCAGAGTTTCTTCTGGCTATTTATGCTGGTGGAACTGTGCTTAGTGTTTCCAGACTCATGCAAAATGCTGCTTTTAATGTAGATGCTTAGTCTGACAACACTAGAGCAGCATTCTCTTCCATCTCCTTCTGGGCAAGACACCTTTTTTTGTCCTACAGGTCTGTGTGAATTTGGCTGGGTATCACAGACTGGGGCACGTCCCCATTTCCCCACCACTTGGAAACTACTGGTAGACTTGGGAAAATGAGCCCCACAGGTGTCAATCAGACCTACAGGACTTCTCTGCTGACTCCAGTGGGGTTTGCTTCCAACGTTCCAAGCATGAGGGCAGTTCTGGAAAGTTCAAAACATGAGGGCAGTTCTGGGAAGTGTGGAAGGCAGCAAGAACAGGCAGAGCCAAGCTGGGGTGATTTGAATGAGTCGTTCACATCCCTCATCTGCAGTGAAAAGCCAATTTATTTTTAACACCTTCTTGATTCTAAACTGACTAGATATTAAAAAGCTGAAATGACAGTTGACTTCACTGAGGCTCCTTCTCACAGTCCTGCCCTGCTTCCTCTCATCCTGCAGAGCTGACAGTCCGTTCTGATTTTCTCTCACTGTGAGCTTGTCCCTGCCTAAATCAGGAACTCAGTAGCCTCTGTGAAAGCGACTTTAACCACAAGAGAAGGGTGTCAGCCTGTTCGTCAAATTGCAAGGGAAATTTTAACGCAAATTAAGCTTTTATTTTGTTTTCACAATTTCTTATTATTATTGTTAATAATTGAGGTAAGCCTAATAAACAGAGTGTGCGTGGCCCACGGGGCGTTGGATCCTACATGCGAAGATTTACCTTTTATTTTTATTTAAAATTACACACCCGATATTTGCTTCTTGTTTTTACCTGGGAGAGTTTAGAGCTGGTGAATTGTATGATCTTGGGGGTTAATGACAGCTCTGGACTAGAGTTGCAGAGCATCTGTCTGTATCAGGAGAGAGTAATTAGCAAGCTCTCGATAGCCAGATGAGGCTGCGGCATGAATCGCAGCCAGCAGAACAACGCGGCTTCCAGATGTAGGGCTTGGGTGGACCAGCCTGGTCAGGAAATAATTGCAGTACAGAATCATTGAAGTTGGAAAGGACCTCTAAGGCCAGCAAGTCCAACCTTCAACCCAACACCTCCATGACCACCAGACCATGTCCCACAGTGCCACCTCCACTCACCTTCTGAACCCCTCCAGGGATGGGGACTCCACTGCTGCCCGGGGCAGCCTGCTCCGATGTTTAGCTGCTCTTTGACTAAGGAAATTCTTTCTAACTTCCAATTTGAACTTCCCCTGGCGCAACTTGTGGCTGTTTCCTTTGCTCCTGTCAACAGTTACTGGGGAGAAGAGACCAACATTTGCCTCCCTACCGCCTCCTCTCAGGAAGCTGTAAAGGGCAATAAGATCTGCTCTTAGCCTCCTCTTCTTCACGCTGAACAATCCCAACTGCTCAGCCTCTCCCCATCAGACCTGTTCTCCAATCCCTTCACAGCTTTGTTGCCCTTCTCTGTCCTCACTCCTACACTTCAAAGTCTTCTTTGTGCTGTGGTGCCGAAAACTGGACCCAGCATCATTGTTATTTAAAAAGGACACTCCCAGAGTGTGGACCCTGGACAGACAGTAAATGATTCTGCATGAAGGCTGCTCTTCCTGCAGATCTGTTCTCTGGGCTCCTCACTTTTTCTGGATTCTTGCCTGGCATCGTTATCTTTCTATTGAGGGCATCATTGCTGAGGGAACTTGTTTCAGGGAATGAATTTCTTACTTCTCCGTGTCTGTGAGGATTTTTACTGCTGATAGAGAATAGTTTGTTCAGAGTCCTTAGAATTACTGCCAGTCTGAATGGAGCAAAAGCAACGGGAGAGATTTCATCTCCCAGAGAACTGCCACTTTCCACTGAAGGTGGGGAAGGGTCTGGAGCACAAGTTCTTTAAGGAGCAGCTGGAGGAACTGGGGAGCTTTAGCCTGGAGAAAGGAGGCTACAGTGGGACCTTTTCACTCTCACAACTCCTGGAAACTGGTTGGAGCAAGGTGGGATTGGTCTCTTCTCCCAGGGAACAAGTGATATGATTAGAGGAAACAGTCTCAAGTTGCTCAACCAGAGGAGGCTGAGGTTGGGTATCAGGAAGACTTTCTTCACCTAAGGGGTTATCAAACATCAGAACAGGCTGCCCAAGGCAGTGATGGAAGTCACCAGCCCTGGAAGAATTTAAGACAGGCAGATACAGTTTTGGGGGAAATGATTTAGTGGTGACCTGGCAATGCTGGGTTAGTGGTTGAACCTGATGATCTTAAAGATCTCTTCCAACTGAAGAGATTACATGATTCTGGGGCACACGTTTGGAGCAGTGACTTAGCCTGAGGAACTAAGGATGCTGAGCCCACCAGCCAGCATGGTGTGTTCCCATTCGAACCAAAGGAAGCCACCAAGTGCAGCCTCCTCTAGAGAAGCAGCCTGTGATAGGACGCACCAGTGTCTGCAATGAGCTTGTCCCTGCAAATCCTCTCTCATATTAGTGTAACCCAGTGGGGCTTGCTGGGCTGTGTGCATCCCCACAGACATACAGTGGGAAGGCAAGCACATGTAAGTAGCGCTGAGGGACCAGCTGCAGGCAGGGGACTGGGGGCCCTGAGCTGCTGGGCTGCCTCTGTGACCCAGCTGCCTTTTTATAGCTGTTTTCTGCTCCTCCTCACTTGTAAATAACTGGCTTTTCTGTGACCTATCTTTGGAACGATTTCCTTCTAAGCCAGACCTTTCAGCATCTCAGGAACCCCGCAGCACATAAAGGGATCACAAAGAGATGAGATTTCTCCAGTCATTTCAGTGAATTTAAGCTTGATTGACAAACCCTGTTCCAGTGCTGGCAACTGGGATTTCCTGGGCGTAAGCGCTAATGGATTTTTGCATCAGTACTTTATGTGTAAATCCCAGCTTCTGCAGCTGGGTACTGCTGTCCCTCAGGTGAGGCTGTTGTCTGGCAGCCTCCTGGCCTTTCCAGGGTGTGGGTGGATGTTGTCTTTCCTCTTCTTCTCCTGGAGGCATCAACATGTCTGCAGTTGTGCTTCTTCAGCTTAGAAACTACGATAGAAGCAGGGCTGTGCTTGGTGGGGTTGTCTGCTCTTCTTTTGGCCAGTTGGGCCACCTCCCACAACAAGCATTTCCAGAGCTGGGTGGGTTTTGTGTTCCAGGGTGGTTCTGGTGATAGTTTTGTTTCTCCAGTTAATCTTCTCCATCTTGCCATTTCATTTGCAGAGTTTGAAAGCAGTTGGGGAGTGCATCGTCAAGGCTGAGAAAGAGAAAGTTGACAAGACCTTGGAGCTGTTGAACTTCCTCCTGAAAACTGTGAAGGAGCAGGTGAGTGTGTAGCCTTGTGTGGGGCAAATGGCTGAGGACCACCAAGGACTCTCTTTAATGTCACACTTGGGTTTTGCCTTGTGACTGCTCTATTGCTGTATCCCACCTCATTTTTCACCAGTGGTACCCCCACAGAGAATTGCCTAGCTGGATTTGAGGTCTGGTACAGTGATCACAGCTCTTGTGAGCTGATCTCCAAGTGCTCAAGGAAGGATTTGTGCACTGTTCTGCAAACACTTGTGACATCTTCTTCCTTATCAGCAGAAACAGCCCCTGGGATGCAGTGAGGGGCAGCTGGGGTTTGTCCCACGTGATTGCTCTGTCCTCCCCACTGAACTCCAGAAATGTTAGATTGCAGAAACTGTGACTTACTGAGAAACTTTGAGAGCTGGAGTGAAACTTTGTTCTGGGGCTTTGTTTTCCCTAATGAAAAAAGGGTTTTTTGAACATGAGAAGATTTTCTATAGGTGATGGAGTCTCCAGCATGGCCTTACTTACTGGAGCAAAATCCCACAGGCAACAGAATTGCTGAAGCCCAGTTTCCTACTGATAAGCACTGAGCTCACGCCACCACAGCCTGTTTCTTTGTGAAGACCTAATAGGAAAGGGGGTGGATGAGAGAGATTATTTCCAAGGTTCTTGTAGGAACTGAATAACCTTCAAGACGCCCCTTTCTGCCTGATTTTACTGAAATTATCCAGTGGGCTACAGCAGAGGCAGCATGACTGTGTCCTTTAGAAACCAGACTGCAAATGCTGCTGCTTTTCCTGTAGCTGTTAACACAGTCCTGTTCACTTTTCCCCTGCTCCCAGCTGTGAGCTGAAAAGGACAGACTGTTCGGTTGTTTTCATGCCAGTAGAATTCTGTTAAACCTCACTCCTCTTGTCTCAGAACCCCGGTTTTCAAGCAAACCCTAAAATTTTTGCCCCCAAATTTATGCTGCTGATGGGCTCAGGGCAGACCTCACCTGGAGGATTGTGTCAGGTTCTGGAGCCCCAAACGCTAGGATATGGAACTGTTTGAGCAAATCCAGAAGAGGCCACAAAACTGCCCAGACAGCTGGAGCCACTCTGCTCTGGCGACAGGCTGAGAGAGTTGGGGTTGTTCATCCAGAAGAGGAGAAGGCTCCAGGGGGACTTTGTAGAGACCTTCTCATCCCTGAGAGGGACCTGTCAGAAGGCTGGGGAAGACTGTTCACAAGGGCAGGGAATGACAGGACAAGGGGTCATGGTTTGAAGCTGGGAAAGGGCAAATTGAGGCTCAACAGGAGGAAAAAGTTGTTGAATCTGAAGGTGGGAGATCCCTGAAACAGGCTGCCCAGAGAGGTGGTGAAGGCCACATCCCTGGAGCCATTCAAGATCAGGCTGGCTGGGGCTCTGGGCAACCTGTTCTGGTTAATGATGACCCTGCTTGTTGTAGGGGTGTTTGACTGGATGCCCTTTGGAGGTCCCTTCCAACCCAGCACATTCTATGATTCGGTGATTGGTTCTTCCTGCCGTGGCCTTACCCAAGATGGCCTGTGCCCTGTCTGCCTTCACTCTGCAGATGGTTTGTTCTTGCCTTTTGCAGAAGCTGCACGTGAAGTTGATGGAGCTGGAAAAAGTGCTGCTAGGTCTGAATACGCCACAGGGCATCAGCAGTTCGGCACGTCTAGACTCTCTCTACTGGAACGTCATGCGCTGGCTGAACTATACGTACGTACCTTGGCTCTTCAGCTCTGCCTGCGGGACTCACTGCCTGTCCTGCCTGTCTTCATTGATGTGGGGAGGTGGGAGGAGAAAGGAAGTCAAGGCACTGAACTCAGACTGAAGTTGGAGGTAAATGGAGCTGCTGGGTTGGTGAAGTTGAAATGCCTGTTGGTTTGCTTGTGTGGAGCAGTGCCAGGCTCATGGCTGCAGGTGCTTGTGGCTTAGAATTGGTTCTTGATGGGAAAGGATTGCAAGGTGTAGCTAGTACCTGATCATGTCTTACAGTAGATGTAAGACAGCTGATTACCCAAGGGTAGGGGTCCTGCTTTCAGCTCCCAAGTGGTTGCCATTGCCAACATTGTGGAGGAATTTCCAGGCTAGGACGGGTCCCTAAGCTCCTGCCTCATCACTACGAGTTGAGTAGATGTCCTTGGAAGTGAGTGGGTGCCAGACAGTACATGCAGGGCCTTCCGTCCTCCCCGGTGATTTTTGGGCTTTGTAGTATCTGCATCCCTAGCCTGGTGCTTGGAGAGGGCATCTCACAGCTCTGGAAGCTGAGGAGCACTGAGGTTTTATGTTTTAGTGCTCTTGTGCTAAATAGCAGCTGGATTTGGCTTTTGCTCCAGGGTGAAAAAAACCCAGCTAGCATGTTTTCCTGCTTTCCATCCTGCTTTCAGTCAGAACTTCTGTTTCCCCTTCCTGCTGGCAGTGATGCACACAGCATTAGGGAATGCTCTGCTCAGGACTGGGAGCTGTGGTCCCAGTATGCTGGTGGCCTGATCTGTGGTATCTCAGCCCAGCAAGAGGCTCTGCAGAGGCTCTCCTGGGCCACTCACTTCAAGAAAGAGATTGAGGTGCTGGAGCACGTCCAGAGGAGCGGAGAGGCTGGGGAAGGGACCGGGGGGAAGTGATGAGGAGAGGCTGAGGGAGATGGGATTGTTTCGCCTGGAGAAGAGGAGACTCAGGGGGGACCTTCTCCCTCTCTCCAAGTCACTGAAGGGAGGTTGTAGTCAGGTGAGGTTGTGCTCTTCTCCCAGGTAACCAGCACCAAGACAAGAGAGCAGGTCCTAAAGCTGCCAGGGTAGGGTTAGGTTGGATGTTAGGAAGCCCTTCCTCACAGAAAGGAAAGAGTGATCAGACCCTGGAATGGACTGGAGGTGTTTAAGGACAGCTTGGCTGTGGCCCTTAGTGCCTTGGTCTGGCTAATGTGGTGATGTTAGGTCATGGACTGGGCTGGATGAGCTCAGAGGGCTTTTCCAGCCTCAGTCTGGAGAGTCTGTGCACACTGGGGCAGGAAGTGGGTTGCAGCCCAGTGTTACAGTTGGTGTCATCTTGCTGTGACACACAGAGATCTCTGGGCAGGTGGGTTGGAACAAGCCCAGCGCAGGTGTGGTTTGTGAGGCAGCTTGCCAGGACAGTGTTTTTCCACCCTGAAATACACAGCTTGAAAAATTCTCCAAAAGGCTTTGTGTTGAAAACTGGGTCATGGAATTAGAGCCTGGGTCCTTTCCAGGACACTTCTCTGGGGAGATCATTGCCGGGATTGGGGTAAAGTTGCTGACAGCTCCATCAGAGAGCAGCAGCAGCAGTGGCTGGCTGGCACATTCAAGGAGACTGGAGTGGTCTGCTGGGGGTTCTTGCTGAAGACCTGTTGGCATTGGTAGCACAGTGAAAGCCTTGCTGGGGCTGTCCCCTTGGACAGACAGACAGCAGCCTTGCTTGGATGGTGCTGAGTACAGCTTTATCTGGTCTGTGAGGTACTCTGGAAGGATTTAAAAGATCATAGGATCATAGTTTTGGGGTGACCTGGCAGTGTTGAGTCAAAGGTTGGACTTGATGAGCTGAAAAGTCTCTTCCAACCAAAGAGATTCTGTGGGATAAGGGTTCTTCTTCAAGTCTCCAGGTGCCTTCTTGAGTCCTGGTCTAGCTCCTGTTGTTCATTGAACCAGTCCCTGTGCAGCCTGAGGACTGTCCCAGGGATAACTGTCATCCTTGTAGCACGACTGTGCTTCCTGCACCTTTGCAGCACAGACCTCACTGCTCCCTGGCTGTAGACTGAGCTGCTCTTGACTTGTGTCCTTTTCTCTGCAGGAAGCCCAAGAAGGAGAAGACTGCCCACAAGCCTGCGCAGGAAGCAGAGCCGCTTAAGCGGAAGAAGAAGGGTTTCCTACCAGAGACCAAGAAACGCAAGAATCGCAAGAAAGGTGTCCAAGAGAATGGGGAAGCACCAGGAGCTACTGAAGATGGAAAACCAGCAAAGGAGCAGTCACTGGGAACAGACACCCCCAAGAAGAAGAAAGGCAAACAGAACAATCAGAACCGAGGGGTCAGGGAGAATGGACTCGCAACAGTGGGCAGTGGGCAGGAAGCTGTTAATGGAGGAGATGCTGTGGCTGGCAAGAAGAAGAAGAGGAAGAAGAACAGAAAAAGAAAAGGTGATGCCAGCAGTGAAGCTGAGCAGGTCCCACCTGCAAAGAGACCCAAGGGCACTGTGAGCCAGGAGACCCCACAGAAGCAGGGCAAAGCCAACCAGCAGAAGCAGGGCAAAGCCAACCAGCAGAAGCAGGGCAAAGCCAACCAGCAGAAGCAGGGCAAAGCCAAGAAAAGGAAGGAGAAAAAGACTGCAGTGCTGCAGGAGTGAAGCCCAGGGACTGACCCAGGCCTGGCACAGCTAGTGCAGCTCAGAGGACTGGTTTAATATTTTTTATAACTACATTTTTTATGCCCTCCATGACTTCAAATAAACCTTCCCTGATGCTGAACTCTAAAGCTGTGGGTCTTGATTTGTTTGGAGGGTTTGAGAACAGGGAGCTCCAGGCTCTGGTAGATGCCTACTGTTGACAGTGGTAGACAATCTGTGCTTGGGAGCATGGATTCCTGTCTCCACAGTTTCCCAAGGCAGAGGTGAGGGGTTTGTTTTCCAGTGTGGGAGATGCTGCCTCTTAAATGCTTGGGGTTGAACAGACTTGCATGGCCATATTCTGGCAACTGATATATCCCGTTTAGCCACTTGGGTGTCACCAGTAACTACCATGATCTGGTTTCCTTGCCTTTTTGCTCTGAAAGCACAGGGACACCAATAAAACAGTTGGAATGGCTGATGGGTGTTCCGGTGTGCCAGCAGGCTCTGTGCAGCCAGGCCAGGCACAATTCACCAGCAGCTTTATCCCAGGGCCCAGCCCTGCAGACAGCAGCCGCAGGAGTCAGAGGTGACGCAAGAGACAGGAGCCCAGGAGGTTTGTTTTAAATACTTTTATTTCTTAATTTACATAAAGGTAGATATTTGGCATATTTATATATTTTTTTAATACTCTGAGATTCACAATCAGTTGCTCTTAAAAAATAAAATAGTCATTTGCTTCTGAAAGAAATCAGAAAACTATTTTATACTCCTCCCTTGTATAACAAGAAAATGTACTAATACTCCCATACATCACGTAGTAAAGTGATTGTAAGTGCTGGTTTACCAAACAGGAAAGCGAATGGAGAACAACTGGGACGGAGGGGGCACAGAGGAACTCTGCTACCCAGAGTACGGCCAGTCCTTCGTGGGGTTTGCTCACCCCGAGCTTCTCTCTTAACTACTCTGTGAAAGGGGAGAGGCTCTCGGGCTCACCCAGCTCTGAGCAGTGGCAGCAGGAGGCATCTGAGTTACTGGCGGTGGCAGGTTCCTGCTTTTTTGGAGTTGTTTTTGTGCCTCTCTGTGCAGTTCCCGTTCCCTCTGTTCCTCTCGCTGAGTACAAACTGCCTCACTGTGTCTGTGCTGGGTGCACTGGTGCACATGCACTGGTGGCTGTGGAGGGAGTTAATGCTTAAAAACAAACCCCGTTGTGGAATGGAGCAGAATAAAGCCCTCTTGACTAACTGAGGGGCACCCTAACCCTCCCTGGTGCTCTCTGGACACCCTGTGTCCAGTATGGACCCCCTGATAGAGCAGCAAGGCTGCAGCTAATGTTGCAGGTCTCAGCAAGTCTGGGGAGACTGGAAGGAGCCTGAGCCTCACCAGAGATGGTTGAGCCTCAGGCAGAGATGAGGAAGAGGGACAGAGCACTGGGTAAGGACCAGTTGCAGCCCTGAGGATGCAGCAGGTACTGAGGAGTGGAGGCAGGACCAACTGCTAACCTGGAGAGCTTTCGCCTTGCTCGGCTTCCTATCCTCAGGAATGTGCTGAGACAAAAGGGTGTGAGCAGCGCTCACTGCCTTCTGGCAGCAAAGAGGCCCCTGTTCTCCAATTCTCAGACACTCACATGAGGTGATTTTGTGCGCAGGAGCTCAGTGGTTTAAAGGTACTGACTGGTGAATTTTGTGTTGACATCTAGAACCGCGACCATAGCCTTGATGACCTGAACAACTACTTACTTAGGTGACAGGCTGGAATGTTGGGGTGATGGGCACGAACCTAAGTGGATTCTTGATTAAAAACTAATTATCTTTTTGCATTTGCACACACAGAGACTGAGGCTAGGCTGGGGCTTTCCCCAGTCACATACTGGCAGTGCTGGGCTAATGTCCCAGGCAGTGAGCAGCAAGTCAGGATCCAAGGATGGGGCTCACGTGGCAGCGCAGACCCAGTCTGGGTGTGGTAAAACCTGTGTTTCATGTCCTGCCTCGACATACCTCTTACTGCCTTCATCTACCCTTGGTCTAACTGAGCTGGTCTCCCTGTAATGGACCAGGTACCTTTACAGAAGCACTAACTGGACAACTCACAGCTAAACCAGGAGCCACTCAACAAGAAGTGCAGGCCTTCTGGCCATCTGAAGACGGGTCACCAGCGTGTAGGAGGAGCAGCAACGTCTGCAGGAGGTGGAAAGGCTGAGTGTCCAGTGTCTTCACCCCCTCTGAGCTGTCATAGCTGCTGCTTTGGCTTCCCTCTCTTAGCCTGGACTGTGGAAGCAGGGATTCAGGGATCCCGTGGGGCAGGTAGGACCATTTCTCACTCCCTTGGTTGCACCCTGCCCTCTGTCCTTGCTCAGAAGAGCCACAGCCACTTCCTTGAGCTGCACAGAAGACTGAACTATAAGGAGCTGCTTCGCTAACCAGGATTTGTATTGTCACTAATGAGGAGAACTAGTGAAGTCACACAACACGCAGGTTCCCTTTTCATTCCTGACTCCTGAGAAAAGAAGCTGAAGGACAATTGCTGATCTCTGAACTCGAGCTGCCACGCTCCATTGTCTTGCCAGCAACTGCTGCAGCAGCAGGAGCCCAGTGAGCAGCACTTTAGGAACTGGGGCTCATCTTTGGTGACCAGGCGGAATCACTGACTGCTGCTTTCTGCTTCTTTTTAAACAGCTTAACAGGGGCTCATGATGGGAATCAAGAATTCATGTGCCTTTGAAGCCAAGGGCTTGGCTCCCAGACTGCAGCAGCTGTTTCCCCTAGCAGTGTCAATAGTGGCAGAGGGTGGGAAGCAGCTCGTTGTTTGCATTTGCTTGGCTTTATTATTTCTAGCACCCGCTTGCTCTTCTCCAGAGGCTGCCCAGGCACTCGAGGAACATTTCTGGCTCTGGTTGTTTAGCCAAGTCTTAAAGCTACTGTTCAGATATTGCAGGTGACAGAGCAACCTTTGCAGAAGAGTCACGCAGGGTGTGAGGAGGAGGGAGGGCTCATACAGCTACAGGAGTCACCCCCAGAGCCCTCTGCCCATGCAGCTCAGTGGTTTGTGGGCACTGGAACTACCGACTGTCTCTGCTGTGGTGCTGTGCTGTGAGTCCAGCACATCCTGGAAGGGGATGGGAGATAAGAACCAGGTTTGCCAGCAGGACCTTCCTGTGTCTCTGAACAAACTGAGGCCACAATCAGGATGGCCATCTTCCAGGTTCAGCTCACACCAGTCCCTCTGGCATTTCCTTTGCTCATTTACTGCTCCTTGCAGCCACTTGCTAAACCCAAGAGTGAGGTGCAGCCAGCCCCTCAGGATGTGCTGGAGCTGGAGGGGAGAATCTACTCTGGGAGAGAGCTGGAGAAGCAAGTGGGGAGTTCACTGAACCAGTGCCCTTCCTCTGCAAGCCTGACTTTCTCCAGAGGCCACGTGCCTGCCTTCCTGCACTGCAGCACAGTGTAACCTGGGCTTGTGGAGGCCACGTGAACCAAGGACTGGCCTTTTCCCTGCTCTACAGCCGCACACTTCTGCCTTTGGGACTGACACCTCAGACACTGGCCTTGCCTATGAGAGATCTCAAACACTTCTTCATAAAGACAAAGTGACCAACTGACACCCCAGGATGAGTAGCCTGGGAGGACTGAAAGGGGTCACGCAGACACTGAACCTAAACATCGCTCTGAAGGAAACAGCCACTGGCTCTGAAAATACCAGCAGCGGGAGAATTAGCATCGGCACTAGAGCTAAGGTGATATGACGTAAACACAGCACGGTGACACTGGCACAGCAGCATCGCACTACCGGGCCCTAGGAAAAGCCATTCAGCCATGGGGTTTGGTATTTCAAAAGCTGTGAACCTCCAGGACAAGGCTGGATGGAGAGCATTTCGTGAGCCCCTCGGGATTTCTGCCCTAAGTTCAACAACCAGCAGAGCCAGCGCAGTGAAAACTCTCTCCTCTGCCCCACTGCTCACCCCAGGTGACAGCTGAGCCAGGGCTGGCAGTCACCCTGCGGTGCCCTTAGGGCACTGAGGTGAGGAGAGGTTGCTCATGTCTGGTCTGGTTGCACAGGCAGCTCCAGATTTTCAATGTTTAAATAAAAACTGTTTATCTAAATATATAGAGAGATCTATCTGTCATCTAATGTCTGCAGCAGAGATAAAGCATCTTACAACGTATTTAAATAAAAAATAATCATCTGAACTGAGCCTTCAGTGTCAAAGGAAGGGTGATGTAGAGAATACGTCCCCATCTAGTGCAGTCTGTGGGTGGGGGATGCTGGCGGAGCAGCAGCAATTCAGTAGGACGCAAGTTGCCCCATAAACGACGTGGACTTGGCTGGCTACAACTACAACCGTATTACACAATCTACAGTCACTCACTGGGGGAGCACATTTGGGGTCCAGGGGACAGTTCAGAGGAACCTGTGAATGTCCTTATGCTCCAGGCTGCCCCGGTCACCTCCCGGTGCCTGACCCTGCAGGCTGGAGTGGTTGGATTGGTTTGGTGCTGGAGAACCCTTCCAGGGTGCTGTGGAGCTGAAGGATCCACCGTTTTCCAGTACGGAAGGGCTTCCAGCTCGAGATGGGTGTGGTGGTGCTGGAGGCAGGAGTCCACATGTCGTTTCCTTCACTGGCAACTGCAGACAGAGGGGGGAAGGTGGTGGTTAATGGGGTTGAGTGGGTCCAGCTGTTGGGGTGTGGGCTGATGAAGCTCAGCAGGTAATGGGGTTAATTTTTGCTGAACTTTTTTAGCCCCCAGTTCACTAAAGAAAACAGGGACTGCCTCCTGCCTTAACCTACTCTTGCCCAACCCGCTGTGCTCAGGCTTTCGGTACAGCCTCAGCAGCAGAGCTGGGCTACTGGTCCTGCTGCTGGGCACTGGTTTCCCCATAGTGAGCTTGCTATAAAGAGCCACCCCAGCACACCTAGTGAGTGACTGGTGAGGTGCCCCTTGTGCCTGCTGTGCTGTCCCCAAGCAGCCAGAAGCTCTGCACAGGGAAAGGACAAGCAGTGCTCTCGCTGCAGGGTTTCCCCCAGAGGGTCTGTGTGACGGGTTAGGCAGGAAATGGCCTCCGACATTCCAGCTTGGCCACTGCTGAGTGACAGAAAACCCCTTGTGACAGTGATCTGGTTTGTGAAACCTGGGTAAAATCCGGACCGAGAGAGCCGACACTTCAGTGGAAACGCAGGCGCAGCGGACCCAGGCACTCAGGGTCCCGCAGGGCAAGCGGCGGCAGCACCACCGCACTGCCTCTAGAGTTTTTGAGGCTGGTTCGTTAAACCCCACCTTTGGCTAACGGCAAGTAACAAGGTGTGATGCAGATCCAGCCCTGAGACAGCCAGGCACAGGCAGGTCTGTCGTGTCCCCAGCCGGTACCAAACGTGCTCCCGGCTGCGGCAGTCCCACGCCTGCCGGACCTGAGACGACGTGGAATCTTTTCGCCCAAAAGGCATCTCTTAACGGGCGTTACTGAGTTCTAATTCTTATGATTAGCCCTTCAATGCGTTTTATTTGTGGGACAGAATTCTCTTCAAACCCTGCTTTAATCAATTCTGGCTCCAGCCAAGTGCTGGAGGGACTGCAGGGCTGTGACTGGGACTGCAGCGCAAGCATGGGGAGGAGAAAGGGCAGCAGGACAGCCCGGCAGAGTTGGGGCTGTTCAGCCTGGAGAAGACACCGGGGGGACCTTACAGTGACCTTCCATCCCTGAAAGGGGCTGTCAGAAGGCTGGGGAAGGCTGTTCACAAGGGCAGGGAACGATAGGGTGAGGGGTCAGGATTTGAAGCCAGAAAAGGGCAGATCGAGGCTGGAGTCTGAATTCAAAGGTTGTGGAATCTGAGGGTGGGGAATCCCTGGAACAGGCTGCCCAGAGAGGTGGTGGAGGCCCCATCCCTGGAGCCATTCAAGGTCAGGCTGGC
>JAOXOE010000827.1:2701584-2717092 GCA_028565055.1 Phoeniculus purpureus
CTGCCCAGAGAGGTGGTGGAGGCCCCATCCCTGGAGCCATTCAAGGTCAGGCTGGCTGGGGCTCTGGGCAGTCTGTTCTGGTTAATGATGGCCCTGCTTGTTGTAGGGGGGTTGGACTGGGTGCCCTTTGGAGGTCCCTTCCAACCCAACACGTTCTGTGATTCTCTGAGTCTATGACTGCAGCTCACTGCCAGGCTCCTGCTCTGTCGCTCTGGATCCAGAGTTGTGCTGGGGATGGTCCCAGCAATGATGTGGAGGTTCAGGCACTGCCAGAAAACCTTACTTGGCAGTCATGGGGCTGTTCTGTTTGATGGTTGAGCAGATGTTGAGCCAAGAGCAAAGCAAGCAGCCAGTTTCATGACGGTGCTGGTCAAGGCAATGGGGGTTCCATGGTCCTATCTGCTCTGATTGGGGAGCACTAGCCTTCTGGAAGCAGCTCTGTACAAGGGACACCTGAGCTGGACTCTGGTTTCCCTGTCCTTGAATTGCTGTGGTTTGGAGTGAGGGTAGCAAAGGTGCAGGCCGTGGTTAAACTTCTTTGCCATTTATAGGGAAAACCACAGGGTGAGAAGGGGTTGGGAGCAGAGCGGTTGCTCAAAACCAGTTACTGATCTGGGTCACTCACCATCTCAGACTTTCACAGAGGCTGGCGGCATCACAAGTTGATTCACCCTGGAGAGGGGAAAACAGAAGAGCCGTGTGAGAGCTGCAGCTAGCAGAGACAGAGGCTCCTAACCCGCCGTTAAATCCAGGCTCCTGTTGGTTAACAGCTTCCAAAGCAACAGGACATTGGTAACTGTCCTGCCCAGGGGTACCAAGCTGGAACCCCTTCACACAGCAGTGTCTGACAGCAATCCTGACAATTACTGGAGCACACTGAGCACCGCTGCTGACACTAACTGACAGGAATTTAGGAAGGTCCCAAAGGCATTTGAACGCAGCAATTGTTTCCCTAAGCCAGTAACAACCAGTTCATCCAGTGGCTGTTGGTGTCTGCCGGCCTGACAGCAGAAATGTAAACAGGCACTGCTGGTAAAAATTGAATTAAGAAGAAAAGGAGCTGCTGTTCAGTTTTCAGCTCCTGATGACCTGCTGCTGTTCCAGCCAGCTGCTCCCAAGTGATGGATGGAGCCCAGTGGGACCAGGCAGAAGCTCTTCTCACCCCCCCACCTCACCCCAGGATCTGGCTTGATGCTGCCTTGCCTGAGAGCTCTACCTGTACTTGGCCAGTGGGAGAACAGACCTGAGTCAGAGTGAGAGGCATCTCGTGCCAGTCGGCTGCGGTAACTGAAAACAACAACTAAACCACCAAGATTTTGCATCCTGAAGGACCACAGCGAGGTTTTGCTGTCACATACAAAGGCAGAGCTCCTCCCAAATCCGTGAAACACTTGGACACGTTTGCAGGGAAGATCACAGACACCATCGCTGAGGTCCCACCAGGTAGGACCTTCCCAGGGAAACACCATTTTCCTTTGGGAAATGCCAGTTCTTTAAACCTCAGCTGCCTACCTGACGCAGCAGGATGCTGGATTCAGCATCAGCCCTGTATTCCAGGATAAAAGTTAATTAGTGGATAGGGGGCATCTTCCAACTTGTTCCAGTTCAACCTGCAGCCCTTAGCTTGACATCAGCCCACAGAAAATTCCTCTGTGGATGCACAGAAACATCAGGTGTGTGGAAGTCTCATCCCTTTACATGTAACTCATTCCACACTCGTACAAGACCCAGAATAGAATCATTAAGGTTGGGAGAGACCTCCAAGACCATCAAGTCCAACCTGTTCTCCATCTGAGCAGGGTCAGGGAAGGCACTGGCAGGGACAGACCCACCAGTTTATGCTGTGGGAGATGGAAACCATTTCTAACTGGGAGGAGCGGTCAGTTCTGCCACCACTTTGTCTTTAGCGGGGACTAAAGACAGAAGAACGTCCCTCCTCTTCTTTCGAGTTCAGCCTCCCGTGGGTAAAAAGCAGCTCCCACGCTGGTGCTTGCACTGCCCCCAGGTCAGGAGAACTACCAGGTCTTTGCATTCTAACTCATTGCTCAGCCTGGGCTTTATCTCCCTTCCCTAGATGGGAGCAGAGGCCTGGAGGGGCTAATTCTGAAATGCATTCACAAGATTTCACGGGAAATTAGACCCCACATGACTTGAGAACCTGCTGCTGGGGAGAGGAGTGAGCGGCTTCCAGGGATTGCAGAAGAACTGAAATAGTCTCCCTGGTTTCAGCCTGTGCAGCCGTCGCTCTTTCCGAAGCCCAGTGCTGGGGACAGTGGTCACTGGTTTCTGTCCAGCCTCAGCCCCCTGAGCCCCAGCACCGATGTGATTCTACTGGAGTTTTTCAATAAGCAAAACCCCTAACAATAAGTGGCAGCTTCTCCGAGATGTAAATTGTCCTACAGGGACTTGGAGCCCCTGGCTCAGGAAGGATGTGGAGCTGTTGGAGGGGTCCGGAGGAGGCCATGAAAATGCTCAAAGGGCTTGGAACCCCTCTGCTCTGGGGACAGGCTGAGAGAACTGAGGCTGTTCAGCCTGAAGAGGAGAAGACTCAGGAAGACCTTATAGTGACCTTCCAGTCATTCTAATGACCTTCCAGTCACTGAAAGGGGCTGCCAGAAGGCTGGGGAAGACTGTTCACAAGGGCAGGGAACAACAGGACGAGGGGTCAAGGTTTGAAGCTGGAAAAGGGCAGATTGAGGCTGGACACGAGGAAAAAGCTGTTGAATCTGAGGGTGGGAGATCCCTGGAACAGGCTGTGCAGAGAGGTGCTGGAGGCCATTCAAAGTCAGGCTGGCTGGGGCTCTGGGCAGCTTTTTCTGGTTAGAGATGGCCCTGCTTGTTGTAGGGCGGTTGGACTAGATGCCCTTTGGAGGTCCCTTCCAACCCAACACGTTCTATGATTCTATGACTTAACCTATCAAGGCTCAAGAGCATCCAAATCCACGTTGAAGTCCCACTTGTGTCTGTAATGCTGCTAATCCCACAGTGGCCAGGTTGTCACTTCCGACTCGGTGCTATCTGCTGACGGCTCCTGGATCATTCTGTTTTCCCAAGATTGTGAATGTTTTCATTCCTTGAAGAGAGCAGGGTGGGAACCACTCTGTTGTTTCCTGAGGGGCAGGAAACTTCCCCAAACTGCCTTTCAAGGACAGGAGCTGCACAGCCTTTTCGGGTTGTTTCTAGGGGCTCCTCCAGCAGTTAAAAGTGTGGCTGATGCCGTCTCACCCCATCACTTCCTCCCCTGTCGAACCTAAATATTTCCTCTAGATCCTATCAAGCCATTTCCATGTAGTGTGACAGCATCTATAATTCTGAAGTATTTATAAGGCTTTCTGTTGAATATTAAAGTCGTGCTCTGGAGCTGTTAAATATTTATGCTATGCAAAATGGATCTAATTTCCCAGCACCTCAGCCGGGCAGAGAGCTGCCCAGGACAAAGACGAGGAATTGCAGATAGCAGAAGAGCAGGCAGGATCCCTTACAGGTCAGCTGTGCTCTGCTTTAGTTGAGGAGCTGTGCAGAGATTATCCTCCCAGTGCTCTGGCCCTCAGTCTCGCTGGTCCCCAAGCCAGCAGCTATTGGAGGTGGCAGGTAGTGCTGCAGCCAGCGCTGCTGTACAGCTTACTGCACCGGCTGGGAGCTGGGACTGCCCAGGTCTGACCCAGGAATGTCCTGCTGTACCCTGTCCCTGCAAGAATACCCCCAGGTCTCCCTCCTCACCTGCAGCTCCATCTGCTCCAGCTGTTTAGGTGAAGACATGAGTAGCAGTGGTGGGTTGTTCGTCCCACTGATGTTCCCTAACGCAGGGGCTGCTGCATGTTTGAGTTCTATGAATGTGTCAGCTCTGCTCACAAGTCCAGACTCAAGCACCTTGAGCTGGAGAACGTGACTGGGTGTGTGCAGCACCCTCAGGCACAGGCTCCAAGAGAAGGGCTGAGCTTCCCCAGAGCTTTCGTGAAGGCTGCCCACACCATTTCATGTTAAATGTCACAAATAACTTGAACACCACATAGATTTCAGTGTCCTATAGCTTCCTGAAAGCCCCTTCTCTTGCTCTGTAAGCAATCCAGGGTCTGCCTTGTGGAACCAAGAGGCACACTAGGAAATATCACCCTAATTTTTACAGCCTGCTGCACTCAGCATCACTTAGCCTTTACAGCCAACAACAAAATGCTTCAGTAGGGTCCTCCTTAGAATCAAAGAATCGTTCAGGTTGGAAAAGACCCTTGGGATCATTAAGTCCAACCTATAACCCAACTCCACCAAGTTCACCACTGGACCAGATCTTCTTGCCTACAGATAACTCATTTTTGACCAGCAGGAGCTCACGCAGCAGACAGGAGAGTGGAGGCTGCAGGGGTATCTCAGTAGTGGCGTTGGCCCTTTCAGGGATTGGAAGGTTGCTGTAAGGTCCCCTCTTAAGGCTGAACAGCCCAAAATCCTTCAGCCTGTCCCCATAGCAGAGGTGCTGCAGCTCTGATTATTTTTGTGGCCTCCTCTGGACTCACTCCAACAGCCCCCCACCCTTCTTGTGTCGCGGACTTCAGAACTTCACAAGTCATAGAATGGTTTTGGTTGGAAGGGACTTTAAAGATCACAGAGTTCCAACCCCCCTGCCATGGCAGGGACACCTCCCACCGGATCAGGCTGCTCAAGGTCTCATCCAGCCTGGCCTTGAACGTGCCCATCATCATACTGAGTTTCTAAACAAGCAGTGCAGAATATAAATACTTCTGGCCTCCAGTGTAGGTACAGATGCCCCTTCCACTTGCCATTGGCATCTCTACAACAGAGACCTTCCGGGATGCTGAACAGGCTGGACAAGGGTGCACTTGTGCCTTGGTCTCCTCCCTAAAACATGGCTGCAGGACATTAAACCTGTGTACACCCTGTTTCCTTCTGAGAAGGGGGCAAGAACAGCCAAATTCTTGTTCAGCCTGGGGAAGAGAAGGCTCAGGGAGACCTTACAGCTGCCTTCCAGCACCAGAAGGGGCTACAGGAAAGCTGAAGATGGGCTGTTCACATCTTGTGCCCCGACAGGACGAGGGGCAGTGGTTTTAAACTGGAGCTGGGGAGATGAAGGCTGGACAGGAGGAAACAGTTGTTGAATCTGAGGGTGGGGGATCCCTGGGATGGGCTGCCCAGAGAAGGGGTGGAGGTCCCATCCCTGGAGCCATTCAAAGTCAGGCTGGATGGGGCTCTGGGCAATCAGGTCTGGTGAGTGATGGCCCTGCTCGTTGCAGGGGGGTTGGACTGGATGACCTTTGGAGGTCCCTGTCAGCTTCACAAAGTCTATGATCCTATGAAATCAAGGACTGCTGAGCAGAGAGCGTGTCCTGCTTGGGCCACTCTGGCAGTTTGGTCAGTAATTTGGGGCAGGACACCCACGACTAACAACAGCCAGTACTGCAGGAACTCTGCGCTGGGGATTCAAAGGCTCCCAGTAAGCTGCAGCTGGGAACAGTGACTGGAAGTGAGGGTGCATGAAAGGTGAGCAGCAGTAATACATCAAGCTGGAAAGGTCCCAGTGAGCAGCACAGGGACGGCACTGGCACAGCTAAAAATAGCCAGAGCTGTGAGTGTCCTGACGCAGCCCTGCCAGCCTCCAAGAACGGGGCTGTTTGATGGAGCTGAGGTCAGTTTGCTGAGGGGAAGGGACGTGGAGCAGAACAGAACAGAAATTAATAGAGAACCAGGCAGAGGAGGAGCTTGCACAGAGCAGGAAACCATCACCCTGCTCCATGTTTGTACCCAGAGAGGCTGCCAGCAGCTTGTGGAGGGTGACCCACTCTAAAGCAGGAGGACGTGGTGTGCACAGCCCTCCCAACAGCCCTTCCCTCTGGAGATGGAAAGGGAGGACCAGCGCGTACGGGGCAGCCGCTCCCTCGCGCCGGGAGCCCCGTGCTGGTGCTGGCAGGAGCTCCGCCAGCTGCACAAAAGAAACGGATTGACCCGAATCCCCTTTTCTTCCTGCACGTCAGTGGGTCTAGAGAACAGAAGGTGATGACCACGTACAGCCCCTTAACGCTGCGTGGCCCATGCCCGTGTGGTCCACCTGTTCGTTTAATCTAGGTGCTGGGCACGCTTGCCCCTGAAGGAAGGAACAGGTCAGCTCCTGGGTTTTCTCCTCTTTCACAGATCCTGATGGAGGGTGAAACCAGCAGAAGGCAAAAATCAATAACTTTCCTTCTATTTTTCCAGGCAGCTGCCACAGAACAGCTGCGGAGACGCGCGACCGGCAGCACTCGCTGGGGTATTCCTGGATGGAAATAAACTCCTGAGACAGCTCTGCCCTGAGATGGGTCTCCGGTGCAGACTCCTGAAGTTGGCGAAGGTGGAGGTTTCTGAAGCCCTCGGAACTCTGTGCCTCAGCCCGTCCCCGTGTGTGCCGCTCTGCAGGTGCCGATGGGCTCAGAGTTGAGGCCAAGATTTCCATTTAGTCCAGTGGAAGATGCGGGTGGTACTTCGCTCCCACATCCACTAAAACAATGTGGGAAAGAGGAGGTGGAGGGTCTTGCTTCTCTTCACGTGGTTGGATGGGAAAGGGGATAAGAGCAGGTGTGATCTCACACAGGAAATCCTGCGGCACTTCCTGATGCCACTTGGTTGGAAACACACTGCTGACCCTACAAAATGAGAAGGAGGGTGACACAGTTCGTTCCCCAGCTTCCAATTTAGCAGGTGGTGCAGGGATCTCCTTCCTGCTTTGCTCGGCATTGGGAGTCTGGGCAAGCCCTGCCTGACCCATGGTCGTAGGGTGGCAGCAGCTTTAGGAGCGACTGAGCTGGAGCACTCAGGACACTCCTGAGTTCAGCTCTGGCAGTAACGCTCCCTCAGTTCTGTCCTTGTGGCACTAGAAGATGCCACTCAGGCCAAAGACCCAACCGTAGGTAAATTGCTCTGAGCATCCCTACAAGTCACATCCTGCTGCCAATCTGCCTTCCAGGGCTCTCCATGTGAAGAGGTCACCGCCTGCTGATAAATGCCAACACTGCCAGAAGCTGCTCTGTGACCACGACAGGCTTCAGGGACCAGAGCAGCAGGGCTGAATTCTTCATGACTTTTCCCATTTCCTTGTGTCAGAGAAGGTTCCTGGTTTGGAAGGCTGCCCCGTGCGAAGTGCTCCAGTCACCTGCACCCGTCTGGTTTCATAGCTGTGCCAGGGCAGCCCGAGCAAAGAAACTGCCTCAGGCAGAGTCTGAAATAACCTGCTGCAAGACAGAGCCCCTCCGTGCCAGGAGCTATCCTGCCCGACGACAGCGCACACTGACATGGAATCTGTGGTCAGGGTGTGATTTTAGTGGCCCTGGTACCATGTGGGCAAGTGCTTTCAATCCTTTTTACAGCTGGTGAGGGTTTTAGGGACAGCGTCTGCCCTTTTGAAGGTCTCAGCACTGAGCCAGAAGCCAAGGCACCAGTAGGACTCCCAGGCTGCTCTAGAGCCTCTAAGAAAGCTGGAGGACGGCTTTTTACAAGAGTTTGTAGTGACAGGATGAGAGGACATGGCTTAAAGCTGAAGGAGGGGAGGTTTAGGTTAGGGATGAGTTGAGAAGCCAAGGGAATATTAAGGGAAGTTGTAGTCCAGTGAGGGTCAGGGTCTTCTCCCAGGAAACCAGCACCAGGACGAGAGGGCAGGGCCTGAGGCTGCCAGGGGAGGGCTAGGTTGGATGTTAGGAAGCCGTCCCTCAAGGATAGGGTGCTCAGACACTGGAATGGACTGCCCAGGGCAGTGGTGGAATCCCCATCCCTGGAGGTTTTCAAGGACAGACTGGCTGTGGCCCTTAGTGCTCTTGGTCTGGCTGATGGGGTGATGTCAGGTCCTGGGCTGGGCTGGATGAGCTCAGAGGGCTTTTCCAGCCTCAGTCATTCTGTGATATTCTTTACAGTGAGGGCGTGGAGGCCCTGGAACAGGCTGCCCAGGGAGGTTGTGGCTGCCCCATCCCTGGAAGTGTTCAAGACCAGGTTGGATGGGGCTCTGGACAACCTGGTCTGGTGAGAGGTGTCCTTGCTCACGGCAGGGGGTTGGGACTGGGTGGTCTCTGAGGTCCCTTCCAACCCAGACCGTTCTGTGATTCAGTAACTCTCAGACAAGTAAGCTTTGCCTTTCTATAACTTCAGGCACAGGAAGAAGTTCCGTTCCTGCTGTAGAGCAGCACTTAGGTAGGTAGGAGCAGTCTAGGAATATTGATTTCCTTTCTGTATGGCACAGGAGATTCATCTCACACGGTCACTGCATGTGGGGGATTGATGAGATGGGAGAACGATGAAGTTCTGCAGCCTCTCCTGCAGCCTGCAGTCAGCAAGAGCTACGCCAGCACCAGCTGGCTCAATCCTTCTGCTGTATTTAAGCACAGCTCCTGCTGCCACCAATTAACATGAACAGCGTATTTCGAGTGCCACGAGCGTTTTGTTTTGTGTAAGAACCGCAACTGAGCTCCAACCAAACTGGCCTTTGACATCTTCCTCCCTCATCTGTAGGAAATCCACAGGTTGGCTACGGCAACAGAACAGATTGGTGCTTTTCCTCTCTGAGGTGTTTTTCCACCTGAACGAGGCCAGCCGCTCCCGAGTGGAGAAGCAAACCAGTGTGTCAAGTCCAGCCAGTCCCAAGCGTTACAGTCACAGACTTTCCAGCTCCAGTGATGAAGTCACAAACCACTAGCAAACAGGGGAGAAAAAAACCCCAGTGCTTCAAGCAGGCTGCTCCCACCAAGGTTCAACCCACTTGTGCTTCACCTCCTCTTCCCTTCATACTGTCAACTCTTTGATTCCATTTAAACCGTCTGACGTTCTGCTCAGACCCCACCTGCAGTCCACGTGTGTAAGAGCCGGTCAGAGTTGAACCCTCTTTGGGGCAAGCCTTCGGGAAAGCTTTCGGAAGCTTTCCGCACCAAGAACTGCCTGGAAGACCAGGAGGTTGGTGGAATGCTGCCCAGGAGATTAGAAGGTTGATGAACTCTGCCTGGGACCCTGCGGCGGTAGCTATTATCCTTTTTACTTTACCCTGTCTCCCTTTTCCATCGCTCTTTTCTTTCTACCGCAGCCGCTTTACAGGTAAAGCAATAAGATTGCTCTATGGAACTGAGGCAGGACCCCCTTGGCGGGGTTGCCTCGCTTTTGCACTTTGAGATCGTGGTAGAAGAACCTATGCAAGTCCACTTTGAGTGGTGGGCTTGTGACAATGTCTTTATCCTGACCCGCTGGAATACTCAGAACACGCTCCTCACCTCTCCTTTTCCACCACTGCAGACCCTCTGCATGCTCTTTGCTGCATATTCAGGTGCCTCCAGAGGCCAGGGACATCGTGTCTGGGCCAGAAGAGCACTGTGAGCTTCTATCAGTGTAGGAAAAGTTCCATTGTTGTCCTTTTTTGTAAAGCAAAACCCAAAGCGATCACAAAATTCCCCCTAAGCAGCTGGATACCAGCAGCGAGTGAACTGCTCCTCCACTATCCCTTTGTGGGAGCTGTTAAAACCCACTTGCTGGCCTTGAAATCCTCAAGCTCCAGCTCTGCTTCAGTGCAGCACTGAGACATCTCTCTGAAGTGTCCAGCCTCCCAAAAAATACCCCTTGTTATACATCTCAAAAGACTTCAGAGAAGAAATATTCTTTTTCTTGATGCAAACTACCGCAACGGGACAAGCTCTGGACCAGTCTGTCATCCCAGTTTAATCCCTGCGACACCACTAACGGAAGGGATTCTGTTCTTTGCTGGCAACACCAGGGCATCACCTGATGGGTCCTGTCTGTCTCTAACTGCTGCCACGGAAAAGCCAGAGAGGAAGAGGGCTGGCAGCTCTGCAAGCCCTTCCCTGCCCCACATAACAGCATCTGCAAAGGAAAATAAGGTCGGACACTTCCAAATTGCTGCACTAGGAGAACCGGGAGATGGTCTTAGATCTACTTCTGGAAAAGGCTAAATATAGCCTCGTGCGAGGCAGAAGGCAGCCTGAAAATGGATTATTCTCATTTTCCCTGTAATGCAATTTGTGGATGTGCCATGGTTCAGACACCACAGAGGGTGCAGGGACCCGGGGCTGATCTCTCTGTGCCCTGCGCTGGCCAGTCTGTAATGAGCATTTTCCTCCTCCGGCTTGTACTCGCTGCCTTTCAAATGAAACGTCCATCAGCACTGCAGCTCGGCCAGAATCTCCTCACCTGAGCAAGCGTCTTTGGCTTTTCTTCTTAAATGTTTAACTCAGGAGAGCAGGAAAACCCGACAGAGCTGGTTAAACAACCATTTACCTGCCGTGGAAATAAATGGGTGAAGCTGTTAGGCTTAGGGGGCTTCCAAAAGACTTCCAGTCTTTTGTTCCAGCCAGCTGCATCGGTGCAGCTGTTTATTGCTGAGTGTCTGCACCAGGGATGCACATCGCAGTTGCATCCTGCTGCCTGATCTGCATTGCTGTATCTCTGGCGAGAACATCCAGCCAACACAATGGTGGATGCAGCTCTAGCACTTGGATATCCATCTACAGCATCCTGCTGCACCTCTGGGCGGGAAAAATCCCAGAGAATCTCATGTTTCCAAGTATAAAACCAGGGATTAAATTAAAAATAGAGTATTTAAAACGAGAAAGTATTTATAAAGTATCTAAAAAGACTTGGAGGGGTTTCCTAGACCTGCACAGCGTGCTGTTTCTTAGGAACACATCTAGGTGGGTTTGGGTTTCCCCTCAGCAGCAGCTGGGTGTGGATGTTGTTTGAGACAGGACTGCAGAACCACCCTGTGCCTGCTGCAACCCATCAGGGTCCTGTGGGTCTGTGCTTGCGCAGAGACCGCGGCTCAGCAGAGCTCCAGATGCTCAACTCTCATGCTGACTGCCCAGCAAAGAGTGATGCTGCACACTAATTACATTGCAGTGATTTATAAGCCCTGGCACCCAAAAGTTGTCACAGCTTGGGGAAAGGACTATTTTATTTCCCTTTACATAATGAAAAGAGCACATCAGTCCTAATTACTGCTGCAGCCATTGCTTCTAGCAGCACAGGCATGGCTTCTGCAGCTCTCCGGGGGAAAGCTCTGCTTCTTTGCCAGGAAAGCTGCTGAGGAGCTGCTCACAAGGGTCTGCAGCGACAGGGTGAGGGGCAGTGGTTTGAAGCTGGAAAAGGGCAGATTGAGGCTGGACATGAAGAAAAAGCTCCTGAATTTGAGGGTGGGGGATCCCCGGAACAGGCTGCTCAGAAAGGGGGTGGAGGCCCCATCCCTGGAGCTGCTCAAGGTCAGGCTGGATGGGGCTCTGGGCAACCTGTTCTGGTTAGAGATGTCCCTGCTTGTTGTACTGGGGTTGGACTGAATGCCCTTTGGGGGTCCCTTCCAGTCCAACACGGTCTGTGATTCTACTCTATCTGCATTATGAAGAGGAAGAGGACACAATTTTCAGCTGCAATGAGCTTTTACTTCCAACAAGCCAAAGTACTTCTGGCTGGGACCTGCCCAGGCATCAGTGGGGGATCAGAGCTGGGGAACACAAGCAAAGGCAGCAGATTTCTGTTGGGCTCTGCCATGGCGAGACGGTTTGTGCACGGATCATCTTCCCGGGGACCAGAGCACAGCGATGCTTGGAAATGAGCCTGCTGTAACCTTCTACCACAGCAGCACAGAACAGGAAAGGAACAGCAATACGGGCAAGTGAGACTACAGTGGGGGCTGTAGCTGAGAGGTCTAAAGAAGACCTCAAGTATTTGTCACTACTAGCGCAGAAGAGCTCTTGGAGAAACCATTCTTCACCACTCTCCCTCTCTTATCACTGTGGAAGGGTGGGATTCCATTAGTGGTGTAAAAAGGGCACCAAAAAGGACTGGATTCTATCAGAGTGATGGCCCGTGCTGTGGTCTCTGCCAGTCCTAAGCTCCCTGACAGCCTCTTTGAGCTGTCAGACTCCTGGAGAAGTATGAAAAGACTTCTAAGAGAATCGCCGCACGGGGACGTTTCTCTCACGAGTGATTTCGTGAGAGGGGCAGCCCTGTGGACGGGAATTCCCGGGCTAGAAGAGTCATCCACCGAACGTGCCAGGAACTGTGGTGACCGAACAGCAGTCGCCAGGCACCGGACGCCTTTTTGAAAGGAAGTGTGGTGGAAGGAACTGGAGGAAGCTCTACAGGAAAGAGGGGCTGCTGTGCTGAGCCACTCTCCTGCCTGGAAGAAGGGAGGATCTCCAAGCAGAAGCCCGGAGACTGTTACACAAAGGACCAGCCAGACCCATCCGAGCAACAGGGCTCTGAGCTACTTTGCACAGCAGTGTGGAGATTCAAGCGGGGAAAGGTTCATTCCCACAGGCAGAGCTGCCGAGAGCAGCGTTTCCCTTCTTTGCTTCCCTGTTCGTTCACTAGAGGGGTCTGTGACATCTGCCCTGGGTGCCCTGACCCGGCTGCTGATGAATGGGATTAATCTCTGCCGTGTGGCACCGGCGCTGGCCATCCCTGCAGGCTAATTGATTTCTCCTGGCAGAGCACTTATCCGAGTCCAGTTGTCCAAGCAGCATGAGGGAAAGCAAGGCATCCTGGAAAAGAAATCCTGCCGTACCCTGCAGGGCTAGGTGGGATGGAAGGGGGGACTGGCCAGGCAGAGCTTTCCTTGCCAAAGGTAGGCAATGCCAAGCACAGATGGACTGGCACGCGGGTGGGAGCTGGACATCGGAGCAGGGGTCGGCACCGAGTCCTGAGCCGCTAAGAGCAAGCACTCTGCTGCCTTCCTCTCGCAGGTGAGCTAATAACAACCGAATCCTCCCCCATAAATTCTTTCCAAAGAGGCCACTGAAGCTGCCAGCCAGGGCAGACAGACCCAGTCGAGGCCTCATGGCAGGGAGAGAGGCCCCACTCCAGAGCCACCAGCCTTACAGTCACAGAACCGTTTTGCTTGGAAAAGACCTGTCAGATCATCGAGTCCAACCTGCCAGCATCGCCAGGTCACTGTGTCCCTCAGCACCACATCTCCATGGCTTTAACTGATGATCCAGCCTTACTGTTCAGTGTCACTGAGCCTGAACGAGCTGCTCTCCCCAGGACTCTGCCTGCGGGAACGGACACTCTCCCCTCTCGACACAGTGGAGACAAACACTGGAGCTGCCTAGAAACATGGTGAGCCCTGAGCAAAGGCTAACAGTGTGGCTACCCAGGGGGACTTCACTACCCTGGTACCAAACAGAACCTTGGACTCCTTGCAGCAAAAAAAAGGCACCTAGAATCTCCTGTTCATCTTGCCATGGCCCCAGGTGGTCACCACTGGCATGTACAGTCACACAGGCACAACCAGCTGTTGGCCAGAGAGCAATTCCCACCCTCCTGCCTCGAGAGGGAGGTCTCCAGAAGCACAGGGCAGCTTTCACCTCTTCTCCAAATAATTATCTGTAGCATTTGCCTATTTTTCTCTCGGGAAGTTCTTCCTACCATCTAATTTGCAATTTCCTTTCTTGCCATTTAAAGCTCCTACGGGCAGATGACAACCCAGCACACATCACTCGTGTCGCATCCTCAGAGCCACTCTGAAGTTCAGCCTTGCAGGACTTAACCTCCTTATGAGGTACATGACAAGGTCTTATTTTGCTCCACGGTGTTTGAACACCTCGTTACAGGGGGATGTAGGTATCTAAAGGCTCCAGGAGGCAGAGAACCTTCCCCTTCTCTGGTGTCTGTGTGTGAAGGAGGGTGGGACTGCTCCTGCAGGGCCACTGGCCAGCTGTGCTTCCAAACGTCCTGCACCCGTCTGATAGGACAGCGTGAGCCAGGAGATCTCATCCAAACTGTTCACACACAAAAGGCAACCTCCAAACACCTTGTTTTCCTCCTGGCTGTACAGAGGGGTGCCAGGGCCCTTCTCCTCACGGTGCAGCGAGGTGCCTGCTCTGTTCTCTGCAGAAGGATGACAGGACTGTCTCCCAACAGGACAAAGGCAAAAGCAACTTGCAGCCACCTACCCACACACTCAGCATGACATTAGACACAGAGACTGGTATTTTTCGACAATGAGGAGAAAGAGACTAACCCCAGAAGTTTGTATGTCATGTGGAAGCGTCTTCCGAATTACTGTAGTTGCCAACTGTGAGGTGGTCCGAATCGGTTTCTTTACTGGAAAACAGTAGCTTTTTTTTTACAAGCTGCAATGAGGGACTGGGAAAGACTGTTACAGCAACCCTTGAGCATGTACGGTCCCACACTCAGCTCCCTTCCTTCTTGCCTGATGTTCCTGTGTGGTGGTGGTGGTGAGCAGGGGCTGAGAAGGAACTCTGGGCTCAGCGTTGACCACCAAGCTCTACAAAGGATCTCTTGCAGTTCATCTAGCTCTTTGCAGGTCCTAGTGCACAGCATCCCCTCACCACAGATGGCCTGGGCCGTGGCATGCTCACGCAAAGGCACAAGGGGCCTGTGACCTCAGACCCTGGGCTCCCCTCTGGGCCACGTGGCCAGCACCTGAGATCCACCAGAGCAGAAGCATGTAAAGGATGCCCAGCCAGCACGACCCAAGCCCCTGCGTTTCGTGCAGCCTCATGCACTCTGCTGAGCTGAGCTTCTCAGCACACAACCCGGCATCCTTTACCGTGAAGGACCAAGGCCAGGGACAGAGTACAAGCACAACGTTCAAGAGAGGAAACAGGCTGCGGTACCTCCCCACTGGCAGTCGCCAGGTTACTCACTGTTCAGCTTTGGCTCGGTCACTTAGGAAGAAGAGGGCTGTGGCCAGGAAGAACATCCCTCCTAGGACGACGACGAACGGGCAGAGCATGAGGGCGTACCCCAAGCTGAGGAACTCCCAGACTGGGGACTCCTTTGTGCTTTGTCGTATCAGGTCTGAGATCTAGGAGAGACAGGCAAGAAAAATAGAAATGAGTCATTTAGGTGATACAGAGAGAGGATAACGGTGAAGGAACATGAGTCCTCAAACAACCCCCCACTGAACACGTGCACAAGGTCTGAAATGGAGCAGTGGGTTCAGTAGAAGCTCCGTGTCCCTCGCACGTGTCACTCTGGAGCAGCTCAGCAGGGCTTCTCCTTCCTCTCCCAGTCACTCTTCCGGCCTGATCTGTTATCCTTCCCACAGCCCTCTCCATCCGCTCCCTCACTGCTTCAGTGACTGCCCACATGGGTGTCTGACCTTGCTGTGGGGACCAGCCAGCAGGGCCGTACTGGCATTGCTGGGTGGGTGAAGGATGATCAGTCTTCTGCAATCTCTATCAAGCCCTGATTCCTCCGACACTGCTCCTGCCCTTCAGCAGAAGGAGGTATTTATATGTATATATATGTAAATGTATAGATACATTTCTGTGTATCCAGTGGGAAGGGGAAATGGGTTTCACCAGAGATCCCATGTGATCCTCAGAATGAGGACTTCCCAGTGTCACAGAATCACAGAAGCACTGAGGCTGCACTAACCCCCTGAGATCACCAAGCACAGCCTGTGACCCAACATCACCACGTGCACAGTGAGGGTGATTGAGCACTGGAAGGGGCTGCCCAGGGGGGTTGTGGAGTCTCCTTCTCTGGAGATGTTTAAAACCCACCTGGATATGTT
>JAOXOE010000827.1:2721842-2736589 GCA_028565055.1 Phoeniculus purpureus
GGGCAGTGGTGGAGTCCCCATCCCTGGAGGTGTTGAAGGACATCCTGGCTGTGGCCCTTAGTGCCCTGGTCTGGCCAACGGGGTGATGTCAGGTCCTGGTCTGGGCTGGATGAGCTCAGAGGGCTTTGCCAGCCCAAATCATTCTGTGAAATATTTGGCCAAGTGAGGATTGCAAAGACCAGTCCTTCACATCCCTACAGCTCTGCAAAGCTTCTTCCCGTCCTTATCCTGCTTCACTCATTCTTTGAGACACTGTAATCCCTAAAAATGGACACAAAGCCCTAGAAGGTTTGAATGCTTTTATTTGATTTTTTATACAGCAATACAAATTATACAGATTCGTTACAGTACAGAATTCGCAGGGGTTTAGAGAGGTACTTAGTGAGTTTTTTGGTTTATTCAAAAGAAAGAGGCAGATCTTGGGAGCACGGTGACATGAACAAAACAATCTCATAGTAGGAAGCAAATCCCTACCATGGGGAGCACTAACCTGGCTGAAACCTACTGCGCAGAAAGGTGGTGGCAGCGTCCCCAGCAAGAACTACCCCAAACATCAACCCTGGGCTGCTCTAGAGCTCTCCACAGCATATGTGAGCTCTCAGGTGAGCAGGTGGTTCCTCTAACAGCACTGAAATCCTTAGAGCCCTTGGATGCACTTTGCTGCAAGGGGGACAGAGAGGAGGGAAGCCAGTGTGAAACAAACATGCCATTGAGTAGGCAATGACATGAAACAGTGTCATTGCAACCATGGAAAAGGAAACCATGAAACACTTGAGATAGAGTATAACAGCTACAGCAAGATGAGGAACATGATCTTAGAGCTAAGAATGGTGACACCAAGCGCACAGTGTGATGATACTGTGTGTAGCCAGAACCTCAGCTCCTGTTTCTTGTGCTCATCTAAGCTTCAGCTTCAAGTGAGCAGAGACAGGGAGGACCAAGCAAAGCTCCCCTGCAGCCCCTAGTACACAGGGTGGATGCAGTGAACACACCCAGAGCTTTGGTAGTAGGGTTCTCCAGTTAGTCCAGAACACAAAATGCCATCAAGATATTGCTGTTACTAATGTGCATCAGGCTTGAGCATCAAGTGGCAGTGCTGAGGGAGTAAATCCTTTCAGCAGGCAGGTGCAAAGGTTATGATTACACCAGTTTAAGTGCTTCTCACACAGCTGCAGCGAGTGGTGTCATGAATTACAGAATAAATTGCAGGTTATATCAATAAAATGTAGGCACCAAATAAAACATGGCCCTCTGCCACTTCAATTACTCTGGATTCCTTGAGATCCTGCAGTGGGGAAGTGGTGGTTGAGAGCAGGGATTTAGCTTCCAGCTTAGAAAATTCCAATCTCAGCTGGAAAGCAAATTCCTCTTCAGCTAAAGCAACTCCCCATTCTGAAAGTGCAAGACAAGCATCACCTCCAGAATTTCACCCAAGAAATCCAGCCCTGAGAAGTGCCCTACAAAGGTAACTGATTTGGACACAAATGCTGGGATGAATCAACAGCCCCAAGAGCTACCAACCCTTCAGAGCCTTTGCTGAGACAGAAGCAATTGGAATATAAAGCATCAACCTAACACAAACCTAAGGATGCTGGCAGTTAACAGCTTGTGCCTCATGCTTGTGCTGAAAGCCAGCATGAGCCACCATGAGACACTTCCATACGCCGGGGAAAACTGGTGACCTAGGGCTGCTCTACTGCACTGACACAGCCAGTGGGACACAGGCTGCTCGGCAAGTTGCTGCACAAGAGTGGTCTGGTGAAGGGTGGCACATGCATTTCACCATTTGCTGGATTTATTACATCTCTTCTACAAGAAAGAGGGGGGTGATACCATGGGATATGCTCTAAAACTCTCACAATTTTATTGTCTCTTCCGAAGAAAAGTCAGCAGTGAGTGCGACAGGCAGCCAACGCTCCTACTGTGCTGAGTGCTAAAGTCAGGACTGAAACTCTAACAGAATTCCCCTAACAAGTTGAAAAGAACCAGCATCATCTCAATCTGCCCTGGGATGAGGAGGTGAGGCTCAGCCACACTCCCTCTCTGTTACAACCAGCAGAACACACAGCGCAATGTAGGCAATTCCTGGTCAGCACTGGGGACTTTTAGCAGCACCTGTGCATCGCAGTGGCAGGTTAACATCTTGTTGCTGCACTAGGAAGGAATAAGCCACGCTTGAGGGCTTACATGTAACTGTATTGCCAGCTCATCACTTGAAATAATGAACTGACTGCTTCCTTCAGCCACCAGAACAACAGCCACAAGCACAGAGTCCGCAGGTGCTGTGACAGCCCAGAGAGTCAGCAGGGCAGCCATGCCAGCACTGGGCTGCTGCCATCAGAGGACTGGGATTTACTCTCCTGGGCTCGAGAGCTCACTGGGATTTAGGTTTTGGTGGCTAACAGGGAATTTGGCAGAATGTCAGTGAATGCAGCTGGCTCCTGCACTGTCCTCCAACTCTTCCAGACAGCAGCTGTCCCCACTGCAGCCCAACTGAAGAAACACAAGAAAGCACCTTCTACAGTAGCAAACAGTTTTGGTTCCAGACCCTTTCTGCTGCATTCCTGACTTCAGGTTTGGTTATTCACTTAAAGTTAAGCTTGAAGAAAACTCTGCACAGCCACTAGAACTAACCAGGTGAGAATACAACTGGCCTCAGATTGAATTACCCCTTGGCACCACTGCCAGTAACCTCCTCCGATTAGGCCTTGTCATGCCAGGCTTAGCTTTAAGCTGCAGATAGAAGTATACATTGTAGATTAAACCTTAGCTGTTCTTTTGCTGGGGTGGGGGAATTGTTTCCTCCAATGAAAGTTCAATGCAACATCCACATATTAAATAGTTTTGTCAGCTGTTGACACAAGCCCGTTCAATGTGCTGCTGGACAGGAAAGGGTTAATCAGTGCCATTTCTGAAGGGAAAGAAAAATAAGAACTGGAGGATTCTGACCCTAAGCCATGAGGGAAGCAGAATGGTCCCATGAAAGCAGACAATGCATTAATGTTTGGGTATGGACTACTGGAAAAAGAAAGGTGTTAGATGGTACTGGGATGAGGCTGCATTCACTAGTGGGACACCCTCGACCAAGTATTAGCAGATCCGAAACACTGAGAGGACCAAGACTGGCCATTTTGCACCTCTCTACCATTATGCAGTGCTGAAACTACTGCTTCCACCAGCAGGTCACAGGGACCCATCCTGGGCAAGTCTAGTGGCAGCAGGTGAAGGACACAGCTTCACCAGGCTAGTCTTGCTACGGCCTGTAAAGCTCTTGTTGCTGCAAGGGCTCCAGAGCATGGTCTGGATTCTCTGCTCAAGCTGTATTAGGGCAGGTCTAGAGTGGACTCCATAGCAACACTGTCCATGCTCTCCTGGTACGGGGAGGCCAGAACTCAAGAAAAACCTGCCTGTCCCTGCAGCACACACAGGGCACAGCCTCACTGACATGTCCAGGGGGAAACCAGTCAGCTGGTGAACTTGGAGGAACTGGGCAAGATAGCAACCAATCAATTTATTTCATCCTGCCTCCATGTTATACTGGTCACTCCTCAGAGCAGCAGGACATGTTTTGCCCTGTACAAGGTGATGCCTCACAAGCTGCAGTACTTCAAACCCTGCCTGACCAGCTCAGGGATCTGACTGAAGTGGTGCTGAAGCACCAGGAAAAAGGACTTGCACTCATTTCCATACAACTTCCACTTCACTGCACATTCCAGCACTCATTTAGATTGAACTCCTCTCCCCTTTGTCTTCTCCTCCCCCCACGTGTCTCCTAGGTACAAGACTAGGTCTGGTTCTGCTTCCCCACAAAACATACGGAAGTAAACTTCCAAGTCAACACTAATGCTTAAAAACTGAGGGGGAGAAAAACTCTTGCCATAGCAGACTGAAATAAAGACCAATATTAAATATTACTTAAGGTTTTCTTTTATTTAAAAGATCATTCACAAAATACCATATCCATAGATTTATTTTGTTATGAAGCAGAATGTGTTAAGTGTTCGGAATTCTTTTCCTTTTTTTGTTGGGTTTTTATTTTTCCTTTTAAAAGTCAAATCTCTTGACTTAAGAGGTGAATTTTTCTCTGGGAATTTGTTCTTAAAATCTTTTTCCACATTGAAGATGTAAATAGGTCAATTATTGGTTTGGAATACAACCACACAAATGCATGTCTGTCTTAAATTAAGTGTTAGTGTTAGACAAATGGTTCTTATCTCAGAAGCAGATTAAGTGACAGGCAGCAGAAGGAAGGAAAGAGCAGTTCTGTAAGTTGCTGGGACTCTGACATTACCGGGAATGGGAAGAAATCCACTGCTAGCAGCACTGTGGGGCAGTGGAGCAGCCATGCTTCCAAATGCCTCCTGAAGGCTCTCAGCTGTGCTGGCTCCTTTAAAGGAAAGCTCTCAGCACTAGCACTGGGGGCCCACGTGTCTCTCATGCACTGGACAGACCCACAGCTCAGTGATGTGGGGCCAGATTTTAGGTTTCAATGTGACTGAATCTCTCCTTTTGCTCCAGTCTCCTCTCCCCTCCTCTCACATCACACTGGCAAGAAACATTTCAAGGGAAGAGAGCTACAGCAATCAGAAAGGCTATTCACCCAAACTTCTACATGAAGAGAATCTACGGCAGAACAATTTCTAATATGCCCATTTTCAAGATACTCTGAAAGCAGAGGTCTGCGAGCTGTGCTCCACAGGGGCAGTGGTGATTACATCCTGCATGGCAAAGTATACACTCCTTCCACAAAAATAAAAAAAGTCCATTTTATTTGTAGAAACTTCGGTTAAAAATTTACCAAACATGTAAAACCCAAAAAAGTGAGCGGAGAGAGCCAGTGAGCAGCTGTGCTCCAACAGGCACATGTTTGCAGCACTAACCTGCACCTCAGAGCTGTAATTCTACAACACTTTGAAGACAACAATCACCGGCAGCAAGGGGCTGCTGGCAGGTACTTTTTATCCACCCTGATTCCACTACCTATTCACCAGGCAATTCCTGTCAGCCAATTTTATTTGCCACTGTTAAATTGACACTTCCTGATAACCTGGGTGAAAGGGTCTCTGCTGTGTACAGCAACACCGTCACCACTCATCACAAATGGCATTTCACTATGCGGTTAGAACTGTAAACTTCTCTCATCTGGACTCTCCAGTTTTCCTCTTCAGAGCCACAGCAATACAGAACAAGACATGCAGGTCAGAAGAGGAGCACTGAGGAAACAGAACGAAAGAATACAGGGAAAGAGCTAAGTCTAACCTGTGCTTCTAAAGTAAAAGAAACCCAGAAAGGAAGAAGTGAAGCAGCACCTGTGTCCAGAGACCTCCACACTCGTGGAAGCAGCCACACTGCCTTAGCTACGGGCAGTGTGCTGCTTGGAAGGAAACAGAAGAGGGAAACTCAGCACAAAGCGGGCACTAGATACAGCAAAGCCAAGAACGTACTAAAAACCACTTGTTAACAGCTGACATGCATTCACAAGCTCTGTATTTTCGGTTTCAAAGAGGACAAATACCAGATGGCAGGAATGGTAAACTGCAGGGTTGACATTCCAGCAGAGCTAGTCACTCTGTACTGTCTTGCTTTCTCTCCCGCCTCCCCATTCCCTCTCAACCCCAAACTCAGTCGTGATCTTTTACTACTTCCTCTCGGGGCTTGGCTCCACCGAAGATAGCAGAGTTTGGGTTGGCTACTTGATTGAGGGGAGTAGCAACTGTTCGAGGTTTGAGCTGAAGTCGGGGCCGCTGTGCTCTTTCCTCTGAAAGAGAAATCATTATGGTTTTTAAATCTAGCAACAGCAGCAGTTTTAACCTCACAAAGCAAGCAGGAGTCCTCTCATTCATGAGGAAAGGCTGAATTGCCAAGATACAAAGAATTTTACCTTCTGTTGGCTCTCTGAAGTCCATGGAAGACCCACGAAGGGGAGGGCCATCTCTGAAGCGACCAGTGCCACCACTTCCCATTGAGGCACCAGGTGGTCGCCGGTCTCCAGGGCGGGTTCCTCTACCCCGGCCTCCCAAGAAATCATCATCTTTGAATCCTGAAGATGGAAGACAATTAATTTAGAAGTGCACACTTTGCAATATTTTTACTCTAGATTTGTATCTGGGCAACTGGAGAACCTTTCAAATCACTGCTGCCAGTCCAGGATGAAGCACTAAGAGCCTCTGTCTGTAAACAGACTGCTGCACAGATCTCTAACATCAAGTTAGCCTCAAATGAGCTGCAACTGAGGTTGTTAACACCATTAGCTGAATCCAGAGACAACAGTAGTACAAGTACTCCGAGTACTTCTGCAGCCAGATGATCATACTGACTGTAGCCTCAGTGTGACATTTGCAGAAGCAGAGCAAATGAAAAAGCAGCCAGGGAGTGGTGAACTACAGAATCCTTATAAAGGAGAGCCTTTGAAACACTGAGCAAGTCTCCTAGGCTTTCTAGTTGTACTATAAAGTGACCAGGCATCTACTAAAGAACGGGGACAAAAAGAACTATCACACTTTAAATACGACTGCATTTCTTCTGTTTCTGTATCACCAGATCAAGGTCTGTCTGTCACTGAGCAGAGTTCCAGTCTGTACAGTGACTGTCCTCAAGTCTCTCTCCAATCCCTCACCACCTGCGCGCAGCAGCAGGATGATGCTTGAGGCTAGCAACACTCCTGTGGGGAATATGCTCAGTGTTTCAGAAGCTGCCTGTAAGAGAAAGTTTTGTTTCCATCTGAGTTCTTCCTTTCCACTTCAGCACTTGGCAAGGCTGCAGAGCTGTCCCTTCAGCACCAAACATCCATCTTTAGAGACTGGATCCAGAGCAAGGCTGTACAACCTGAGAGGAAAAGCTTCTGTGGCCACTAAGATACAAATGCTAAATTTCTGGCTCACAAATCACTCATCCAGCATCTAACAAGCTGAAATGCATCCACACTTGCAGAAGCTGCCAAGGAAGGTATAAAGCTGTGACAGCAGAAGGCTTAGCTAGGAAGGCAGGTCAAGCACAGCACTGCAACAAGCTTCCTTGCTGCAGCACCATGCTCCGGTTTCACACTAGTGGCAAGGACACACTTCATCACTGCTCTTTCATCTTTGTCCATTCCACTCATGCAGAGACCAGACATTGTAAAGTTGCACTTGCCAACATCTCCCCATCAGAAAATGGACCAAACCCAGGAATTCAGAGGACAAAAGCAGTCGTGTTAATGTCACCCTGGATTTTAACCACTCTGCAAGTTCAGCCATTTGCTGCAACTTGCATTACTGTATCAGGTTAAAAAGTTTAGGAGCATTTTGGATTCACAGTGTTTTAGAATGCTTTTGGAGAAGCTAGATGTTTCACAGATACACATATAGTGATACCACGTCTCCCTGAGGAGGTGAAAGCTCCTGCTCTGCAAGAATCTAAGATCAGCTTTTCCACATGACTGGTCTGCTTCTGCTACTATTCAGTTTGAGAAATTCTTAAAGCCTAGACACCATGGGCTACAGCTGAACAAGTGTCCTGCCACTTAGGGCTGTTCTGTAAAAATCAACAACCCAGACTCTTTCCTCTGTTCTAAGGCAATGGAAGATTCTCCCTGAGGAATCCCACTGCAGGATGTCCACAGCAGGCACACAGTAGATTCAATCCAAAGAGTAATGGGGACAGAGGTAGCTGATGTGAAGATGAGAACATTACTGTGCCTTTCCGGCTGCCTGTCTGTATTAAGTGTTAATACTGATACCAGAATTGAAGTCATCTCTGGAATCCCATCCACCTCCTCTGGGCTCTCGGGAACCTCCTCCCATTCCTAGGAAAAAAGCCACAATTGTGTTCAGGTCTGAAACTGTGAGACAGACTCATTGAGGGGTACCGAACCAAAAGTGTCAGTATCCAAGAACATGCTGCTGGAATATCCTTGTGGTTTGGTACTGCCCAGTTCCACAGCACAGGAACAGGACAGTTTAAATTAACCAAGAAAAAGCAGACAGAAAACTGTCTGCAACACATTCAGTGGAACCTTTAGTGAGTCTAGTTCAGTTAAGCTTCCACTACAGCAAAGTCCAGTTTTTACACTGGGACAGGAAACAGACCCAAAGCAGTGTCTGGCTGTATGTGCTTAGCTTACTCACTTTTCTTACATCATAATAAAATAGTAGCAGATCTCACTTTTCTTACATCATAATAAAATAGTAGCAGATCAGACTTGAGTTTATGATTGTCCTCTGCAAGGCACTGCATGTTACTACGGGTATTGGTCTCACTTCCTGGGCCAGCAGTGACAACATATTCAGCTCTCAGACACAAAGCACATCTATATTGCAGACGTTTCAGGAGCAGCAGCAGCTAGGTTAGACAGAATTATATACATACAAATAAACCGTTTCCTTCCTACACAGTCTTCATGTTTACTCGCATGCCTGGTCTTAGCATTAATCACCAAACGACATAACTACAGCCACTGCAGTGAAGAAGGTATTTGGAAAATTGGAAGTCACCTCTGTCATCAGGCCCTTTCCTGAAGCCAAAGCCACCTTTATCCTGTTTTCTGCCTTCTGCTATGTCCACTCGGAGTGATCGGTCACCCAAAAGCTGTTGAACAAAAGAGAATCCATTCAGGATGTATTGAATGGGCTGCTTGAGACTGATGCATATTTTACTTCACAAGTTACAAGTATACTTACTGCACCATCATATGTAAGAGCTTCCTTGAGTGACTCCACCTCATCGAACTCAACGTAACAAAACCCTGCAAGAAGAACCTCACAAGTTAATGCCAGCACTTTCAAAGGCCTTTGTAAGCAGCTACTCTTCCTGCCTTTCTGCTAAGAGCCTCCCTTCTCTTCCAACACGAGCTACAATACCCAAGTGCAAGACCTACACAACTCAGGAAGCAAATGTCAGTAGCAATGAATGCCTGTATGTGCACCTGTTACAAACGGGGACAAATCCTGAAACAGATCTGTACAGGCACCGCAGAACTGCTGAGAGCCTGGTTCATTCCCTTTACCATAGGGTTCTTGTTACAGATTAGCCGATCTGCACATTTAGACAGTTAACCAAAGGCTGACATTTGATTACTAGTACTTTTGAACAAGAAGTTGAAGTATCTGCTTGGCCAGCAGTCTGTTTTAGCGTCATCACATTACTTAATGAATTCATTCCTTTTCCAAGACTCTGGTATTCCTAAGCCTTCCCTTTTAACTTCCAAACAGATTCCACTGGCCAATTCCAAAAGAAGTCATATTTGCACCCTCTAAAACAACTGTCTGAACATCTTATCTATGGCTTTTTCTCCCTGTCTACTAAAAAAAGACAGAGCTGAAGCAACAGGAGTCTTCTGACCTAAAGAAAGATTGCGTAAGTACTCCACACTTAAGGTCATGGAGCTTAAGTGGGTCAGATACTTCAACTTTGCTAGAATACATACAGGACAAATAAGGTCTGAGAAAGTCCTTTTATGGCAGCACAAATATTGACTCTTGTCACTCAGGTCAGCCTGTATTTTAAGGTGATGGAAGTTAACGGTGAACCTCCTTCAACTGAGGCATTCACTTAGGAGTGAATGAGAAACCTGCATAAGTCAACATAAAAACCAGACCAACAAGCTAACTGTGCTTCAGACTGAAACTTCCCACTGCAGTGACTTCAGAAGTGCCTCATTCTCCCCTGCCAGTTAGAGAACAATCCTGAACACTCACCTTTAAATTTATCTGTTTCCTTGTCTCTGACTAGTCGGACACTCCTTACACTGAGATCCTTGAAGATGGCATCGATGTCTCCTTGAACAGTGTTGAAGGGTAGATTTCCCACATATGCTGTGAAAGGGGGTTCTGTTGGCAGCTCTTTCTGTTTGCGGGAACCCAGTCCACCACCACGGGACCTGTTATAAAAACCCAATACAGTGAATATGGAGCTTGTGCCCCTGCACAGCCAGCACTAGTGCACAGCACCACTCAGGCACTCTGACTTTCTGAAAGGGGATTTTTACCACAATTTGGGTTAGTTTTTCTACCCCTTTGCCTGTACCTGCCATCTCCACTGTCAGCAAATTCCTTTCTAGTATTACCCGAGGCAGTATTCCAGTGCAAAACCAAACACAATTACTTCAGTGGTGAACTCAGTAATGAAGATGAACAAACTTTCTTGTCCCATCATCCATTAAGAGCAACATGAGGTTATCTCTATTGCCTCCTACTAAAAAACATTTCTTAAAAGAAAAATGCATCCCAGACCAGAAATTAAGAATCATTTACAGCAGTGAACACATGCTTGCTTGGCACAGGCTCATTAGCTTATCCTGAAACGGAACAGTCTATTATCAACATCCACTCCACTATCATCTAAATTATTTCAGCAGCATTCAGCCTAACAGAAACATCCTCCTCAAACACTGAAGTTATGGCACAACTATCTGATATCTGGCCTGGAATGCTTTGGGTTGAACACACAACAGTTACAGGCTGAGATAAATTGGATTGTCTTTTCCTAGCTTTTCCCTCAGCCGGGGCTACTGGCATAATTTGCTGCAAAACTAGACTGTAGCAGCTGAATTCTCTGCTGTAGTCACACAACACCTCTGTGTGTCAGTGTTTCCTGCAGTGCTTCATCTTCTAAAGCCAACTGTAATCTCCTTCACAGACAGCAGGACTATGGGCACCAGGCTGCAGATAACCCCATCAGTACAAATCACTCATTCGCCTTTTTAAAATGTTGGAATAAATATTTTGTTACTAATGAATCAAATGATACAGAAATCTTGAATAGGATTCCCAACCCTTCCCAGTAAAGCTTGTCACTTGTGCCTTTTTATGGTAGCAGCACAGTCATTTGTCACCAACACTATCAGCTTGCTGCTAAATCAACTCGAATCACAACCTACACAGCTTTAATTAGTGTCCACCCAGGTCCATATCTTAGCACTTCTGACAATGTTCCTTTGTCTCATTAAAAAGAGTCAAAAATATTGGAGAACTAAAGCTGCTACCACTGGGCACTGTGTACACAAAGCTGAATTAGCTTTAGTCACCAGACTACAGTATTCAGGAAGAACTCTAAGAAAGCTGAGCTGCTTTTGTAAATTATTCCATCACAGGTAGAGTCAGATCCATGCCTTTGTCCTTAACTCTCATCTAAGGCCTTACAAACAGCTGTCAATTTACCACATTTGCAGACAACAATCTTAACTTCTGTGTTCTACAGGAAGTTCAGGATTGCTTTGTGTTTAAAAGAATTCCCTGCTACTCAGGCTGCCAGTCATCTGGTTCAATGAGCTGATTGCCTCAAAACAATTCCAAAAGTTGAACTCTCAGCCAGATCAACAAGGTGATGTGGACAGCTGCAAAGAGTACTGCTGCCAACATGGAAAGGAAAATGAAAGCAAGTACTCAACCCACAGCTTTCAACAGCAACCACTGAGATCAGTTTGAGCTGCTGAAACCACACCCTCAGGTCAGCAACTTCCCAAAGAAATGCTTGTGCTACAGACAAACCTTGTTTCTCCCACAGCACACAAGAACTTCAGAGGGTGCACGTGTGGAAATCCAGGCCCTACTGATCCCTACTGATATTAAGTCAGATAATGAAGTATTCTTTTTGATTTTCATCCATTAATGTAATACCTATCAAATATCTAACTATATAGTTGGTACTGTGGTCTCTATGTGAAGAACAGGAATGGCTGATAATTAGGTTTCAAGCTAAGTCTCCTACAGAAGCCAGGTTTAGCAATAGAAGAACTGTTTCAATACTGAAAGAGTAAAACAAAAACAAACAAAGCTGATTTTAGTAACCAAACAACAAGAGTGAAAGAGCAGGAGGGTTGAGGAGTCCCCTTCTCTGGACATGTTTAAAACCTGCCTGGACAGGTTCCTGTGAGACTTGGTCTAGGTGATCCTGCTCTGGCAGGAGGATTGAACTAGATGATCTTTCAAGGTCCTTTCCAATCCCTAATGTTCTGTGATTCTGTGAAGATGCTCTCATTTGTAACAGAACAGGACAAATGCCAACTATAATTAAGGACCTATCTGAAAGAGGTGAGCTGGGTCACACCAAAGTGTTAAATGTATATCTGCATTTCCCACTCAGGTAACTTCTGCTTCAATATGATTAGGAATAACTGTCATCTTAATGTGTGAATCTGAAAGTCAACTATTTGATTTCTCCTTCAGAGAACCAAGGCACAGAGCTGGAGAGGAAAGCTGGCTTCTCGCAAATGCAGAAGCAAACAACCCTCCAGTGAGACTGACTTGTTGGTTAACTGAGTTAATGACATTATAAGGTCACATTGGGCTGACAGAAGAACTGAATATCATTTTGCTATTCTTTCAGCAAGTTCAGTTGTCTCTCCAGAAAACAAAAAGTTCACAACAAAGAATATTTTGAAAGCTATTTGTGTTTAATCAGAACAATAGCTCAGTATTTATCTTTCTGCACAGCACAGAAACAACAGCTTAACCGGATTCCAACATCTGCACTTCACCAGAGGCAGCAAAAGGCTCAGCAGGATGCAGAGAGTCTCCAAAACCACAACTCCAGACACACATCCAATTTACTCAAGCAATCCTGTACATTGCTACAGTGAGCATCAGAAGTCTGCAACAAGACTCTTACCTAGGCCTAAAACTGAGGAAACATTTAGTAACAATAAACCAGTAAGATATACGATGCAAAGCACCAGCAGGATAAAGACTACCTCTGTTTTTACTTCTAGGGCACTTCAGATGAATCTTAACCTTTGAGTAAAAACCCAGAGCTTAAAGCCACACCTAAATAAATGGGCTATCAGTGAGTCAGGAGTGATAAATACTCAGTTTCCTTCACCTCTAAGCAGCTCTACAGATGTTCAGCTTCAACTAGGCCTCAGTGTACTTCACGACAGGGTTTGGGGCTCCAAAACACTTCAAGCTTTTATAGTCAGCCTGCTGTTATCATTGTCAGCAGCATGGTCTTTGTCTGGAATAAAGAGACTTTCGCACTCCATAGCATTTAATCAAAGCATTACTGCACATCTTGGTGCAGCAGAAAGCCTTTTCTCATCATCTCAGTCATTCTGTCACTCTTCCACTGTAATTTCAGAGAAGAGTAGACATCCTACAGATGTTAGAACTTGTTGGGCACTGCTGTTTCCTATCAGTGACTGCTGTCACACTGAAATCCTAGACACACTTATAGAGACACTGTTACACCAAATGCAGTGTTCACCCAAATGACTGCACCTTAACCAAGCTGACATTCTTCCTGCAGTCCCAGAGTACCTAAAAATGAGTAGGGATCACTTTAACTTCACATGGGGTTCTTCAAGAGGAAGCTTCAGAAAGTCATGTTTTCATTACAGAATCCTATACAAAGCACAGAGCCCTGGGACGGCTTGAAACTGTGTTAGCTGTTAGTAACTTCCTAGTAATAGCAATAAATCAGAGGCAAATACAAGTTGCATATCAATACTTACAGCATCTTAGGCTCAAGACTACATTGAACTCTGAAGTTAGCTGTAGTTTTCTCATCCACAAAGGCTTCTAGGAATCAGTGAGATGCCTTTAGTTCTCCAAAAGGAGCAGCCAGGCCTTGCCTGAGAGCAAGTTTCAGCTCATACAGCTGAATATGAAAGTAACATTCTAACATCTTGACGTCACAGTAGGTTGACTACAACCAACTACACAGTAACAGCTGAACCTACTGCAAGTGTCAAGTGCCACCTGAGGTTGTTGTCAAGATTATTTGTTACAGAATGAAAATTAGTAACAGAATTCTAAGTGGCCACATTGTCTCTTTGCTCTAGGACATCTGTTCTTCAGACAAAGGGTACCTATGCATAAAAACAAGCTCACAAAACTAAAGTGTCAGTGTTTCCAAAGATAAGAAAACTTACTCCTGTCATGACCTCAGCAGGAGCTTCTTCCTGCTGCCTAAAGAACCTGAAACAAAATGGATTTATTCTTGTAAGAACAGGAAAGGACAAGAACAGTGTTGATCAGGAAACATCTCAGAAGATCCAATTATAAACCAGCATATTCATTCAGATTTGTTGGCAGAGACAGACTATTTCACTTACGCTCATCGTTTTATTTCAGCACACAGAAAGTTGTATAGCGCCTGCCTTGAAGGAGTCCTTTCTAACTGCATCTTCCTAACCTAATCTCTCACAAACTTTGTAATTGCTGGTTATTGTTTTTGTAGCTCCTCCCCTACAAGCACTCTACAGCAAAGAGAGCTCACACAAACCCTATCGCTAAGGATCAAAAATTTGGGGTCCGTACCCGGAGCCCCAGGTAAGGCAGGAGGGCAGCTCACAGCCCTCAGCACCACAGAGCCCTCCCGTTTCCCTCCCCGCCGCCGGCATCATATCGCTGCCCGCTCCCGGGGCCGCCGCTCCCCCGCGCCAGAACAGGGGCCTCTCGCCCCTCTGCGGTCCTTCACGGGCAGCTCCCTCCTCCCATCTCCCGCTTTGCCCCTGCAGAAGCTCCTCACAGCCTACCTTGGCTCTGACCCAGGACCTCCCAAAATCTCCCCTCCGGGACCACAGCGACACCCTCGTCCTTCTCCTCTCGCCTCTTCACTGGCCACCAGGCCATGAGCCCTGGGACGCTCGCCCCCGGCAGCGAGGGCTCGCCCGCTCCTGGGACAGCCCAGCCCGCTCCTCGCCTCACAAAGCAGTCCCGCGACGGCCACAGGGAAACGTGTCCCGCCGGGCTTCCCACTGTGCCCCGGGGAACAAGAGCGGCGGGGCACAGGGAGCACAGAGGCCGCGTCCCCCCTAGCCGCGCCCCCACCTC
>JAOXOE010000827.1:2736689-2758876 GCA_028565055.1 Phoeniculus purpureus
CCTTTAGGACCATAAAAATCCTAAGGCTCAAGGCCCTTATATCACCTTTGACCCAGCTCTGCCAGCTTACCCCCAAATCAGGTCCCTAAATTGGGAGACAGCCCAGCACAGCCTGGCACAGTCTGGCACAGCCTAGCCTATTCCAGTTGGGAACACCTCACTGTCTGGAGCTGGTGCTGGAGGTCCCATCTGCCCTCTCGGTGCTGCTCCAGTCCCCCCTGACCCAGCAGCAAAAGGACCCCAAAAGGGCTGTTTCCAGGTTTCCTCAGTGGGCACTAGGTAAGGGCCAATGAAACCAAATGAGAACCCTATTAGGATCAACAGGACGGCAGTTTAACCACCAGAGTTCCCAAAGTGCCGGCATTCTCTTCCCTTTGGAGCTCCTGTCACGCAGCTGCTCCAGGAGCTGGGGTTTGGGGTTTAACATGATGATTCGTCACTGCTCCAGGGCTGTGGGGATGAGGGAACATTTTAAGAGAAAACACTTTATTCCCAGTTCCTGGAGGAAGTGGAAAAGGAGTGTTGGGGCACTGCTGAGCCCTGTGTGGGCACCCGGCACCCACCGCATTACCAGGCCTGGCAAACTCATCGCACTGGTGACAGTGGCCTGGGGAGATCCCGGTGAAACCCCAGGATGGCTGCTTGGGGCAGGATGGGATGGATGGTGCCAGTCTCTGACCCATGCCCAGCATCGCTGTGCCTAGGACCTCAGAGGGTGAGCAAAATCACAGTGGCTGAGTAATGAAATGACAGATCTTTTAGGAAGGAGGAAATCAGGGCATCTTTTGGCTAATTATCCTCAAACCAGATCCCCCTAAAAAAAAAGAGAATCAAAAGATCCACCAAATTTAATTTAATTAGGTCATCTGGGCACAGGAGCTGAACCAGGGGGGAGCTGCCTGCAAGGAACGGGCAGGGGTCTGTGCAGGGACCCATTGCCCTGCACTCACCTGGGTTCTCCATCACTTCCCCAGCCCCCGACTGGGGAAACCAACTGCTGCGGCTCTGTGCACCTCCTGCTCCTTGCCCCTGAGGGCTGTGACCCCTCAGTGCCCATTGTAGGGTTTAGAGACTTGGGCAGCACTAGGGTCCCTTAGAGGGCTGTGACCCCACAGTGTCCGTTGCAGAGGGCAGAGGCTTTGGGCACCACTGGGCTCCTGCCCATGGCCATGCTCAGGTCAGGCTTCTGCTCATCGCTGCTCCACAGACATGCCCTCCCCAGAGTCAGCCCACGCTCTGTCCCCATGGGTCATCCAGGGATGCCCACAGCTGTACGGGAATGTTTGTGGACTGGGCAGAAAAACATGTTAGTGTTTGGGGAATTTAGCCACCCACCAGCAAGACCACCGCAGGGCAATGTTCCATGTTCCCCCTGGAGGGGACCTGGGCTAAGAGGATTTCCAAGGTGATTTAGCCAAATCCAGTAGCTGCCTCGCCTCAAAAGTTCGGGGGAAGGGTCCTGCCCTTCTGCCTAGCTCCTGCAGTGCCCCCGGGGCTGGCTCAAGGCCAGTGAAAGGGTCCGTTTTCACTCCTCACTGGTGGGGAACGTGAACAGCAGTGAGGTTGGAGACCCACGGATGCCACCTTCAGTCAACGGTGTGTGATCAGTTAGCTCAGCCCCACTGTCAGCAGCAGCTCTCTATGGAGCCTCTGCTCTGGGTGCTGTCCCCATGTAGGGTTACAAGCACTTAGGAGCAGGGAGAGGCCAAAATGATCCTGAAACGTGGAGAAGGAGCCCAGGAGGATGGTGAGGAGGAGGGTGATCCGTGGGCTGAACCACACAAGTGCCAGAAGATGGGCCAAGTCACATCTTGGCCCTTGGGGTGGTCAGGGCTGCTGCCAGCTGGGGGCTACAGACCTCAGTGGGGAGGTGGACCATCTTGTAGGACCCAAGATGTTCTCCAGATGTTCCATTGGAACTGAACCCACACAGGTAAACTCAGCACCACGGGATGATCATGAAGATCTTTCCCAATCTAAGTGCTTCATGAATCCATGGTTATTAAAAGGACACCCAGCCCAGCCAGGGACGGGTTTGCCGTTTCCTCCTCTGAGCTCCCTCTGCAGGGGCCATCCACAATGCGGTAAAAGCAGGGACAAGGATTTGGGGACCAAGACAATGAACCGCATGAACCCACCCAACACGGCAACGGGCAGCAGAGAGACGGTTTAATCTGCTGGGTCTGCAGCAGTAAGGAAGCTCCTTGTCACAGTGCCAACAGAAGAAAAGGCGACAGGGACAGCAAACAATCCTATCTGCAGAGAGATTTCTCTTCTTCTTCTCTTCTTTCTTCTTTTTTTTTTTTTTTTATAATTTGTTAATTAGTGACTGCTGGGCATCACAAGAATGGTTGTTTTCTCTGATATGCTGATTTCGGCTGTCTCTCGGTGGAATTGGAGATCACAAACCTAAAAAAAGAAAAGCTGCTGCTTTAGAAGAGGGAATGGGGATGGAGGGGGGGGAAAAGTTTTAGTAAGGTCAGGAGAAATTTAATTGAAAGAATGAGTTTGTTTCTTCTTTCCTGAAGGGGGATTGTGTTCCTCTGCTACAGCAAATCGCTAGTTAAAGCGACCAAGGCAAAACAAAACGGTTTTTAAATTATAGATCAAAGAGCGGGACAACTTGGGAAGCCCCACCACCACCACTCCAGCACCTGGCTGCTGGGCGCATCTGGGTGAGCAGGGTAGATGTGGGGGGCTGGCATCGCCCCAAGCAGGGGTGGGAGATGCAAAATCCACGTGAGGAAAAGCCTGGAGGAGAAAAAGCTGAGGTCTGCGGTGTGGGGTTGGAGGTTTTGGGGGGGACAATGAAGATCTTTCAAAGCCATCACTCACGTGCATGCAGTGAATCAGCCCTTGGCATGGGGGCTATGTCTGCTAGCAGGTCCATCCTCACCTGAAACAGCTACTGGGACAACACTGTGCCAAGGTAGCCAGAAGTGCTGCTGGATCCTCTGTGAGGTCTACTGAGCAATAGCATCAGGATTCCTTGCAATCCTTCAGCTGTATCGACTGTTCCCAAACGTATTTGTAGACAGATCTAAACTAGCCCCCCAGCCCACTCTCTCTGTTCCCTGCTTACAGTGGGTATTGACTCTGCCTGTCTGGTTTAACACATCGACCTGCGGTGCCAGCTCCCCGTGCTCCTGCCTTTTGGCCTTTTGATGCAGGAAGAGTTTGCTCCAGTGCAGTGGAGAAAATCCTTCTCCAGCTGCCTGCCTGCACCCCTCCATGCTAATGAGAGCCCAGTACTGCCCCTCTGAACCAGACAGTGTCTCGGGGAGCAGAGCGGAGGGAGTTCTGGTTTCTGACCCCCCTCATCCTTCCCAGCTCCACGCCCCCCAGCAGGGAAAGGCCTTTCCCTGAGCTGATGGTGTCACCAGGTTGGTTTTGGATCATTGGTGCAGGATGGGGAACTCCTCACTCCCCTGCTTGGGCAGAAGGGCAGCTGTGGATACCAGCAGCATCCCTGGGGAGTCAGCCAGCCCAGCCCGTGGTTCTGAGGTCCCTCTCTGCAAACATCAGGCATCCAGATGGGACTAGGGAGAGACCACCATGGAAATCCCGGACTGTGGCACAAGAAGGCAGGAACTGGGGTTTCCGCTGTCCCACATTTCAGCCAAGAGCATCACCACGAGCTGCTGAGGTGCTGCTGGGGAGCACTGGCTGTGAGCCCTGCCCAAGGTCAGGCTGAAGTTCATCCATTTTTAACCAAACCCACAGCCGAGGTTACAGCAGCCCCAGACTCTGAAATTGCAGTGAGATGCCACTTTTGTCACCCAGCACCTTGTCCCTCTGGACTGTGACCCCAGCAAAGCTCCTTGTCTCCCCATCCCCTGCTCAGGCTGTCTGACCCTCAAATAGATCCCCCTAGCTCACTGCCCAGCAGAGCCATCCCCACTGGGGCACCCAGGGCCTCGCAGCCCACCCGCTGCCACACTGGGAAGGAACAGAGAGCATCTGGTCTCTGCAGGCTCCAGGACTCAGAGCTGGGGTCCCGGCACCACCTACCCCTCTTGCCCTTGCAGTGCCGGCTCAAGGGCAGGAGCATTGCCATTCCCGTGGGGTCTGCACAGTGCAAAAGTAAACTTAACAACATTATCCCCCGATCTGGTAATTAATACCCTGGATGCTATTTATCAGCCTAAGCCGGGGCCAGCACATGCCGGGGGTTTTAATGAAGGCGCGGCACAGCCCCTGGTTTCCCCTGGAAGGGGCTGTGCTAGGGGTGTGGTTTGGGATCCAGAGCCGTGGTCAGCACAGGGTGCTCTGTGCCCCACAGCAGCCTCACCAGCCTGTGCCCCCACTCTCCTCTCAGTGCGCTGCAGCTCAGAGCCTCACCAGACCCCGCTGGGTCTTTTTTTTCAAATAAGATGCTTTTAAGATCTTTAAATATTAGGCAAGAGGTGTTTTCCCGGGCTCTCGCTGTGCCAGGCTCCACAGCGCCCGTTTGGGGCAGCGAGTGGGCAGGAACCCACTGCCCGGCAGCGCTGGGACCGCTGCTCCAGAACTGCTGTATCTTGAGTTGATCCTGCTGCTATTTTTAATACAGATGCCTTATTGAGATTCAAATGAATGTTTCAAATCCTCGCTCCTTTGCATAATTCTTTTTAATTAACACTTCAAAGGTTTGAACACAAGATCCATGCTCTCTCCCTAACGAAGTTGACTGAACCTCCTTTTCCCCCAAAGCTCCCCCGCCACGTTTCCAAGGGCTAAAGCCAGGGACGAGTCTGTCCCCTGTGTCCCTTGTGGCGGGGGGGACATCATGGCGTTTGGGGTCTGCCTCTGCAGAGATGGGAGCTAAGGGACTAGAGGTGGGGGGTCACTGGCTGCTGCACTGGGCAGGGGCTGCCACACCATCACCCTCCACCCCAGCCACTCGACACAGGTGGGGCAGCAGAACGGCCTGAGGTTGGCACAGCAATCACATTTGATGGCAATATAGTCAAGGGCACTGCTCTGCCACCCTCTGCCCCAGCACCAGCTGCTGCTCTAACACAGCCATGACCCCCCAGTCAAACAAAACCCCTCGCAGACAGACAAATTCCTTCAGTCAAACAACCTCCCCCAAGTCCCATCTCACTGTCCCCCATCTCCATCCCACTCAGTTTCCCTGTCTGGTCTGGGAGCAGCCTCACTCTGTAGGATCAGGACCCCGAGGAGCGGTGTGGTGCAACAATCGGGGAAATGAGCTGCAGCTTTAATTCCTGCAAGTGCAGAAATGATTAGACACAACAAAATTGTATAATTAGTAGGATTTAATAAGAGCCTGTCCCAGACACGCGAAAGAAGTAGGTTAGATGATGGCCTTTGTTCAGCTACAAAAGACATTAATTTGCAAATACTCTTAATATTCATTTTGGGTTATTTAGACTGATATTTTGAAAGTCTCCGATAAAATGAGAAACGGGGACTAAAGCATTCTCGTTGCATTTCCAAGCGCAGGACTCCAGCTTTGATGTTCCCCTTGATAACATCTTTTTAGAGCCTTGACTGCATCAAATTAAATTCTGATTACCCTGATAGTGCAATACAGCTTCCAAATGGATTCAGGTGACTTTTTGTTCTGGGAGGAAATGAGCTATTTTGACAAGGATGCTTGTTAGGCAGCAAACAGATGGGGAGGAATAGCTTTGCCAGGGAAGTAGCACGTTCCTGGCCACAGTTGTGGCACTGGGGCTGCTGGGCTCACTGATGTGGGGGGCTGCCATCAAGAGAGAACACAGGCAGCCCCTGCCAAAGCAGAACTTGTGCCTCTGGTGGCTCAGGGGCCTCCCAGCATCAAGCAGAGATCCGGTACAGCCACCTCTATGCAAAGGGACATGCCCTTGGGCAGCAGGACCTGTGGGAGCAGGGACCACAGGTGGCCACAGGATGGGAGGTCAGAGCAGGGTGGTCCCATCCATGCAGAGATGTCATCTCTGCGTGGCCCCATGCAGAGAGGCTGCTTGATCTCTCATCCCAACCCATCACTGGGTAAAAAAACCATTGTCCACCTCCAAGAATGCGTGCAGCATCCCAGAGGAATGAGGTCTCCAATGTGGTTGAGGAAGACCATCCCACCCATCGTCTCTCCTGAGCCACCCTTGATGCCTCAGGAGCAGGTTGGAATCCCTGTGCCCTCCTCAGCCCACCCACTCGTCCGCAGTGGTACTGGTGCCCAGCCTAGGCTCTGCTCCTCGGATGGGTGAAAATAAAGAGCAAATATTATTGTTGGCAGAGATCACCGGCTCCTCACTGTGATTTAGGCATCTTTAAACTTCATGTTTTATTAATCCTCACCGTACGATTAACAGCACCGAAACGTGATGTCTGCAAACAAAGCCATGTGCTGCAGCCTTCCTGCCACCAGGCACCAGGGCTTGGGCACTGGGCTGTAAATGCTCCTTCATGAGCTGTAGTGGAACTGCAGCAACAATGGGCAGAGCCCAGAGCAGGGACCTGCTTCTCACAGTCTTGGCCCCCTGCCTGGATCCCAGAGCAGAGATGAGGTGATGGAAATTTCTCTGCTTTCCGTCTCCTGTCCCCCAGATCTCTTTTCGTGCAGACACATCTCCCTCTCTGAGTGCTGGCTGCAAAACAGGACCTGCTTGGTGACCCCCACAGCCGGCTTGACAGTGGGAGGGATTCCCCCATCACTGGCAGCCTTGGCAGAGAAAAACAGGACTGATGGAGTCAAGGATCACAAACCTGGAAGCAGCTGTTTGGGGCTGAGCTATGACAGCGGGATCACACATGGAACCCCCATCCAGAGCTGCATGGCTGGGGGAGTATCCCACCCTTCAGCATCTTTAGAGCTGCTGTGAGTGAGTAGCAGCTGCCTCTGATGGCAGAGGGCAGAGAAAATAGTGACTCAGTCAGCTCCCTTTCAAGCACTAGCAGTGAGCTGGGACCAGTAGGACCTTCTTGTGTCCAGAGATTACTCCCAAGCAAAGTTCAAAACAATGATTGTCCTTCCAGCCGCTGGAGGACAGTGAAGCAGTGGTGATGCCATCAGCACCAGCTCTAGAAGCAAGCAACATGCTATTCAGGGACATGCTGTTCTTGTCTGGCTGTTTTAGGAGATCCCAAGGCCCTGCAGTGCACAGAGAGCTGGTGAAGAACAAAGTCCCAAGCCGTTTGTTTTTAGTGGTTATTCTTACACCCCTCGAGAAAATAAAACAGCAGGACATCACAAGCCAGGCAGCACAGTCCACCCTGCAGCTCTGCTCGGCCAGCAGTGATGGTGTTGCTGTCAGTCACTTGTAGTTTTCTTGGCTCCTTGCTCAGGAATCACCCTACAAACCCACCAGCTATAGGGAAAGAGTTCGAAGCTTTCAGGTTATCCCAGTAGTGGCGAGTTTCGTTTAACTTCCAGGAAATGAAGCAGTCAGGAAGCAGGGAGCATCGCAGTGTGGTCCTGTATCTAGAGTCAGCTGCAGTACTGGGAAAGCCCTGTCTGTCAAGGATCCACAGCCCATGGGGGCAAGAGGACAGGGCAGGAGAGGTGGGTGTTTCCCTGCTGGAGGAGGTGCTGCTGGGCCAGGGGCAGTCACGGACATTCCCAGCTATGGGATGCTGTACCATGGGATAAAAGCACCAAGGCCTGGGGTAAATTCCCTTGGTTCTGCCCCATGGGAGAACAGCACAACCCCACAATGCTCAGAGATCCCACAGGGACATGTGGTGAGAACACTGAGGGAAGAGGGCCAGGAAGCTGGGGTACAGCATGACCCAGGAGCCAGCACTGTGCCCTCATGGCCAAGAAGGCCAGTGGTCTCCTGAGTGCATTGAGAAGAGTGTGGCCAGCAGGCTGAGGAGGTTCTCTCCACCTCTAGCCTGCTCTGCTCTAGTGAGGCCACATCTGGAGCTCCTGTGTCCAGTTCTGGGCTCCCCAGTTAAAGAGAGACAAGGAGGTACTGGAGAGAGCCCAGCAGGGGCTGTGAGGATGCTAAGGGGACTGGAGCATCTCTGTGCTGAGGAAAGGCTGAGGGATCTGGGGCTGTTCAGCTGGAGCAGAGTAGCTAAGAGGGATCTGATTGACGCTGGCAATGGCTAAAAGGTGGGGGCAGGAGGATGGGGCCAGACTCTGCTCAGTGGTGCCCAGCAACAGGACAAGGGTCATGGACACAAACTGGAGCAGGGGCTTGGAGAGGATGAACCCCAAAGGTCCCTTTGGATGCCAACTATTCTTGGAATCTGTGGCTTACCCAGATCTGCCCTGCCCTGTGGCCCACAGCAACCTGCACTTCCCTGTGCTCTAAAAGGTCTGCAGTGAGCTGGAAGGGATAAGGATGACCCAACTACCACCTCTGCCCCTGCACAATCCCAGTGGCTCTGCTCAGTTGAGTAGGTGCCTGTCTCGGGGTCAGGAGATGTGTGTTTGCAGAGCCCACTGTGACACTCCTAACCTCAGGGTGTTGTGGATGCCTCAGAGAGGGACTGCAGAGATGAACAGAAGGAAAATTATCATGGATTAATAAATAACAACATCACCTTGGCTTGGCAGGTACCTGAGAGCAGTGGCCTAGCACAGTAGTCCCAGGACAGAGATGATGATACTTGCTCCGCCCTCACCTCCAGCATCAGGAGCAGAAGAGCAAACACCAGGTACCAGCTCCTGCATCTCATCCTCAGGACAGCCCTGTGGCCTCTCAATTCTTTGCAAACCCTGCTCCAGGTTGCTGCTTGGGGTGAGAGAGACTTGCCAAAGCCCCACGTTTGAGCTACAAAGGGATCCCCTCCCTATCCCCCAGCCATTTCCATCTCAGCACAGCTCTGCACTGCAGAAGAGCCCAAACACACCCCCAGCAGCCCCACAGTGCCCGACTTCAGCCACAGATTTTATTGTTTAGTAATGAGCTCACCACACCAGCAAGCCAGGACAGGGTGGGTGATACATGGATACTACACACCTGTAGGAGTTACACAGACTGAGGTTTGTACAGAGGGAGAAGGGGAAGGAATCCAATAACAAAATAGACAGTAGCAGTCCAACCTTTTTTTTTTCTTTTCTTTTTCTGGTTTTTTTTTTTGGTCTTTTTGTGATCTCAGACTAACAAAACCCGATAGCCAAAAAATGACTAAGCTACAAAATTGTAATACATACCGTCGGGGGTCAAAGGTTATCATCCATTTATACATCTATATCAGTTTTATTCTGGGAACTTACATGAGGCCTATAGGAGCTTAGTGTGTTAATAACCTCCCTATGAGATAGTGTGGAGCTGCTGAAGCTGCCGAACGACGGAGCGCTGGATTTTCTGTTCAGAGTTTTACGGTGTTGTTTGCGTCGGTTTGTTTAATGGGACCCTCATGCATCTCTACTGCTGCAAGGCAGAGGAACTGCTGCTGCTGGTGGGGTAGGTGAGAGCTGGGCAGCCTTGGCTGGCGGCTGGCGCTGGGCACAGCCCCTCAGCCCAGAGCCCTGGGTGCTGCAGGAGGGATAAAGCTGAAATCACCGACCAAGCCTGATCTTCTTCCCTTTGGTCTAGAAGGCTGGAGAAGAAATTGCTGGATATGGAGCAGTCTGTTTCAAAGACATTTTTCCCTGGGTGATGTCTCAGCTTTCGGCAGAAAAGCATCACTGACCGGTGGGGTAGGGCAGCTGTCCATGTGGGCTGGCCTCGCCAGCAAGGGCTGGTCCTTCCCTTGGTGCTGGGGGCTTCAACAGTTCCTGACCTGCTGCTCCCACTCTGCACTGGATCTATGGCTCAGTGCTTGGGACTCAGCTCGGGATGCAAAACCAGCCCCATAGGCACAAGCTGGGAGAGGGGCTGGGGAGAACACAGCCCCCCTACCCCATACCAGCTCTCAGGTATAAGAGGATGGCCGAAGCCAAAGGGGGAGTGAAGGCACAAACAGAAACCAGCCCCTGACCCACAGGAGGAGATGGGGGCATCAGTGCTCCAACGCCCTTGGAAACTTCCCCTTCAGACCCACACCAGTAAGACCAATATCGTGAAGTACCTTAAACATCATCACAGAGGCAAAAATAGCACTTAAACTTACAAATAAAAAAGAGGGGCCGAGGAGTGTCCTTCTTGTCCTTTCCAGGTCTGTCCCTAGTTTGATCTCTCACAGCCTCAGCAGGGCAGCCAGAGCCCTGGGGAAGCCTGAGCCTGTTCTGGTGAGGGAGGACCCGGCTGGAGCCCAAACCCACTCCTGGCTGCTTCACGCGGAGTTGAGCTGAAGCCTCACTGACGTGTGTGACACCACGTCCTGTCCAAGTGTCGTCAGTCCTGTTTGGGGAGCAGCTCCCACAGATCTGCACCTCACAGGGTGGAGACCAAGGGGACCTGGCTTCACCCCGCTGCTTTTGCAAACGAAATCTACAACACAAACCACCCCACTTCAAATAAAACCACCAGCTCCTTGCTGATCCTTAGGGACCAGCACAGCTATTTACAACCCAAGAAGCCCTTCAGTGCTAACAATAAAGCTACTTTGCCCTGTCTGCTGCTGTTCTGTGCAGTCACCTGAGCTGACTGGGAAGAGCCACTGCTCTGAGCTGCTCACAGGGGATGGTCCCTGGGAGGAGCCAGACTTCTCCAGCCTGACCCACTGCCACCCTGACAACTTTGGACCTGATTAATGGAACCAAACCCATTGTGCCCATAAACACCCCTGGGAGATCATGCCCTGTGCAGAGCCAGAGGTTCACCAGGGAAGCTGGGTAATGCAGGTCTCTTTCCTCTGGAGGTGAAGGCAGCTAGAAAACCCCTTAGGGAAAGCAAGTTACAAACAAGAATGGGGCTTCCCCTGGGTTTGGACACAGGAGCCCTGCAAGCAGCTCTCTGTTAGCTCCACTCAAGCCAGCAGTGGTTGCAGACCTGAGTCTAGAGACCATCCAGCCAACAACAGCATTTTGGGAAATACCAGCCTGAACTGTGAACAACAGCAGCTCCCTGTGAGCTGTTTGCTGGCACTAGCTGTTAACAGCAAATGCTCCCACTGGGGTTTTCCCAGGTCTCTTTGGAGCTGAATACACCAGCCAGGTGGATTCTGGAGACCATTCCTGTGATCCCTTGGGAAGTCCCAGAGATAGGCATCGATGTGGCAACCTTCCTGGTGATCAGTAAGAGCTGGTGGAAAACTTCTGACAGGGCAGGATGGGATTCCCCCTGAATTATTTGCAGCCATGAGATCCCAAGCCCTGCATCCCTGTCCTTTGCACCAGAGTCAAGCTGTTTTCCAATCTGCTTTACCCTTCTGAAGTCACCTTCCTCTCATCCTCCCTTTGAACAGATGGAGATCATCAGTCCCACATCACGGGAGCAGGGTCAGCACTGCTATCGTAGCGCAGATCCAGTAGAAGTGCAGCCATGAAGCCCAAGCTGTTCCCAGGTGGTTTCTGGCTGCCCAGTCCTTCAGGGAAGCAGGAGTCTGGCAACCCGGTAAGAAAAGGCAACACAACTTTGTAGGAAACCAGGGCAAAAAGCAACAAAGGTGACATGCTGGGATGTTCATCTAACTGTGTACTGGTTCAGATCTCCCCTCTCAGTGGTCTCTTCCTCTTCATCAGGTGCCCCATCACAACACCAAGCTCCTGAAGGATGCAAGAGTCAGGCACTAACTAGGGGAAGCCTAGTCAAATATTGCTGTGGCTCTTCTCTGCAGTACCAAACTGGACTCTCTTACGCCTTTAAGAGCTTATTGTCCCCTTTGTCTAGCCCAACATCCTGTGGGAACTGTGGTACAAAGTGAAAGAGAAGAATAAAACCTTCTGAAGAAGGAACACGGCCCCCCACCTTGGCCTGCATTGCTTCGTAGGACACAAGAGTTGTGTGGGCTCCGGTCCTGGATTGCTTCTGCTCCAGATGCTCGTGTTCAGGTCACACAGAGAGGACTGCTGTACCCATCAAAGGGACGGGCACTGCTGCAAAAACACTCACAGCAGCACCACAGCTTCCTCATTCCCAGTAATAGGAGAAGGGCATCAATACTGAAGAGCTCTGCAGACAGGGCAGGCAGTGCCTGATTAGCTATTAAAATGAACAGGGAAGGAGGGGACCATCTCCTCAAAGTGTCTGTCCCACACTGACTGCAGCCAGCACAGAGCAGTCAGGCCAGTGATGCTGAGACCCAGACAGCTGTGCAGTCCTGGGCTCTAAAAAATACCCAACAAAACACACACAAGTGATGAGGACCAGGCTGGGCAGCCTGGCTGTGGCCCAGAGCATCTCTCTGCAGGCAGAGAGGTCCCCAGCATCAGAGCCACTGCAGCTCCTGCCCCAAAGAGCGGTGGGTAAGGAAATAAACATCCCTCTGAAACAGGATTATTTCCCATGACATGCTGCAACACAGGTACTAGGTGCAGCCTCTGTGCTCTGGAATAGCGATGCCTTCCACAAGATGAGGAGGGAACATGTCCCCACACCCATCTCCCCTAGCCTATGCGTGAACAGTCAGCCCAGCAAGTTTCACTGGCTTGTGCAGGCCTTCAAGACATCAGGGTGGGTGGAAGGGAAGGGACAGACCATGTGGGGATCGTGCAGCCTCTGGGCACGTGCTTTGAAGCTGAGCACCTCCCTGTGCAGCTCCCATGGTGTTACTGGGACTCACTGACACCTCAGCCACCCTGTTCAGGGCTGCTGTCATCCAGACCACATCAGCTGGTGGGACAAGGGCAGCTCAAACAATACAAATTCCACATCAAAACCAATACAAGTTAAGAAACCAGACCCAGAGAGACCTTTCTGCTCCCTCCTGGAACAATGGCTGTCTTGGAAAACTGGACCCCAGGATTGTCCTGATCAGATCAGTTAGAACGTTATAAACAGTGTCCTGCTTTGAAGTGAAAATACTGTGTCTGGTCTTTTGGAGGTGCTAAAGCCAGATGTGGTTTTGTTTTTCCTGACTGTGCAGAGGAGCTGATATTGGCGTGAAATGATCTTCTTCACCTCTTCTCTATCAGAGCTTCTCCTAGAAGAAGAGAGACCTTGTTAGGCAAAACAAGGACAAGCACAGAGGTGTTTCTATGGAAGAGGAAACTGAGGCATGCAGTGGAATGCCACCAGGCCAGCCATGCCCTCACCCATGGCGCTGCCCTGTAAGCCACACTGTCTCTCCCTCAGACTGGCCATCCTACCTGTGAGGTGGTCGAGTCTGAGGCTACGGGGCTTGCCCTACATCATGAAAACTGGGAGCCCAGGACAGCATGTCCCAGTGGTGTCAGCCATGTAAAGGGGACAGCAGAGATCTGAGACTGAGCAAATTCTAGCTGGGGCTGCCAAAGAAAAGTCATATTGGCCCAGGAGGTTGAGCTGAAACTCCCTTCCCACAGCTTCTCCCAGAGCAGGCACCCACTGCTCCCTAGTATGTCTCTAGCACCTTCCTGCTGGCTTCCAGTAGCTGTAGTGGTGCAGATGAAGTTCCCACCTTGGCTGGGAAGTGCCGTTGTCCTTCCTTTTGCTGTTGGAATGACAATCGAGCACAACTGCCCCCCTCCAAGAGCTGTTCCCAGCACAGCAAGCAGGAAAACCCACAGTCCCGTCACTGCTTTAAATGACATTCTCATCAGAACTCACCTCTTGCTTGTGAGGTTTGTCCTGCTGGTGAATCCCATTAGCTGACCCAGAATTTCCAACAGTCTGCAATGGAGAACAGACACCGCTTACTGGAGAGGGACAGAGCCCAGTGGTTCTGTGTGCAAGAGCTAAAGCCTGGCAAGACTGACCCCTCCTTCCTTTGCCACCCACTCCACATGAGGAAAGGAGAATACAAACCCAGCCCTGTTTTGCAGAGAGCCTTCCAGCTCCCTGGCGCAGTCCCCTCATGCCAGATCACGTCCTTCCCAGCTACAGAACTTCCCCGCATCTCCTTCTGGGAACAGACCCGCTCTTCACTTCTGATTCTTCCAGCCCAATAAACAACTCCTTGGCCAAGGGCAGCGGGAGCTGCAGAACACGGCACGGGGAACATCCCAGCAGCAGAAAGGACACGTGTCATTCGCCATTTCCCACCTCTGGTGACACGGCTGGCAGCCACGGCTGGCTGCTCTATCTTTAGAAAGCCCAGGAACTCTGAAACATTAATGATGTTGCTTTAGCCGGGCTAACACGGAGCCCTTCAGCTGCAGAAGGACGGTGCAGCCAGCACAGACAAGAGAGGAAAGCTGCAGCCTCAAGTCCCGGCGTGCCAGATGCCAGTTGGTTGGGTGGGTCTGGTAATCACACTCTCAGTCGTTGGTGAACTGCTGATGGCAGCAAAACCAGATGTTATGGAGAGACAAGACTGCAAGGTGTAAAACCCGTCATTACAGGAGTGTCAGCTACCCAGTTCCCATTCCTACTGTCACCGTGAAGGTGCATAACCAACCTGGCCGGACAGAGGTTTCCTTTGGGCAGGAAGAACAGGCAGAGAGTCAAACTGAGCTCTGCTTTGAGAGCCTTGACTGTTTGCCAGGCACCGAATCCTATCAGGATGGAGGACAAGAAGAGTGCTGCCACACCCGCTCAGTCCTGGGGTCTGCACCCAGCCCTGGCTGCAGCCCAACCAGCACCGAGCAACTCTAACACCTCCACAGGTAGAGTTGATGCTTGGCCTCAGATAATGAACAAAGAGGGGCCCTTCGCTGGACAGTCAATAAAAAAGCTCCCAGAGATCACTGCAAACTCCCCTAGAAAGGGCCTGAGTGTTGAGCACTTGTCCCCTGCTCTAGCCTGGCCCTAGCAACAAGGCCATGGGCATCAGGGGCTGCAGAACCTGTGAAGGAGGGCAGCAACAGCTCCTGGGAATTGGGGGTTTCCTCCCTGAGCTGCTGCAAAGTGCAGGTGCTGCAGACAAATGGAGAGCGTTGCCAAGACTCATCCCTGGGCAACTACTGCTGCTGCCAGAGAGAAGATGGGAGGTCAGAAGGCAGTGCAGAAGGGGTTAACAGTGGGACTGTGGCGTCAGACGGAAGGCCTCAGACGGAAGGATCATCAATTCCCTAATCATTGCACCGGGATCTCTGCAGGCCAGTGACATCTTCAGACTCAGCCTGAAAGCCTCTGGTTAACAACCCCCTTCATAAGGGGAAGGATGAGCAGCTCTCACCCCAAACTGGGGAGCTGTGATCCAGACTTCACGTAACAAAGCACTTTCAAATCAATGAAGCCTGAAGTCCAGCTTCCTGCAGTAATCCCCCATCTGTCTCTTAGCACCTCAGCTGTAGCTGAATGTACAATGCTATCTTGTCTTATCTCCCAGATTTCTCAAGCATTAAAGTATCCAAGTAATGCTGGGGATAGATTAGCTGACCTTGCAAGGTCCATTCTGACTCACCTCATGAAGATTAGTTATTCCCTATACTTGGGGAAGAACTAATCACCAACCGCACAAGCTCAGGAAGCAGGAGTGTGAAATGGAAGATCTCCTTTCTCCAGAGGCTTGGCATTAAAGCACAGAGGGACTAACTTTCCTCACCCTCCCCCAGCTTCCACAGACGAGGCTGTCACGATGCATTTCCATTCGACACGTGGCAATTACAGCAGCAGCTCGAGTCGCTCTGGAGGCAATGACAGGATTATAGTTCATCTTGGACTGCCACAAACTTGTCATCACCAGTACAGCTGTCCTGCCTGGTGCTGGCAAATGGCTGCTGCCGCTGCACTGCAGGATACAGAGCTATGTGTCTGCAGCACATGGACACTCTGCTGAGCCAACAGAGCTGTCAGGGCTGCAGTTCTAAGCCAGCACCCTCCTCCTGACTGCCTCCCTGCAAGTGCTGCTGCAACACAAACAGCCATGCGGTGGATCTGCAAACTGCACAAGTGTCATGGGAGGAGAAGGCTTGATACCCCCCATGTTACCTACCACAGCACACATGCACCTGGAGCTGGGGAAATAAGCTCTCTGCCCATTCTCCCCGTCTAGTGGCTTGCTCTGTGCTACCCTAGGGTGCCTGCCTGAACAGGAACTGGAGCTCGCTACTGCAAGAGAAAAACATTTTCCAGCTAAAATTGAAATCACAGAATCATAGAATCATCATGACTGCAAAGGACTTCCAGGGTCATCAAGTCCAGCCTTCATCCCAACATCTCCCTAACCCCTAGTCCATGGCCTCAAGTGCTCTAGCTACTAGTTTTTTAAACACCTCCAGGGATAGTGACTCCACCACCTCCCTGGGCAGCCTGTTCCAGTGCCCAACCACTCTCTCAGTAATAACCAAATACAAGAAGAGCAGTGGGGCTTCTGGGCGCTGGAAGCCAGGACCTGTTTGCAGACATAAGAGAAAATATAGCTACAGGAGCAATAAAGGACATGAAGCACAAATCCTGGCACAAGGGGCCAGGAGAAATCAGCCAGGGCTCTCAAGCATGAGGTGGGAAAAGCCAAATGTGAGTAGTCAAATTCTTTGTAGCTTTTGATTTCCCAGAGAGGTATGTGAGACAGACAACAGAGACAGTATTGCTTTTGTAAGAGGAAACAAAGAGAAACCAGAGGAAGCTGAGAAGTAACTGGAATGGGAATATTCGTGGTCCATCAGCAAACCCAGATCAGATACAGAGATGCCCCCAGGAGCTGGTAATAGGAAGCTGAAAACATTTTCCCAGAGTCACCTCGAGTTTCTGCTTATTGGACTGCAGGGAAATAAGTCACTTGAAAAACAGAGATGGCAGAAACCCTCAACTTTCACGTTATAAGGTGGCTTCACCTCAAGGCTCCATGGGCATGTCACTCTACACAGAGAACAGCTACTCACACTGCAGCCTCCTCCTCAACACCATGATCAGCAACAATTCTTGCAGTGAACTGATCCAGAATTGCCAACTAATAAGGATTTTCTTAGTCTTAAGCTACAGCACAAAGTCTTGCCAGGCTGCTTCCAGCAGAAAGGGACAGGTTTGACTGCATCACCCCCTACTGCACAGGGCACGAACCCCAGAGACTGCTCAGCACAGACGAGCAGAGAGCGGGGAGCTGCCTGGGGAATGAACACTGATGCTCTACCTGTGTTTTCTCAGAGGAGATCCTCATTGCTTCCATGAGCTTCTCCATCTGGTGGCCCTGCTCCAGCGCATTGCGCAGCACATCCTCTGTGGTGACCAGCCGGTGCTGCAGCCGGATCACTTCTGACTCTGATGAGGGGTCAATCAGGGAGTATCGACGCTGATCTGTTGTGGATTTTTCCTTGTCCTTATGCAGCAAACGGAGAAGAGGAGCAGGTTAGATTAACATCAATAACTACAGAAACTAAGCAAAGGAGAAATCCACAGTGTGTCTATATATACACATTTATAATTATAGATACATGTAATCATCGAGGTTGGAAAAAACCTTCAAGGTCATCAAGTCCAATTGTCTGCCCTACAATCCCCAACCACTAACCCATCTCCTGAAACACCCTGGCTGCCTGATTATTGAACCCCTCCCTGGGCAGCCTGTTCCAAGGCCTCCCCACTGGTTCTGGGAAGCTTTTCCTCAGATGCAATCCATACACAAACACAGCCAGCCATGCTTTGATTTCAACAGCAGATGGGGTCAGAGCACAGCTCTGAAGGCAACCCAACCCAATCCAATCCTATCAAACACAACCAGCAGCAGCTCCAGCTTGTTCCCAGCAGAGTTCAGATAAATTATTCACGTTTCAGCCACTGGAGGACACTGAAGTACAGAACAATCAGAGGATTTAGCTTATTCCTAGATCAGAGGATGTGTAAAATTTCGTGGCAAAGCTGACTGACCTTGAGTTTCTCCCACAAATTTTAGCCCTATTTTTCCATAGATCTAAAACCTACGGGAACAGAAAAACACTGCAGGACATATGGCCGTTTTTGCAGCTTAATGAGGTGCTGCTGGGCCAGGCCACAGCGTCCGAGTACTGCCAAGGAAGTCCCCATCAGATGCTCAGCAGCACAAGCATGAAGTCTTGGAGCAAGGGTGAAGGGCTAGGACCCCCTGCCAGCAGCACAGACCCCATCCATCCCCCAGGCCAAGGCCAGAAGGGGTTTTGGTGGTCTCACCAGCACAACCAGCTTCTCTCGCAGCCCCTTGATGTCATCTTTGAGCTTCTGTTCCTTCAGTCGCCACTCGGCTTTGTGCACTTCCCGGCTTAGGTCCCGCTCTGGCCCAGGCGAGTGCCTGTTTGCCTCCAGTAACAGCACCCTCAGCTCGTTCAGGCTCCTGGAAGAAGCAGCATGGCAGGGTGAGGACATTCCCAATGCCTGCACACTGCTGCAGTCCTGCTGGACTCTTTCCCAGCTCTGCTACGGACCCAAAGACAGGCTGATGAGCAAACCTGACCCAACTACTTTGGGGGCTTCAGATCTCCTGTCCTCCCCACTGTGCCAACTTTGAAGAGACTGGGACTCAAGCAGGGCACTGTATGTCAGCACAGGGCAGCTGTCAACTTCACTGGCTTCTAGGTGACTCCAGCTAGCATCTGCCTGGGCTCTGAGCTGTCTTGCAGCTCCTGGAGAGCAGCAGTAGGGCAGTCCCTCTTGATAAAGCACAGCCAGCCCAATTTTAACCAAAATCCCACAGGAGCATCTCTGCAGACCAGGAAAGCTAAGGACTGGTCTTCAACAATTCAACCTGCAGATTTATTCTGGTGGTAAATTACAGCACCCTGAACCACAGAATCATAGAACACCAGGGATTGGAAGGGACCTCAAAAGATCGTCTAGTCCAATCCCCCTGCCACAGCAGGATCACCTAGATCAAGTTGCACAAGAACACATCCAGGCAGGTTTTAAACGTCTCCAGAGAAGGAGACTCCACAACTCCTTTGGGCAGCCTGTTCCAGTGCTCTGTCACCTTCACTATGAAGAAGTTCCTTCTGATTTTTATATGGAACCTCCTATGTTCCAGCTTACACCCATTAGCCCTTGTCTTATCACCAGATGACATTGAGAGGAGCCTTGCTCCATCCTTCTGACACCCATCCTTCACGTATTTATAAACACTAATGAGGTCACCCCTCAGTCTCCTTTTCTCCAAGCTAAAGAGACCCAGCTCCCTCAGCCTTTCCTCATCAGGGAAAGCTCTACTCACTTCATCATCATTGTGAATCTGCGCTGCACTCTCTCCAGCAGTTCTGTGTATTTCTTGAACTGAGGGGTCTGACTCTATAGATACTCTGGTCAAGAACTTCCAATACTAGAAAACTTACCGCTAGGCAAAGGAAATCAGAGATGATTTTACAGCCAGGCAGGCAAAAAAATTGATCTAGCTGTAACCCCACAGAACAAGAACAGGTGAGATGGGTTTTCAACAGTTATCAGTTACCACCCATCGCAGTGTGGTAACTGATTACCTAGTTGTAATTTACCTAGTAAACAGTCAATTATCACTGTCTTCATTTTAATCATTAGCTCATGAAATGTCTGAGAAGATTATTATTGCCCATAAGTGCCTAAAAAGTGTACAAAGGTAAAATAAAATGCAAAGATAATATTTTTCCCAGTAAAAGATTAGTAGTAACGGAGTAATGTCAAGATTGATTAGCTTCAATGACCCACTGAAAAATGCAGCTGTACTACAAAGAACAAATACATCTGCAAAAGGGAGAGAAGTCAAAGTAATTTATGCTTCAAATTTCCCACATCAGAAAAGGAACGGAAAAGTAGGGCCAGAAGAACAAAACCAATGAAAACATAAAATTTCCTTGGCTTAGAGTAAATGCTGATCTTGAAACCAAAGAGAAAAAAATTACCTGCAGACATGGTGCATAAAACTTTCTCTTTTAAGGCTGCCCTGTTATACTAGTGATAATATTTGAACCAGCAAGGAGCAGAAATTTGACTCAATGTCAGTTGGTCACAGTAGTCAATGTTCACAGAATCACAGAACATTAGGGATTGGAAGGGACCTCAAAAGATTATCTAGTCCAATCCCCCACCACAGCAGGATCACCTAGATCCCTAGATCCAGTCGCACAGGAACACATCCAGGTAGGTTTTAAAAGTTTCCAGAGAAGGAGACACCACAATCCCCCTGGGCAGCCCATTCCAGTGCTCCGTCACCCTCATCATGAAGAAGTTCCTATTCTCAAATTTATGTGGAAGGTCCTAAGTTCCAGCTTACCCCCACTGCTCCTTGTCCTATCATTAGATGACACTGAGCAGAGCCTGGCTCCATCCTCCTCACACCCACCTTTCACATATTTATCAACATTAATGAGGTCACCCAGCTCCCTCAGCCTTTCCTCATAACAGAGATGTTCTACTCCATCATCTTTGTGCCTCTGCACTGGACTCTCTCCAGCCGCTCTGTGTCCTTCTTGAACTGAGGGGCCCAGAACTGGACAGAATATTCCAGCTGCGGTCTCACCAGGTCAGACTAGAGGGGGGAAAAGAACCTCTCTCGATCTGCTAACCACCCCCATTGTCATCCACCCCAGGATGCCACTGGCCTAGGCCACAGTAGCACACTGTGAGTCACACACAATCTTCCACACCTAAGGAATGATGGGATGGCTTCCAAATGACTTGCTAGCAGTCAGTACTAAAGTGTCTCTAAGCTAAAAGCTGCCCTCATTTGCATTTGCACACAGTATTTTCCATTTATTTCCTATCACATCATTCACCTCCTCCATAACAGTATCACATTTTCCTCTAACACTCTTCTGGGTGCTAAAACACAGTCTCTCTTGCAGGCCAAAGGAATATTCACTGGAATATCTTTATTCACACAATCACAGAACATCAGGGATTGGAAGGGACCTCAAAAGATCATATGGTCCAATCCCAGTGCCACAGCAGGATCATTTAGACCAAGTCACACAGCAACATGTCCAGGTGGGTTTTAAACATCTCCAGAGAAGGAGACTCCACAACACCCCTGGGCAGCCCTTTCCAGTGCTCTGTCACCCTCACTGGGAAGAAGTTCCTTCTCACATTGATGTGGAACCTCCCTGTTCCACCTTACACCCATTGTCCCTTGTCCTATCACTAGATGATACTGAGCAGAGCCTGGCTCCATCGCCCTGACACCCACCCTTCACATATTTACAAACACTAATGAAGTCACCCCTCAGTCTCCTCCAAGCTAAAGAGACCCAGCTCCCTCAGCCTTTCCTCATCAAGGAGATATTCTACTCCCTTCATCATCTTCGTGGCTCTGCTCAGGACTCTTTGACTGTGGTCTATACAGAGTATATGTGGCCATAAGGAACTGGTAAAGACCCTGACCTGGAAAGCATCAGCTAGAAGAAGATGTCCAGCAAAGACAATAAACTCACAAACAGCTCAAGCAAAAGGAGAGGAACAAACAAGTCGAAATAAGGCAGAGAGCTACCACAGAACAGCCGTGGTGTAGCATGGATGCTTCTATGGAGGTAATGAAGGATGGGGAACACCTTCAAGGCTTCTCTGCCAAAGACATTTATACTTAATTTATTTTTGACTGTAATATGCTGTGGCATTAATTGTTTTAATTTTCTTCCACACATTAAAAGTAAAGCTCCTTTAAGAGACTGTTATCCCCAGAGGCAGTAGCTGCACATGGAGAGCAGAGCCCAGTCTGCAGAAGGTAAGAGACACCCTCCCAGCTGTTCCTGCCCACATGACAATGCCTCATAGCTGGGTCAAATCAAAGTCTCCTGGAAACAAGGAGGACAAGCTCCACAAGACCAAGCAGATTTTCTCTGATCACTGGCCTAGTTCCTGGCCAGTCAGCAGGTCGCTGTTTGGAGATGGTCTACTACAGACATTTTTCTTTCTGAAAATAGTCATTAAATTACAATCTGCTCGTTAGTGATTCTGTAATAAATTACCAAGGGACTCATTTTGGCTAACAGTAGATGAATCATCACCAAAACCACAGTTGGTTTTTCCCATAATTATAAAAATATTTCAGCAAAAAATTACACAGCTCAGATACAAACTCAAAAATGTGCCCAAAAATATTGATTAAAACCCACAGGGGTGGTTTATTCTGCAGTGCTCACAGAAGCAGATGTCTGTACCAGAGAAGACACAATACAGAATAACTGTCTTAGCTTTAACTGGGCTGACAGTAGTTGGGACACTCCAACTACTATGTATTTGTGGGTCGGTCTGCTTTCTTACAGCACAGAGCCATGAAGATGATGGAGGGAGTAGAACATCTCCCTGATGAGGAAAAAGCTGGAGGAGCTGGGTCTCTTTAGCTTGGAGAAAAGGAGACTGAGGGGTGACCTCATTAATGTTGATAAATATGTCGAGGGTGGGTGTCAGGAGGATGGAGCCAGGCTCTGCTCAGTGGCATCTAATGATAGGACAAGGGGCAGTGGGTGTGAG
>JAOXOE010000827.1:2758976-2770006 GCA_028565055.1 Phoeniculus purpureus
GGTCAGTCCCCAACCTATACTGGTACCTGGGGTTGTTCTTGCCCAGATGCAAGACTCTACACTTGCCCTTGTTATATGTCATTAAATTTCTCCCCGTCCAGCTCTCCAGCCTGTCCAGGTCTTGCTGAATGGCAGCACAGTCTGCTGGGGTGTCGGTGACACCTCCCAGCTTTCTGTCACCAGCAAACTTGCTGACAGTGCCCTCTAATCCCTCATCCAAGTCATTCATGAATAGATTGAATAGGACTGGCCCCAGCACCAACCCCTGGGGGACTCCACTAAATACAGGCCTCCAACTAGGCTCTGTCTCTTTGACCACTACTCTCTGGCATCTATCCTGCAGCCAGGTCACGATCCACCTCACTACTTGACTGTCCAGACCACACTGCCTCGTTTGGCTGCAAGGATGCTTTGGGAGACAGTGTCAAATGCTTTACTGAAGTCAAGATAGACCACATCCACCACTTTGCCATCATCTATCCACCTAGTTATGCCCTCATAAAAGACTATCAGGTTGGTCAAGCATGACTTCCCTTCGGTGAAGCCATGCTGACCATCCCTAATGACCCTCTTGGCCTTGCTGTGCCTACAGACAGCATCAAGAATAAATTGTTCCATCACCTTTCCTGGGATGGAGGTGAGGCTGGCCAGTCTATAGTTACTTGGGTCCTCCTTCTTACCCCTTTTGAAGATTGGAGTGACATTTGGTATCCTCCAGTCCCCAGGCACCTCTCCTGATCCCCATGACTTAGCAAAGACAATGGAGAGTGGCCTAGCAATGACTTCCAATGTCTCCCTTAGCACTCCCAGGTGCATTCCATCAGGGCCCATGGATTTAAGTCCATCCAGTTTGCTCAATTGATCTCTAACACAGATCCCTGTCTCCAGCTCTGTCCTTCAGACCTGCAGACTGACCTTTCCTTCTTGAGGAGCTCCTGGCTAATCAGGACAAGTTGCCCTGAAGCATCATGTGTTTTCTTGGTCAAGGCTTCCAGTTCACCTTCCAGCCTCTTCTTTTCCTTGAGCACGGAATCAGCCTTCTTTTCTGCTGTTTTGCATTTATTTTCTAAAGCTACGAGAAGCAGAGGACACAGAGGGAAGGGCAGTGTGGTTTTTACTTACGTTCCTGGTTTTTGCCTTTTCCCAATTCCCACTCCTACCAGCACAGACTTGGTTGGCTCTGGAACTGTCCCTGTTTAAGGGGAAATCTGAGATACAACCCACCCTGCTCCATCTTCTTCTGCCTCTCTCAGCTTTTAACAATCCATGAGCCCAAACCCTCCCTCACAGGGTGCAAACACCTTCTGCAGGGTTTGTGTTCAGCTGCTGAAAAGAGACTGAAAACTCCTGAACACTGTTTTACTGGCAATATCCATCAGGGTTTTACAGCAGCCTGTTTCAGCACCAGGGCCCTGGTTTAACACCAGCTCAGAGGACAGGACAAGCAGGGAAACACCTCGTTCTCACCAGCTCTGGATTAGGGAAACTTACCACTTACTTGGGCCCTTAGAGTCTCAGTCTGGGACACCAGCGATGACACCTCTTTGTCTCTTTTACTCAGCTTGTCTTGGAGGTCTGTGAGGGAATGAAAGGACAAAGATCAGAAGCTGGAGAAACACGCTGTGCCAGTCAGGAAGGTATTGAGTGTACAGCATGGACTAGGGTGTGATGGGCATGGTGGTGGTACCCTCCACCAGCAGAGAGGCAGCAAAAGGCAGATAACGGGTGTTTGTCACTGCATTTCATCCCCTAATCCAGGCATCAGGAGGGAAAACACACTGCTAGGAAACCATGCTGGACTTGGTTAAGGAAGCAGCCACAAGTACAAGGAATAAAACATTAGTAAAAGTTTTATTTCCACAGAAAGGAACTCTGAGCCCATTTCTTTGTGTTCCCTCCTGCACTGGGAAGCAGAGACTGTTTTTCTGGAATAGATGCATTTCCACACACAGAACTGTAGAGGTGAAGTGTGAGGCTTTTGTAGCTCAATTGTAAACTGGTTTGGTTTGAGGACATTTGTCTGTGGCTTATGCAGCATGGAAACAGCAGGCCATGGACTGCCTGGCCAGTTTAAGAGCAGTGGCTGCTCTATCTGTTTGTGCTGAAGGGAGGTTGGAGTGAGGCAGGCATTGGCCTCTTCTCCCGAGGGACTAGCAATGAAATAGTAACAAACTTGAAGAGGGGAGATGGAGGTTGGACGTTAGGAATAAATTCTTTCCTGTGAGGGTGGTGAGGTGCTGGAACAGGTTGCCCAAGGAAATTGTGGCTGCGCCTTTCCTGAAAGTGTTAAAAGCCAGGTGGGATGTGGCCCTGAGCAACCTGATCGAGTGAAGGTGCCCCTGCCTCTGCAGGGGGTTTGGAACTTGGATGCTCTTTAAGGTCCCTTCCAACTTTGGCCATTTTATAATTCTATGAATAGAACAAGAGGAAATGGGGTCAGGTTGTGCTGGGGAGGTTCAGATTTAATCTGAGGAAAAACTTCTTCCCAGAAAGAGTGGGGAGGCCTTGGAACAGGCTGCCCAGGGAGGGGGTGGAGGCTCTGTCTCTGGAGGGGTTCAACAACTAGGTAGCCAGGGTGTTTCAGGACATGGGTTAGTGGTTGGGGGTTGTAGAGAGGATGGTTGGACTTTATGATCTTTAAAGTCTTTTCCAACCTTTATGATTTCATGGTCTGCTCTCACTAGGCAGGAACTACCTGTCCATGAGCAGCCAATTTGGTACAGAATGAATGTCATCCTGTTCCTGCAAATGCAGCGATGAGGCTGACAGTGATGCCTAGCTGGCACTGAGGGCAGAGATAGAACTTGAAGGGAAGGCACAAGAGTCACTAGAATAGGGTGTTCCAAGAAAAACCAGTATAATGTCATACCTTCCATAGTCTGCTTCATCTTTATCTTTTCTTCTGAAATATCATTAGTTTCAATCATCTGCAATAAATGTAAAATGAGATGTAAACAGCCCTTCACCCAAAGACTCAAAGCAAATCGAACACAAAGCTCCACCCAAAGCAGGAAGCAAGCCAGTGTCCAAGCCCTGGATTTTACACCCTTTCCAGAAGAAACTAGAGGGTTTGGAGAGATCGGTCTTCCCCCACAAGCTCTGGTGCTAAGAGTTTGTGCAGAGTGATGGGAGAGCTGCTTCCCTCTGGACCAGTCTCCTGTGGTCAGTCACAGCAAATATTCACAAGCAAACACCCTTTACCATTCAGACAAGTTGTTTCTCAACTTCTGAAGAAGCTAACTGTGCCCAAAGTGATAAAAACAGTAATAAAACACAGACAAAAGAACAATTATTAGAGAATGGCTACATCAGTACATACAATAAAAAGCAAATGCTGGTCCCTACAGAGGATTCTGCCTCTTCCCCTTTCTCTTTTGTCTATAGTGCAATGAAAAGCCAGAAACCACTGAGCTCATGGCCAGCTCTTCCATTGCAGAGGCCACAATTCAGCTTATTCACGACCAGCAGCCTGTAGAGGGAGTTTGGATCAAGCAGTTGCTGTGGCCACCACTACGGAAAGCCTCAAGGAGGGTTCCTGAGAGCCTGAGTGGGCTACAGGATGCATCTAACAGAAGCAGGAGCACCCCAAAGGGGAAACACACTGCCTGCCGTACTTTGGGTATGGAGAAACAATTTAGCTGCTCTCTGGAAGCACAGTTGTGGTTCTCACTGGAAGGTCTAGGAACGATGGTCACAAACCACATCTGTTTGTTTAGAATGTCTGGATAGTTAGTACTGCAGTCACAGCAAATTATCCAAGACATTTAAAAATAGAACTTATCCTGTGATGCTCAAAGGGCTTCCTTCACCCAGGCATTTCTTCCCACATTTCCCTGCTTTAATCGACATACAGTTAAAACAATCATTTCAAGACTCCCTGGTTCTAATCCAATATCAATATCCCCCTGAGCTGTCTCATGTATCTAAAGGGCACTGAACAAGCCTGCAGCTGCTGCTCTGACATTCATTCCCATTTGAATATTGGCTCTAACATGTGACAGGCTGTAATAACAGCCCCCTTTTTTTCCTAGGGCCCTGGCTGGACTTATTGTTCACAACTGCCTTTACTAGACAAAACATGCTGAGCAACCCCTGACACACAATTAATGCTCCAGATTGCACCTAGGGCTTCTGCCTCTCCTGTCCAGTTCAGTGGGACTTTCTACAGGCACAAAGCTCTGACTTGCCCAACAGTCACTCACGGGTTGGACTCTGCTGCTTAGAGATGTCTCTGTTTTCAGTGGGGCTGTTCACGTTACCCAATCAGATATGGGCACAGTATCCACATCACTGGCACCTCAGCCTGGAAGGGTGGCCACATTGCCAGCAAAAGACCTCAAACAAGGATTCTTAAAACATGCCCATTCCATGGCTCAGTTTCATTTCTGTATTCCCACAGGGATAAGTTTTAAGTTGGGTTTTGCTCATTTCTCATGCAAAAATCAAACACAAATGGGGTCCAGCCTAGAGCCACGAGTGACAAGCTTCCCCCGTTGCCAGCCACATGTCCCTCAGCCATGCACAAAGGCAGGATGGCAAATAATGATAAAAAAAACACATGGTGATAACTTCAAAACACACAAAGGCCACTGAAAATTGACCTCTTCGTATTATTACTGCTCTTATTCTGGCCTTACCTAGAGGCTCACAACTAGCTTCATTGAGGTGCTTTATTTCCCCAGCCCAGTGCCACCCTGACCCTACCTAGCAGCTCTTTCATTATAACCTCAAAGTCAACATTCCCCCATGTCTCCCATTTGTGTGGTGAAGCCTTCATGTGCTGCACTGCTGACACACACCCAGGGACCTCCAAAGGTCATCCAGTCCAAACCCCCTACAACAAGCAGGGCCATCTCTCACCAGAACAAATTGCCTAGTGCCTCAGCAAGCCTGACCTTGAATGGCTCCAGGGATGGGGCCTCCACCACTTCTCTGGGCAGCCTGTTCCAGGGATCTCCCACTCTCAGATTCAAGAACTTTTTCCTCATGTCCAGCCTCAATCTGACCTTTTCCAGCTTCAAACCATGACCCCTCATCCTATCATTCTCTGCCCTTGTGAATAGTCTTCCCCAGCCTTCTGACAGCCCCTTTCTTTGCTGTCACAGCACTCCCATGCCTCCTAGCCCAGATGTGAATCACTTGCTTCCCTTTCTTCTGTTTGTTCTGACTGTGCCACTGCACTGGCTCTCAAGAGTGGGAGGACACCCTTAGCATGCAGATGCAGTGCAGAGAAAGCACTGCCAAAGGGAGAGAAAAACATCCAGGTACTCTGAGGCAGAAACACCTCAGGCAGCTGCTCAAAGCAGCAGCTGAGGGCTACTCCTAGGAAGAATGAAGGGTTACTAACAGTGGTGACAAACAAGCAAAACCCCCAAGTCATACATTTGCATGCTGAGAAGGATGCAGGGCCTCCATGGACTGCAGCTTGTTCTCTAAGACAAGCACTTTTTCCTGCAATCTGTGGATCTCCTGTTTGCTCTGGGCTTCTGTTTTCTGTAACGTTTCATAGTCCAACATCTTCTTCTCAGCCAAAGAAATCTGGTCTTTCAAGAAATCTATCGCTTCTGTCTGATCTTTATATTCACCATGCAGTTTCTCCAGTTCATGCATCCTTAGCTCAGCATCTCGACACTTGTCCTTCACATCCTGGAGTTCAAGAAGGTGCTGATTGCTTATGGTTTCCAGCTGCAGTTTCCAGTTGCTGTTGACTTTTTCCACTTCATCCTCAGCCTCCTGCCACTTCAATTTGAGACTCTCTTTCTCCTTTATATGAACAGCTGTCTCAATGTCATGCTTTGCCTTCAGGTTCTCCAACTCAAGTTGATGCTCCATTTTTATACTCTCCACCACTGCCTTCAGTTCCACAATCTCCTTGTGCTGGGTGTCAGGGCCTGTGTTCAACGTGGCTTTCAGGTCCTCCAGAGACTTCTGGTGGTCAGAAGCTAACGTGTCCAACTTGGACTTCCAGTTGTCCATGAGCCCCATGTTCTCATTAGTGGCCTGCTGAACTTTATGCTTTAGGTCAACGATTTCCTGGGAGTACTTTTCATTGACAGATTTCAGCTTCTCCATCTCCTGCTGGTACTTCTTTAGTGTCTTCTCATACTTCTCCTTTAGCTGACTGCTCTCCTTCTGATGCTCCTTGTTGGCCAACAGCAGTTGATCTCGTAGGCGAAGAGCCTCGGATTGCAGGCCAAGGTTGTGCTCGGGGATGTCTGCTGCGTGAGAGCTCCGGAGGCACTGCCGCAGCTCATCCACTTCACTGCGCCTCAGGCTCAGCTCCTCCTCCAGCTGCAGGATCCGTGACTTCTCTGCTACGGTGGTTAACTGCAACACGACAGAGAACACAGAGTCAGTCCCCACCTCCCCTCTTAGCAAGCGTGCTCCAGTGGCAGTGAACCCAAGGTACATTAGTCAGAGTTCAAACAAACGGGAAAAGAGCACTCAGCACCCTCAGCACGGTTTTGCACCAGGGTAACCATCACTGATAACTAACACAGTTCAGTCGTTGTGCCAATTACAGTCGGGTTTTTCATACAAACCTCTCAAAACACCAGTCGTTGAAACGACCCCTGAAACCCACTGGAGTGCAACAGTGCGTTTTGAAAAATAATGCCCTGAAAGGGCATTATATTTCCAGACGCAGCATCGTGCCAGCTGATGCACACAGGGACATGCAGGAGTATCCCCAGCATTGAAACCAGCATGAAGCTTATGGTGTTTCCTTTATTGCTCAGCAATCCTCAGCCTAGAGCCCTCACTTCTGCAAAGTCATCTGCTTACCCTGGTGTAAAAGGGAAAAAGGGAGTTTCACACACTAGAGTTTATTAGCCAAGTGAAAATAAGGTAGAAGGCTGGAGGCTGCAAGACAATAAATCTGGCCATGGTTAACACTGAGCATAAGGGTCAATGTCTTATGATCTGGATGTAGCCAGACAGGGCTGAAACACCTGCTGGTCACAGGGAGTTCAGGGTGCGAGTTCAGGGTGCTGCAGCTAGGGATGGAGAAGACAACTAGAGAAAGGCAGAAGGAACAAGCAAACCAAGCCAAAACACAAGCGATTGATTCCATTTCGGTTCAATTGCCATTTTCCCCAGTGATCATCAGCCCAGGGGACTGGATGGATTTGATTTTGGAGGGGCACAGGGGTGTTGGAACCATTTAGCCCATTTGGAGAAGCTCACGTTTGTGTTTTCTACAGCTCTACATTCCATAGGTGAGAAGCAAGCTCACTGTAGCAAGTTTGCCGCTCCCCACACCACAGCAGCATGAAAAAGCCCTTTCCACATCTGGCTGCTCTTAGGGTCAGGTGCGACGTTCATCTGGGCAGCCTGTCCATGGCCAAGGATCAGAGCTGGTCCACCTGCACTCACCAGTATCTTCCATTTCAGATGGCAGCTCCCACAACTGGAGGGGGGACAAAGGGAATGCTGATTGCAATGTTATTTTCTAGCACAGCCTGGGGGAGCCTCGAGGAAGAATGAGGTGTGCAGGGTGCAGACATTATTCGGGCATGTTAACCGAGAGATGAGTTGTGAAGAGGTCATGTGTCAGATGGTGGCATGGGGCAGAGAAGCAAACTCAGTCTGAGAAACAAGTCCCAAACACATGAAGCAAAGCTAGAAATTATATCATACTACTATTTTCCAGGAGAACGAGAGAGAGAGAGAGAGAGAGAAAAGAAAAACCAAACCAAAAAAACCCCAGGGAAGCCTAAATCCAAGCCAAAAATCAATGAACCTCCCAAAAACCAAATGAAAGAAACCCCAAAGCAAGGCGTCATGAGCATCAACGCAGGGGGCAAGCGCGCTGTTCTGCAGGCAGGGCAAGAGGGGGGCGATTACCCTGGTGTCCTCTAATTCTCTGAGGAGTTTCTCAGCCTGTGCCTTCTCAAACAGCAGGCTCTGCTCGAGCTCCCGTATGCGGGCATGCTCCAACTGCGTCTGAGTCTGGTCACACAGAGGGAAAAGAGAAGAACAGTGGAGATGGGAAAAGGGAGAGAGAAAAGAGAGACAGAGAGAGAGAGAGAGAGAGAGAGAGAGAGGGAAAGAGAGAGAGGGAAAGAGAAGGAAAGAAAAGGCTGCAACATCATCTTCAGTGTACAAGACAAGGAAAGGCAGTTCACAACAGGAGGAGAATAAAGATCCAAACAAGCAGAAAAATTCCAACCAAACAGAAAACAGTCACCACGGGGTTTTACATGGTACTCGTAGTGGCTGATCACAAGGAAATGGGATCTGCGGAGGGAAAACATCCCTCTGCATTAGAAAGCTGCTTCTGTGTTTTCCTGCATGAAGACTATACTGAAGACTTATCCTGAAAAGCAAAGCTCCAACTGCTGCAGACCACCAGTACAGCAACCACTGCAATATCATGTAAAATTCCCCATAAATCAAGAAGAGGGGACACAGGAAAACGCATGCAGACCCTGGCCTTCTCAGTTTGTTACCTTACAAACCAGACATTTTCAGCTGAGTTAAATCCGACCTACCAAAACCCAAACAAACCTGATCAGAGTACATTATGTTTTAATCCTCATTTCCTGCCCTTCATTTACCATGGAACTTTTGCTTCTCTCTCTTTTCTATTGGAATCAGTTTTAGGGATTTTCTGCCCTTTCCTGCAATAAAGCAAGTTTGGGTTGGTTATGTAGGACAGATGGAAACCGAAGGTTGGAAAAACATGTTTTCTCTTATGGCTGGAAGGTGTCACTGTATTCACTGATGGTCTGTTTGATGAGTTCAGGCTACTCCATACTTTACATGCTCTATTTAACCCCTGAAGGACAAGAATAAGATGAGTTTTCAAATCCAACCATTAGCAAAACCCCCAAATCCCACTGAAGTGCAAAAGTTTACTGAATGCATCCTAATCAAACAAAGAAAATTCATTTTGTACTGAGTGGCTTCTCTTCAAAGCTCAAAGAACCACACCTCGAGGAGCTCAACTTTGATTTTCTTTATAGGGATAATTGTCCCACTGATAGTAATGAATTTTCTGCAGTTTACAGCAGCTCAAAATCTCCCAAGTGACACTTGAACACCAGGAGCTTTTGGCATTACTTTAACTGGTGGCAGCACACCAGATGCTGGCCGCCACAAAATGCTGATCTACTGCAAAACTGATGCCGGTTTCCCAAACAAACCCTCTCAAAACTCCTGAGGCTGACACTGTAGTTCCAGTCAAGTCTCCTCTTGACTTGATGTCTACCAATCCTGCTATTTTCCAAATCTGGAAAAAACCATGAAAATAGAGGAGAAAAATCATCAGGAAAGTGGAATCAACTGGTTTGCAGTCCTTACGTGCAGCTTCACTTAGAGGTTCACTTAGAGGTTCACATCAAGTCCTGTATTACGTATCTATGCAAATTGGTTTGCCTGCCCAGTATGACTCAGAGCCTCAAATTCAAACCTTTTCCTGCACTTTGAGAAAGTTCACAGTGGAGTTCTAGACTTGAATCTTGCTATTAGCTGTGAATTACTCTTCATAATTCATAAATTGACTTCCCACCCGTGCTCAAGGCATGAGGCAGGTTGCAGGAGATGAGCACGAGATAGCTTAATATTAACCTGAAGGGGTTAATATTTCCTATCATCCACCACAAAAAGCCTTTCTTAAACAGCTTTGCTTTCTGCAGTTGCTTTTCACCCTCTCATGTACCAGAACATCAGCGCTGCCAGCCAGGATCAAAAAAGGCTTGAATTTGCAGCTACATTTCAAGGCAAAATCAAAAGCTCCTTCTTTATCAGAGGTCTAAAAGCTGGATCTGTATCTCCAGACTTCAGACACACTTATTTCTTTGGTCAAAGAGCATCTGCCCCCCAATACCAGCTTAATTCAAAACCTGCAAGATGCTATGAGAAATACCACAGGATTTAGCATAAACCCTAGATCCAAGGACCCCAGAGGAGAGTGTCTTTTCCTTTCTGAACCTTTGTTACTGGCTGTTAAGTGCAAGATAAACGTTCTCCTCTGACCATGAGGAAGAGGGCTGCTGGTGTCAGAGGGCAGACAACTGCTGCTGGCTTTTGTGATTTGGGTGGTAGCTGGGCTCTCTCTGGGGGTGTGAATGGCTGTGCTAGCAGCCACTGGTTGAGTTTGTTGTGATTTTACAAGAATATCTCGGACAATCATTTACCAGGAAACACACTGCAGCATGAACTAGCATTTATATCTTTATGGAAGACTTTTCCTTCTGTGAATTACCTGCTTCTGGCAATCCTGTCTCCACAACAAAGCAGTAGGTCAATCACCAGTCTGAGCATCCAAATGAGACAGCACAGAAGGTAAAAGTGACCACAGCAAAGCCGTCTGACAATGCCTGTGCTGTCACTGGTGTTGGACCAACAGGAACATCCCAGTTCTCCGGATCACAGCTCCATAATGTCCCTAAGAAGTTATTTTTCTTCTGTACAGGTGAGCATGGAAGTAGGGACAGGACTCTTGGCCACATCCCCCATTGCAAAGCAACTCCTTCCCCACCCAAAGGAAAATCAGATCTACCCTCATCTTGGTAAAATCTGGTGGCTTTAAAAGCCATTTCTAAATATACCTCCTTAGCCCTGGTCCTGCTGCTGTTGTTACACAGCCTTATACACTTAGAGCTGACGCAGGGACAATTTGCTGCTCTTAAAGGGAATGGGAATGATGGATGGGTCAACTACCCTTCTCTAAAGCACTGGAAGAACCTGTTGTCCAAGCTGAGGAAGCCTGATCTTAACCCCACACACTATGCAGAAACTGCAATTACTGTCCTTTAGCAACGGTTTGCTATGAGGGCAATGCTGATTTATTCAAACACTTCCCTTCAGCTCCTAGATAAAGAGGAGAGGTTTATGCCAAGAGGGTCAAAGCCACAGGAACATACTCCATCTCTCAGTTTTCCCATTTCCCTGGGCCTTTATTGATGTGACTGACAGTAAAGCACAGGAGCAGGTCATAGAATCATTTGAGATTGGAAGGGACCTTGAAAGATCATCTAGTCCAATCCCCCTGCCACAGCAGGATCACCTAGACCAAGTTGCACAGG
>JAOXOE010000827.1:2770106-2785552 GCA_028565055.1 Phoeniculus purpureus
GCCCCTTGTCCTATCACTAGATGACACTGAGCAGAGCCTGGCTCCATCCTCCTGACACCCACCCTTCACATATTTTTCAACATTAATGAGGTCACCCCCTCAGTCTCCTTTCTTTCCAAGCTAAGGAGACCCAGCTCCCTCAACCTTTCCTTCATCATCCTTGTGGTTCTGCACTGGACTCTAAAGCAGTTCTGTGTCCTTGTTGAACTGAGGGGCCCAGAACTGGAGACAACACTCCTGATGTGGTTCTGAGATCCCTAATTCCAGGTCAGTCAGACCTTATCTTACAATAAAAACATCCACAGTTTAAACAATTGTTGGATCCAAACCACTAAATGTTTAGACACGATCCTTTAGGACCTGCTGAACAAAGTTCTCACTACGTCAAAAGAGGTTTTCACCAAGGGATTATCGCAATTATTATCTTTCAGTATGTCCTTAACATCCTATTAATAATAAAAAATAAGAAACAACAAAATAGCTGAAAACTCGGTGAGAATTTAGGTAAAATCAGCCTCATCACATCTGCTTGGATCTCGTTGTCTTGGATGAGGTGAGATCTACAAACCCCAGGACTGACTCACAACTAGAAGTGTAAGAAAGAAAATTGAGGTGGTTTTTTTTTCCCCCCCCACTATCATTTCATTTCCTGAGCTTTGGTACTTAAAGAAAAGATGTTGTCTCAGGAAAAAATAAAAATTGTGGAAAGACTTTAATCCCAGATTCGACAAAGCAATTTGGATGAATTTTGGACGAGTGTTTTTCAGACCTCCACCTTTTGGCTTTTTCATCAGCCTTCTGTTGCACACTGACGTTCCCTAGCATCGATGCTGGCGCTTGCTGAACAGTAGCATCTGTGAAGAATCCCGTGGATCTAATCCATCATTAGACTGGGCCCATTCCAGTCAAGAAGAAAGTGTTATCTTCCCAGTATCAGCATGAGACGAATGAAATATTTCCAGGCTTTCTGGTGGCTAAAGCAGTTCGCAGTCTATTACACCAGCACTTGGTCTTTGTGACCTCAAAAGCAATTACGTTAGTAGCCAATCCCAACATCACAGTCATGATCTTTAACGTAGAAAGCAAATGGCTACCAAGCACGAGATGCTCTCAGCAGGCAGAAGGGCACATTGCTCAGAGCAGCTCTACCCTTACCTCCCCCCCAGTAAGCTGTATTAACTGTTCTGACACCTCTTCATGACAGATAACCCCACTAACAATAACCTGTCTCTGCTTGAGTAGCTGTTAAAACGTCACCATCACTGGTCCAGTGGGAGTTGAGCTTAAAGCTCCTCTCCAGGTGAGGAGACACTTTGATCCTCTCCTGCAGCCTCCTTGCAGTGAGTCACACACCCCTACATTTCCATGTCCTTAAGCGTGGCTGCAGGTGTTGCCACAGTCCAAGATACCAGAAGGACACTGTCGCAGTCCTGAGGATCTGAGCAGCCCTCTCATTCACCAGTGGGAGTTGCAGAACTGGGTAGCAAAGGCTTAAGATGGCCAAATGCTTTCGGTAGTTCAGTTACAGACAGGAGGGGGACAGCAATGTCCTCCAGATGCACTTCAAGAAGTGTCAGCATCTCACTGCAGGGGCTTCCTTTCCTTCCAGCAGCAGGTCCTGCCCTGGCTAACAGCAGTGCCCAGCTCAGGAAACAGGGGTGCAGTGCCAGGGACCTGTGAAAAGCTGCGGTAAGCACAGTAGAGGGTGGATAGGAAGTAGAAGGTAGGAACCAGCTGGATTTTTGTTCTGTAGATTCGCTGTGCCAGCTAGCACAAATTTAGAGCAGTAGCAGCAAAACAGCAGCCAGAGGGAAACACCTGCAGCTCTTTGAGAAACCCTCAGCTTTGAATTGGAAGCTCTTTGTTTCACCCACTTAAATTAAGCAATTAGTCAGTAATGTGCTGCCGGTGGTTTTTTAACTTGCTGTCACCCACAAGCCTTTGATAACAGCGTGGCACAGAGAGGGCACGCAGGGGAGGGCTCCAAAATCTGTTGTCCCTTTAAGGGATAAAAAAGCCTTTTCCCTGTGGCAGGGGTGTCCAAAAGCAGAGTATTGGAGCCAAATCAACCTGCTGGGTACCCAAGAAAGAGAAGAGCATGCAGAGTGGATTGACCACATACGGTTTGTGCAGGGGATTGATAGGTAACATATGTGAAGACTTCATGGTGCTGGAAGCATGTGAAGACTCCATCGTCCCCCATCAGTGAGCTTTCTCTTGGCTGCACAGTTTGAACCTGTGATCTCCACCACTGTGCCTGTGCAGCCAGCACTCGATTTCCCTCACGAAAGCAAGATGTTTTACATGATCTGTCTCCTGGAAACATTCATCTCAGCAGTCCTCCTCCTCCTGTAGGTGTCTCCTCTAAATCCTGCTGCTTTCTCTGTGTTCATTAATCCCCCAGCTAATGCTGCATGTGCTTAAGGGATGCTTGGGAATAGAAAACTGTCTCCAGTGGGAAAAGGGAGAGGGGGAAATAAAAAAAACCCAGTAGCAGTTAAAGCTCCTTTTAAAATGTTTTTTTAATGTCTGTGTGATAGAATCCACCGAGACAGCATCAAACCGAATATTGCTTAGGCAGCAGCCAACAGCAAAGCCTCAGCTCCTCTCCACACAGACCCAGGAGCTCTAGAGAACACAAAGCCTTTTCCCACAAGATTCCACTTTCCAGGAAGGTTTATTTCCCCACAGCCTCAGATCAGAGACCACATGCCTGGAAGCACAGAGGGAAGCCTTCCCCTCCATCTTAACCCTTCGCAAACCTACTGAGTTCCCTGACCCACCCCACGTGCCGCAGCTGCACAGCACACTTTCCAGAGCAGTAGAAGGGCTGTGGGAATGTTTAACGACCATTTCAAGGGCATGTGCTGTGCTGTCCTGTTTATGGATTTGAACATCCTCAGTATCTCACATCAAGCTACAGCTGAAACAGTGCTCAGCTGCAATCTGTGCTGTATCATGGGGTATCGCGAAGCCAGCTGCTCCCATGCCATCACAGTAAGGACCATTCACTGACACCTCCCTCCCTTTGCTGCCTTTGCCATCAAGAGAGGTCAGAGTCCTCTGCCTGCACTGAATCCAGCAGGTTCATTTCCTGGCTGTCTTTGAATGAACACAGCACAGCTGCAAATGCAAGACTTAAGCTTTTCTGCTGAGGATCCGCAGAGGGCGAATAGAGGATAAACCATAAAGGCAGTGACAAGCATGAAGGACTTTTTGGAACTGCAGGTAGGGGAACTATTTGTAGTTTTCGGTTTTCAGAAGCAAACAAGGAATGAAGAAGTCAGCATCACATGCCATCACAAACCGAAACTGCTCCACAAACGGAGTCAGAGAATTGCAAAGCCGCATCTCTGCTTTAACCTCCCCATGGCAGAGGGGCTGCCGTTGCCTCCTCCACTACCTCTGCCTGCCTCTGAGAGACAGGCAAGGTCATCATATCCCTGTCCTTGGAGCTAGCGAAGCCTCATCTCAAGTGCTGTGTTTAGTTTTGTGCACCTCAATACAAGGAGAACAATGAAGTGCTGGAGCAAGCCCAAAGAGCAGCAAAGCTGGTGAAGGGCCTGGAGGGGATGGGTTTTATGAGGAATGACTGAGGGAGCTGAGGTGTTTAGTCTGGAGAGAAGGAGGTTGAGGAGACATTATCAGCCTTTACAACTACCTGAAAGGAGGTTGTAGAAGGGTGGGGGCCATTTCTTGTGCCAAGTCACTAGCTATAGAACAAGAGGGAATGGCCTCCAGTTGCACCAGGGGAGGTTTAGACTGGACGCTAGGAAACATTTCTTTGCTGGAAGAGTGGTCAGGCTTTCAAACAAGCTGTCCACGGGCCATGGTGGCATTGGGTTGAGAGCTGACTAGATGACCCTTGAGACCTTTTCAGCCTCAATGATTCCATGAAAGTTTTGCCAGGCCATGTCCAGAGAAGCTCTGAGTGGCTGAAGTGGTGGCCTCTGCCCCACTGTCTCCATCATTTGCTAGCTGCTGTGTTTTGTGGTCCTGCATTTGGATTTACACCTGTAGACCTGGCAGATGCAGCCCAGGTGCCCAGCAAGGTTGTGTTGTATCATGCTTGTGGGCCTTGGGCCAGGGAGGATTCGCAGGAGGAAGATTTTCCAGAGGAAAGCCCCTACAAACAGCCTTTTGGAAAGGAAGTCTGGTTCAGATTTACATCTGTGGTCTTGAGAACAAAGGGGAACTCCGAACACCCTAAGACCAACATCTGCAGAGTGAGCACAGTGCACCTCCTACTACACTGCAGAATATCTGTCACATCTGTGGTGACATCATCTGCCCTCTGCAGCTCTCAGCCCACTTCCAAGGAGCTTCAATCCTCCTCTGTCTCCTTCTATTAGTCTCTGGCTCAGGTGAGACCAGGCCAGTGTTTGGCGTGATGGCACTCCCTTACTCCCCATGCACCAATACTGAAATACCAGTCCAGCTCACAGCCCCAAAGCAGGACACTTCCCTTCATGGTTTGCACTACATCTCAAGTACTTCTGACAGCTGTCGGCAGGACGCACCATTGCCTAGTTTATCTGGTAGACAAGATTTCAGCACAAAAAGCACAATCACCTGCAAGTGAGCTGGTAGATTTGTACTTGTCAGTGTGTAAACTGTTCAGAGTAGCTGCTTGGGTCTTTCTTCAATGCTGTACATGGCAAAGGCTTAACTGCTTAAATGCTTGTCTGTCTTTTTCTCCACCCAGCTACACTCTAGATATTGCCTACCATTAGAAAAATGGCTCCTCCTACAGCTGTGGGACCATATGGCTGTATTAGTGTTATCACTAGGATTAAGCACTTTCAACCATCTGCTCCGCCATCAGCACCCATTCCCTGCCTGTCTCCTGCCCAGCTCCACCACTGCAGGCTGCACCAGGAGCAAAGCACATCCCCGGGACAGGAAGGGTGTATCGACCTGGCCTCAGAGCTGTGTACAAGGTGGGCTGGTTATGCCACAGTTTGGTTCAGGATGGGCCAAGCTTCCTGGGAAGCCTCCTCTTTGCACACACACAAGATGAGGCTGACACCAAAGGAGGCTAAAAACGCTGGCCTTGTTGGCAGTGATGCCATTCCTTTCTAACTCTGGTAGTGCCACTATTCCTGAATTTTAGGTTAGATACCCAAATCTGAATCTCTTCAGAGTTTTTCTTGTATCACAGTTAACGGTGCCACCAACACATATTGAAGTCTCATGAAAATGATCTTCTGCCAAGGAAAAAGGTAATAGAATGGTTTAGGTGGAAAGGGATCTTGGATATCATCTAGTTCCAACCCCTTGCCACAAGCATGGACACTTCTCACTAGACCAGGCTGCCCAGAGCCCCATCCAACCTGGCCTTGGAACACTTCCAGGGAGGAGGAGATACCTGCAACATCCCTGGGCAACCTGTTCCAGTGTCTCATTATCTCGTAGTGAGAAATTTCTTCCCATGATCTAATCTAGATCTACCCCCTTAGTTTGAAACCCTTCTCCCTCATCCTATCACTACACTCCCTGATAAAAAGCCCCTCCCCATCTTTCTTATAGGCCCCCCCTTTAAACACTGGAAGGCTGCTACAAGATCCCCCTGGAGCCATCTCTTCTCCAGGCTCGAAAAACTCCAACTCCCTCAGCCTGTCTTCATAGCAGAGGTGCTCCAGCCCTTTGATTGTCCTCATGGCCCTCCTCTCAACTCACTCCAACAGTTTCATGTCCTTCTTACATTGGGGACTTCAGAACTGGATGCAGTACTCCAAGTGAGGTGTCACGAGAGCAGAGGATTGGGTTGGGAAATCAAGCCACCTCAACATCTTATTTTGATAAAACTCTAGATTGCTGTAGGTTGCACGTGAAGGTTATCCAACCATACACATGCAGAACAGGCTGCCCGTAGGAGCCATTACTAAGTAGGTTGCACATGATACAGCCTCAATATAGTCCAATCTGCATCAAAGGGAAAAATTGCTCGTGAGGTGAAGGACAAGCACCTCATGCGCTTGCCTGGTAGCACGGAGAGCCACAACCAATGAAGCACCAGCACTTCCTCTTGGGTGATCAATCTCTAGCTTTCCAAACTCTTCGCTCTACATTAGAATAAATTAATATTAAAATATTTAAATGTCATCAAGTGGATAATGAATGCTATTAGAATTGAGGTTTAAAAAACCTCCATCAATAAAAAAACCACAATGTGCCAGACTCTCGCAGATCAGCCCGTCCTGGTTATTAAAACACAAAACAGCTACTTTAGGCAGAAAACCTGTCTATAATCAACTCCCCAAGGGCTAGTCAGCCAACTACAGGAATGTGTTTACCTTGAAAGCAGTTATTAGTATAGACTAAGTGCTGGCACATCCTAAAACCTGTGGTTATGAGTTAAAGAGCTTCCATAGCCTAGATGAATTCTGTGGGGAGTGCTACGAGCAAGAGCGTCGCAAGTAACAATCAGCATACAGCCAACACGGACAGACGGGGTAGGATGTTTCTGAAGGTCTCTGAATCTTTCTTTTTATAATGACTGCACAAATTCTTCCTGTCCCTCCAAGACAGAATAATGGGAGTTTCTCAGGCTTTCTACATAACTCCCCTCCAAAGCAAAAATTGCCAATGAATCCTGAACTACTGACATTTAAGACCCACCTGGATGAGTTCCTGTGCGACTTGGTCTAGGTGATCCTGCTGTGGCAGGGGGAGTGGACTGGATGATCTTTAGAGGTCCCTTCCAAACCCTAATGATTCTATGATTTCACAGTTTTTCCTCAAGCAATCAGAAAACATCAGTCAGGTCTTACGTTAAAACCATCTAGAGATTCCCTCACTTAAGTTCACCAAAGCAGAGCGAGAAAATTAGTATCACCTTTCTTCCAGTCCTTCTCATAGACCCTTACGACTGTTAAGGACAGACTGAAATTATTTCCCCTTTTATATAAGTAGTAAAAAAGAAATGTAGAAAAATAAAGTTAAGCAATTCCTCTCATGGCTTATTTTGATTGTCTTGCTGAAGACGATGCTTGCGACGCTGGCCATCGCACAGTTTTAGACACCAACATGACTTGGCACAGTATATACAGCACCGCTAACACAGGGCTAGCTTGCCTGTGACTACTGCAATCATGCTGTCACAGGCCCAGCAGCTCATCAGACTGACATAAGCTGGCACAGTCACGAAGGGAAAGTCGGAGCCTCTTGCTCCCAGATGCTGCTGTCACCTCTCTGCTGCCTGCACCATCATCTGCAGTGGACTAGGCTGGGAAGCTGATCCAGCTGAAAACTAACTAAACCCATCTGTCCCATAATCAGAACATCCCCCCATCCAGCACAGTGGCATTTGAATCTGGTTTTTAACAATTTTGCTGGTCTCTCTCTCTCTGAGCCCTCCTTGCAGTGACAGTTCCAGCCTCCAGTTGCAATGGCAGAGTGGCAGCTGTGGGTGGGGGAAGCCGGGCTGCATGACCCAGACCTCCCCTATTTAGTCAGAGCTGCCACAGGCATCCGAAGCAGCAGTGAGCCACTCACCACCTCCCCTTGCACCCCCACCTCAGCAGCGGCAACCAGCACCACCAGCACATTTGCTGCTACCACTAGTGACACCGCAAAACCAGTCTTTTTGGAGACACCAGAACCCCACCAAGCTGCCTGAAGCTGTGAGGAAGAGAGCCCCAAGCCCCAGGGAAGTGGCTGCTGATGCTGCTACTGCCGCCTGCAGCCCTGGCCGCCACCACCACCACCTTGGCCATGCGGCTGGTGCCACCCTGCCTTTTTTCTGGCCACAGGGCAGAGCAGCTCTGTCACAGCTGCAACTGAGAAACTGGAAAGAGTTTGAGGAAGCCAGAGAAAGAGGCCCAAGGGACATTTGATGTTTTCCTTCATCACTCAGCTGGACTGTGTGTGCCAAAGGGACTTGTGATCCTTAAACCTTTGGCAAAACTGCCAAAAGACTGGGGGTGAAGTGGACACTGTTGCATCCAAGTGCCTGCTGCTGCCTGAAGATATGGGCTTCCATCCCAGCATGTCTGCTGGCCATGCCACATGATGCCCTGAAGACCTCCCCAAAAATGATGAGAGAAGGAAAGAGAGAGCGAGAAGGAGAGATGCTAACCGTAACAAAAAACTGATAGATTTTGACACAGCAATGGCTCAGGCTCTTTAGCAAAGAATCACAGAACATTAGGGATTGGAAGGGACCTCAGGAGACCATCTAGTCCAATCCCCCTGCCACAGCAGGATCACCTAGACCAAGTTGCACAGGAACATATCCAGGCGGGTTTTAAACATTTCCAGAGAAGAAGACTCCACAATCCCCCTGGGCAGCCTGTTCCTATGTTCCGTTACCCTCACTGTGAAGAAGTTCCTTCTGATATTTATATGGAACCTCCTATGTTCCAGCTTGCACCCATTGAGCCTTGTTCTATCACCAGATGACATTGAGAAGAGCCTGGCTCCACCCTCCTCACACCCACCCCTCACATATTTATAGACATTAATGAGGTAACCCCTCAGTCTCCCCTTCTTCAAGCTAAAGAGACCCAGCTCCCTCAGCCTTTCCTCATAACGGAGGTGTTCCCCTTCCTTCATCATCTTCGTCCTTGAACATTTCTAGCTGTCACTAACCAAGCACTCCAGCTACAGTAAGGAAAAGTCCTGATGAAGAGAGCTTTGCTTTCACTGCAATATTTTCTTTTCCTTTTTTCACCCAACCCCAAAAAGCCTCTCAAGGGTGATCTCCCAACACCACTTCCATCTGCACAATATTCACTGTGACAGCGTTGCTCTGAGCCACAGCCCTTCAAATGAAGGGTAATCCTGGCGTCAAACCCCTCGCTCTGGGCGGAGGACTCCACACAAGGGTTCCACAGGTCAAACACGGCGTTTTTCTGGGATAGAGAAGCATCCAAATAGGAGACTGTGAGTGCCCATTAGCTGCCAGTAACAGGCCACTGCGGGGACAGTGACTGAGCAGTCAAATCATTTCTGCAGTGGAAAAACACACACTGAATTGCATTCAAATACAGTCAGACTTTAACACGGCTTGGCAACTCACAACAACAATTAAAGCCAGGCTGGCTGTGTGTGATTAATTCTAGGCAGCTTTTGGCACTGTTAAGTCACTAGGTGACATTAATGATCAGTCTTCACAGCTTACGGCCCAATGTTCACAGCTGATCCAAAGCCATCACTACAGTATTGATTGGAGTTGAGCAAAAGGGGGCAGAAATCACTCCACTGAGGCCCCACATGCAGACTCATGTTTTGACCCCACATTTTGGTCAGTGTTAGGAATTACCTCCAGATCACCCTTAGTGATGGATTCTTCCTCCACACGGAACTGCAAGTCCTCAACTTTCCTGGGGAGGGGAGAAGAAACCAAGAGGCATCAGTAACACCCAGATAGGTCAGATCCTGTTTGTAAGCAGCTGTTGCACATGGGCCCCCAGAGGGATACACAGGACCTCTGTGTACAAACAGCTCAGCAGAAACTAAACAGAACGACCCATGGAGTTAATACACAAGCTTCCACACAACAAACATCTGCCTTCCTGCAAGGTGCACGCTCCCAGATGTGACTCTGCTGCACCACTTCTCAGCAGGCACAGCTCCTGCTCACTGGGATGCTAAAGACAGGAGAAGCACAACCAGGTTTTGCTGGTTTAGTTAAACCTTGTGATTCTGAAGTTGAGTACTGGGCAATTCCTGTGCTGAACTGTATTCAGCCCATGCAAAATCACAGAGTCACAGAATCATCAGCGATTGGAAGGAACCTCGAAAGATCATCTAGTCCAATCCCCCTGCCACAGCAGGATCACCTAGACCAAGTCATCTTCTAAGGGAATCAGAACCTCGGCCTCCTCACCAGTGCATGGGCAGTGCTCAATGTTTCTCCACCATGGAAGTGGTGAGCTGCTCTATCAGAAGAACCTTCACCACAGGAAACCACACACATAATGCAAACATGCCTAGGGCTCTTCTGCAAGATCTGAAGGGAAAATCCAGTGACAATACGAAATAACTCAATTTTCTGCTAAACTCAGTCCTCTTTGTTCTCTTTACAGGGTTTTTAAAAAGTCAATAATGGGGATAATGGGGGCTGGTAGCCAGATGTAAGAACCCTGATTCCATTACAGATAAAAATTGCTGTGAGTGTACACATCTCACTTGATAAACAAGCTTCATTGTCTAAATTTCCTCTAATTAGAGGAGTCATCTGTTGATATTTAGGGAAGAACTTGGCTGTCTTGGGTTAAAGAGCTTCCTGGAGCTGGGAAAGTGAGCTGCCTCTCAAGAGAACTGGGAGACATGCAAGAAAGAACAATTCCCCCTCAGGAGTAGCATCACTCAAGTGAAATCAACACTCTTTCAGTTACTTAATACACAGAAATGTCTTTCTATTCCCACTGAAGAGTTTAATTATATACATGGAGCAACTCAACTCCAGGAATGCCAAGATCTTCACTCTTCTCTGGGAAGGAAGTGTATATACACTATCATCATATATACATGGATGGGGCCTCTGGGCTGTGAGGAGGTGATGAATTGTGTTATATTAAGGCTTTGACTGCCCTTCCTTGGGGCGGGGGGGATGTCCTTAAGGTCAGCAGGAAGTGGTCTTTAGTAAGACTGTATGGAAAGATGAGGGGTCCAGGAATGGCCCAGCCTGTACAGTTTTGTTTATTATCCAGTGCTGTTATTTTATAGTGTGTCCTTAGCCAAGAATATCTGAAGGCAAGAGCTCATCACTGCCTACATCCTTGCCAGGAGTTAATTCCACCTTTCCTGAGTAATTCCATCTTACACAGTGACACAGCTGAGTTTGGTCAGGGTATCAAATCTCAGAGTAACTGATACTACTAGAGCCCTTTGCTCCTTCCTGATTTACCTTTTCTCCTCTTCCAGCTGGTTCAATAGCTCAATCTTCTCCTTCTGCATCCCATCCACAAGGGCTCTTGCTCGCTGGAGGTTCCCTTCTGCCTCGGTGACATACTGCAGTGAAAAAAGAGCCCGAGTCACAGAGGTTAACAATGTTTGTGTTGGGTTGGAAGGGACCTCCAAAGGGCATCTAGTCCACCCCCACCCCCAACAAGTAGGTCCATCTCTAACCAGAACAGATTTCCCAGAGCCTGATCTCGAATGGCTCCAGGGATGGGGCCTCCACCACCTCTCTGGGCAGCCTGTTCCAGGGATCCCCCACCCTCAGATTCAAGAACTTTTTCCTCCTATCCAGCCTCAAGCTACCCTTTTGTGGCTTCAAACCATTACCCCTTGTCCTGCCCTTGGAAACAGCCTTCTGACAACCCCTTTTAGGGGTTGGAAGGTCACTATAAAGTCCTCTCAGAGTCTTCTCTTCAGGCTGAACAATTCCAACTCTCTCAGCCTGTCCTCAAAAGAGAGGGGCTCCAGCTTGCAATTCATTTGCTCATTTCTCCTGCATTTATGACAGAGAAATCAGAAAGACACAAAACCACACAAAGAGCAAGGAATTTGGGAGAACAGCAGTTTCTGAAGAGTCATACACTGCTGAGTGACACAAACACAGCTCCTCTCTCCAGTACTCAAGCACAGAAAACAGCATTTGCACAAACACTGGTGAAAAAAGAAGCTAATATGGTCGGCCTGTTTTCCTTACAGATCTCTTGACTTTATTAATGTGATAAAAACATCTCCTCTGGCAGGAAAGCAGAGCTGTATGAACCAAGCTGATGTTCTCAGCAGTGTCTGATAGCATCAAAAAAACCACTGCAATGCAGTCACAGCCAAAGCCAAACTGGGTGGCCAAGGGGAACAAGTTTGTCCTCCCCTTGCATTTCAGCATTTAAATGCATTGATCCACCAGACACAAGCTATCTGCTACAATTTGCCTGGCACAGCCCATTTTCTGCTCCTGGCTTGGAGCACAGAGAGTACAATGAGATGCTGGCAGGAGAGGAGAAAGACCCTCAGCTCATGCCACTGTGCAGGAGACTGTCTCCACATAAAAGGCAGAAATTCAGAGCCCAGGTTTCCTGTCAGGAAGGTAATGCAGGAGTAATGTTATGTTCCGAAACTTCCAGAGGTTGCCAGATCTAATGACAAAATCACCTCCTACCTGCTCATGCTGGGCCTTCATGATGGCAATCTCTTTCTCCACCTCACAGATGTGGCTAGTGGCTTTGGCAACCTCAGCTCGCTCAAGGTCACGCTCTGCCAGGAGCTGTTCAATGTGCTGTTGCTTCTCCTTCAGTGCCTCTTGGAGAGCTGTGGTGCCTGAGATTTTCCGGGCATATCGAGAAGAGGTCTCTGTCAGCTGCAAAGAGAGTAAGAGAGAGAGAGACTGGGGTAAAGCTGTGCCCTTCCCAGTCTAGAACAGCTTTAAGCCCCCTGTTAAATCTGGAACACAGCTCACCTACAGATCATTTACTAGGCTGTATGAGCTGCAGTTCCACCTCTGGACTTGGCACTTGGGGTTAACAAGTCTGCAAAACATCTGGCCACTGCTCACAAGCTCAACAGCTCTTCCATACTGCAATGAAAGAACCATTTCCCAAAGGACATGTTGTGGGGTTGGAACTGGGTCAGGAAAGACCATCATCTACCGCATCATCTGCCTTCTTAAATGGATTTCATTGATGACCTGCACTGGGGCAGTCCCAAATAGCAAGCTCAGCTGGGAGGTCTGATTTCAACTGTAAATTGGTATGGCCTGCTTGGGTCCACTCCCAGTAATGGATCCTTACTCCCATCCCCAGCCAAGATGACTGCAGGTGTTCTGCAGCACAGCACACTCTATGGCAGAGCTAGGGCTTTTAATAATATTGCTGCCTGCTCTGGTGTCTGCCTCCCTGAGTACCTGCCAAAGCACAAGGCATGTGATCCAGGACAGTGTCACTGCAGGAGCTCTTGTGTGGCTGTTCAATATAACAGCAGGACAGCAGGACAAGCAGCAATGGGTTTTTTCTGCAGAGATCCTATATAAAACCTGCTCTTGATGGTGGAGCTGAGATTTGTCCCACTGCAAAGAGCAGTTCAAGCTCTTTCACATTCACAACTGCTCCATGTTGGTTATGACTCCTGTGTCCATGGAAGGAGTCCTGTTCATAAGGTTGGTAAGTATTCCTGCTCCTCTAATTTCATTGAAGGTGAAGGTGCTGTTGTTCTAGTGCAGCTGCTGAAACAAAACCCTAACCCTCAGAGGATCCCAACCCTCTGTAGAGTAATAGCAGTGGACTGAGGCTGCACAGACCATATTAAAAAGCCACTTACCAGCCCACTGCGGCTGGGCCTGCCCCCAACTGATGACGCCACTGAGCTGACGGAGCTAATGGAGGAGCTGCTGGGGCTGTGGGTTAAGGCAGACACTCCCATGGCCATTCGTTTGCTCTTCTTTGCCTTGGCAGGGCTGGTTGATGGGAACCCGATCCGGATCACCTTGTGGATAGGGGCAAAGAGGCCAAACTTGGGAGGGCACTGAAAATACCTGCAACAGGGGAGATGCACCAAGTCAGAAGCAGCACAGCATCCATCCCACCCAAACCTCAAAGGATGGCATTGCTAAGCCATACACAACCCTGGCCCCTCAGCTCATCTCTCTTTGTTTGCTGGGACACTGTTTCCTGTGAGCAAGTGGTTGGATTATTCCCCTTTCCTGCCACTTAGATTAGTGGCAACCTCCATGTTTTCTCTTGTGGTGCTTAAGCAGGGAAACTCGAGATAATCGCCTCACAGTAGCTACTGCACACTTTGCTGAGATGCCAGGAAAGATTCATCTGGTAGCCTGGATAGCACCAAGATCTGGGTATGTAAACACAATGAGAGTACACGCTCCTGCTCTATAACCCAGCCCACCCCAATGTCTGTTTCCTACTCCACTTTGCAAAGTCCCACGGTGAAGTGTGTTGAATAAACAGATCTGATTCACACAGCTCTGTGTAAATGTTCTGTGGGGTAGAAACCTTTCTTCTCAAAATCGAAGAGGAAAACAGCAGCTCCTAATGTTGAAGCTAAAAATGTCATTAGGGTGAACTCCAGCACGTGGAGAGAGAGAAAGAAACTGGCTGCCATGCAAATAAACTTAGAAAAAAAGAAGCATAAAAAAAGAGAGGATCAGGTAATTACAGTGTGAGCTCTTCCACAAGTGCTCTTCCCAATGACTGTGGCTCTCCAGAGCCTGTTTCAGAAGATGAATGAGCCAAACCCCGCTGTGTCAAACCTTGGAAACCCCTTCATAGCTTGGGCTGACTGGCTCAAGCCAGGGTTTATTTGTTGCCAGCCAGCTGTGCTGCAGCAAGTGAAGCCAGATCTCAGGCATCTCATCCTCTGGTTTCAAGGGAGCAGCCAGCACAGGTAACTGTCTCCTTTACGAGTTCTTTCTTACAGGCTTCACAGCAAGGCCAGAGCTAAATACTGAGCCCCAGAATGGTCTGTGCAGTGTGATGACAAAACCCAGGTCCTACTGAACAAGTGACAAAAGCCCAGCTTTGCGAGCACAAGTCCTCTCTCTCCAGATGTAAGCAGCTGCTTCTCCTATTCCCTGTTATTTCTAAGTGCTGGCAGCCACACAGTGTCCCAGGCAGAGCTCTCAATACTTGGGAGGCCAGAGAACAGCCTGATCTCTGGCCAGATGAGAAAGTAGTTCATTCGGAAACATCTGCTCAAGCCCAATTTTTAACATAACAATCTTTTAAAAATTCCTCTACAACCCCAAATCCGTCATCTCTCTCTGCTTGCTGCCAGTGCAGGCCATTGGGTTTGGCAAACCAGCCACACTGCAGGCTGACCTCACTGCACGGATCCAAGGAAGAAAATCAGCATCACCTCCTGCAATCCAGGCAGAGCCCTGCTCAGCATCACATTCTGAAACTGCAGTAGATGAAGGTGGACCAATAGCATCACATAGCCCTTTCCTGAACCTATCTGGGCTAAGTGTAGGCTGGTACTTGTGGCTGTAGAAATGCCAGAGGCTAAGACCCTCTCAAAAGCCCCTTAATAGCTCTCAGTAAGTCCAAAATTGCAGCACTATATCTTTTTTAGTCCAAGCTGGAAGTGGTTGCAATTAACTTTTACAGCTCAGAAGCAACAATTGGGTCCAGAACACTTGGCAGAAAAAACAGAAAAAATAAAAAGCTGCTTGAGAACTATGAGCTGCTCTCACTGAGGGCTGAACAGCTCAGGGATCAACAGTGGTGCTGGGACGGCAATGCAAACTGTAGGGGGGAAACAGCACAGGAAAGTTTGAAATAGAGAGCAAATCTTCAGCATCCAAGGCTGATGTGTTTCAGACCGTGTGAAAATGGTTTTTAGAGTCCCCTAAGAGCAGAGGCAGAAAGATCAGTAAGTCAGCAGGGAAAGGTTAATACATTAGGGATGAGTAAGCGTAACCTGCTTGGTTTTGTGAATAAGAAACCAACCCAACCCTCAGCACAGAATCATAGAATCATTAGGGATTGGAAGGGACCCCGAAAGATCATCTAGTCCAATCCCCCTGCCACAGCAGG
>JAOXOE010000827.1:2787198-2834690 GCA_028565055.1 Phoeniculus purpureus
TCCAGGATCATCAAGTCCAGCCCTCAGCCCAACATCTCCCTAACCCCTAGACCATGGCCTCAAGTGCTCTAGCTACTCGGTTTTTACACACCTCCAGGGATGGTGACTCTACCACCTCCCTGGGCAGCCTGTTTCAGCACCCAAACACTCTCTCAGTAAAGAACTTCTTCCTAAAATCCAATCTAAACCTCCCCTGATGCAACCGGAGGCCACTTATGATTAGGATTGTTATGAGGGTGTGTGCAGACACAGCCTCAAAGGGTTAAACATGGCAGCAAGGCAGGGCAGGGAGGTCACTTTGGGCTATTTCCTCTTCGTTTCCTTGCAGTGACAGGGAACCCTGTGACCAGGGCAGTCCCGCTGTATTTCACACCCCACACCAGCAACAAATTCAACACAGTGAGAGAAGAGCTTGGACTGTCTCAGTTGTTCTGAACCCAGATGTTCTCCTGTCTCTTGACTCCTTCAAGCAACCGGAAGGCTGCAATTCTCAATATCTGTCACAAAATTCCCCAGGGACAGAGATGCCTCATTCCCACACTCCTCATCAAAGTCTCAGGACTGCCAACCCCTCCAGTCGTGACAGAGCCTTCTCATGGGTGGAGCTGAGCTGAAAGCAGCCAACTAAATCCTGAAAGCACCTTCTCTGGAAACACTACTTGGGTAGAACTACATCACAGTATCCTTCTGTCTTACTGGTTATAAAGGGACAAGCCCTGTGATGGTACATCTCTACAGCCCAGACAGGAGCACTGCTGCACCCCAGGCACCAGCAGGCTGGGAGAGCTCCGACTGTTAATCAGGAACAAGCATGAATCCATTCTTCCTAACACCTCAAGTGTCTTCACAGCAGCAGGGCTTTGGTCCCAGGCACTGGAAAAGCTCAAAGCTGGCAGCAGCAGAGCGAGTCTCTGCCCCAGGAGAAGGGCTTGGGCTGCAATTCTCTGCACTGGGGAGGCTGAATGGAAACCACCTTTCAGAGAGGTGGTTACAGGCTTTCTGCAGCTTCAGGCTGGCAGAGCAGGGCTGGGGTGGGGGCATGCAGGGGATGTTAAAGGAAGGGACACAGCTCCTGAGAATTTCCTGTCACTGGCCAGGAGCCAGGGGTTGCAGCACACTGCTAGCAAAAAACACTTCATAGCACACAGAGCTAATTATTAAAATCATACACACAGTGGAGAGCCCAGAATTGATTCCTATCAGCCCATTGCAGCAGTCCTGCCCATCCATCAGTGGAGGCTCTGCTTCTTCGTAATCTCCCCACAGTGCTCCTGCTGCTATTCCAGGACCAATTCTGGCTCTTCTGGCTGGTAAAGTCACGAACCCAGGATCCATCCAAAGGGTGACTGGGACATCACCCACTGTAACAGTCAATCAGCCACTGCAAGAGAACCTGGCCTCTCAATTCTCTTATTTCTTACCACATTTCAGTACTGGTGAATGCAATCCCAGCTGGGAGATGGAAGGAAGGCTAGTGGGCAGAACACCTCTATTAAGAGGAATTTCACTATTTATTTATTTATTTTTTATTCACACTGACATCTAGGGAACAGCCACCTCCTTCCCTCCCTTCTCAAGAAAGCAACCAACATCTAGAGTGGAATGAGCTCAGCTGCAGAGAAAACCTCCCCTCCCTCAAGCTTGTAAAATGCATTCTCATAAGGAAAAACCACAGCAAATCCTCCCAAGCAGAAAACACTGCACTGCTCCAGTACTGTTTCTATCCCCTCGTTCCCTGGAGAAAGGCAGGGAGCCAGCCCAGCATTAAGAGCAGCACTCCAGTGACGATCAGGCTTTGGGCAACTTCATTCTTACTGAAGCAGAGGTTAATTGTTCCACGTTCATTTGCCAGACTTCAAGAGATGAATTCTGCAGTATCAGGCTGGGGTTTTTCATCTCTCTAATGCAGTTTTTGCATCTCTGGGAAGAAGTCAGAGTTGGAAAGTGCCAAAAGCAAAGATTATCTAATTCTTCTAATGGAAAGTGTCTAATGGAAAGCTAGAAGTCCCTTTTTACAACTGCTGGAGAGGTGGAACGGGACTGAGAACAAAGTCATTGAAAAGAAAAGATGTCTTTGAGCTATAAATGCACTTTACTGAAGTTAAAAAATTCACTCCCAGGGAAGGAGCAGAATGCAGAGGCAGCCAGGTGTAGGTCTAAGAGACGTGGAAGGGATCCCTGCAGCCCTGTGCTCCATCCTCTGAGCAATTTCACAAAACACATGTCCTCCCTCACTTGAAAAGCCTTAGGTAGATCCCATCTGCCTAAAAGCCATTTTCAAATCAAAAGAAAAACCTTTCAGAAAAGCACAGCAGTAACAAAGACAAGTAAAGCTGCATGATCCACCAAGGACAAGAGCAAAGATTTACTCAGGGAATGTGAGGCAGCCCAGGTCAACCTACAACAGCAATTTCTGTATTCAAACACCAAACAGCATTAGCTGACATCTCTGTTACTACAAAAAGCCATTGGTGAAGCCCATGGTACTGACACAGAACAGCATATTCTTCCTTCTTACGGGCATTATCTGCCCTTTGTCTGGACCTCTAATACTGCAGCACACAAGTCCCCATGTTGCTGTAAGCTGAGTGTTCCTGCTAGACCCAGGGAGATCTCACAGGTAATAACCCATTTTTGAGGGCAAAATGGTCTCAAGTTGATCCAGGAGAAGTTTAGGTTGGACATTAACAAAAACTTCTTTATTAAAAGGGCCATCAAGCCTTGGGCAGCCCACAGAGGGGGTTGAATTGCCATCCCCGGCCATCTTTCACAGGCAGGGAGATTTGGAATTCAGGGCCAGGGTTTAGGAGTGGGTTGGGACAGTTGGGATCAGGGTTGGACTCCATGAGCTTGAAGATCTTTTCTGAGTCTTGCATCTGAGCAAGAACAACCTCAGGTACCACTACAGGACGGAGACTGACCTGTTGGAGAGCAGTGTAGGAGAAAGGGACCTGGGGGTCCTGGTGGCCAGCAGGATGGCCAGGAGCCAGCAATAGGCCCTTGTGGCCCAAGAGGGCCAATGGCATCCTGGGGTAGATTAGAATAGGGTTGGTTAGTAGACTGAGAGAGGTGCTCCTCTCCCTCTTCTCTGCCCTAGTGAGAACACATCTGGAATATTGTGTCCAGCTCTGGATCCTTCAGTTCCAGAAGGAAACAGAACTCATTGAGAGAGTCCACCACAGAGCCACAAAGACGATGAGGAGAGTGGGAACATCTCCCTTATAGGGAAAGGCTGATGGAGCTGGGTCTCTTAACCTTGGAAAAAAAGAGCCTGTTTATAAATATGAAATGTTTATAAATATGAAAAGGGCAGGTGTCAAGAGGATGAAGCCAGGCTCTGCTCAGTGGCATCCAGTGACAGAACAAGGGGCAATGGGTGTAAGCTGGTACATAGGAGCTTCCACATCAATATGATAAGGAACTTCTTCACAGTGAGGGTAACAGAGTACTGGAAGGGGCTGCCCGGGGGGTTGTGGAGTCTCCTTCTGTGGAGATGTTTAAAACCCACCTGGACATGTTCTTGTGTGTCTTGATCTAGGGGATCCTGCTGTGGCAGGGGGATTGGACTGGATGATCTTTTGAGGTCCCTTCCAATCCCTAATATTCTGTGACTCCAATCTAAATAATTCTGTGAGATGCTGAGCAAAAATGTTAGCATCTAACATCTGGGGTGGATGAAGGAGCAGGCAGGGGGAGCTTGTAAGGATGAAAATTTATTAAAATAAACAGAAAAAACCCTACAACCAAAACAAACCACAACACAAACATTACTCCTACAACTGCTGCTCCTGAAATGGGAAGTTCTCACCTGAGCACTCTCCTCACTCCCTGCCCCAGGTAAAGGAGAGAATGGGAGCAATTCACCAAGCAGATGAGGACAGATTCCCCCCAGGGTCATTTTTCCCCACTGTGGGGCTGCTTTCACTCTCCAGCACCAAGCAGCAGTCTGTGTGTAAGCAGAGACTGTCTCTAGCTCCTTCCCCTGTCCAGCCCTGGTCCTGGGACCAGTTGGGACAGCAGCAGCTTTGCTGACAATGAGGATGGGAAGGGAGGGAGAGGGGCAGATGATGGTCAAGTCAGGAAGACCCCACACAAGCGACAACCCCTTGAGTAGCTGCCAGCTCCTGCTGCAGTACTGAATGAAACACACATTTGGGGGAAAATATGCGAACTTCAAACTGTCTCACCTCTACAACCAAGTGTCAGCCCAGGTGTCCACACTAGATCAACTGCCATAGCCAGTGGACACAAGCAGAAGCCATTTTCCATTTTTCCCTTCTGGGAATGACAAATTTCAAATTGTTTGACAGTTTATTCTAATAAAATTGTAACTGTTGGACTCCCCAACAGTGTTTTGGTGTGAAACTGTGTCATCAGCTTCAAAAGTGGGTTTGTAATGACAGAGACATCTAGCATCTAGACACAACAGATCCTGAAACCCTCAGAGCAGACTGTGTCAGGTGAAGTTTTGATTCAGATCATAGAATCATATAATCATTCAGGCTGGAAAAGACCCTTGGGATCATCGAGTCCAAGCATCAACCCCACTCTACAAGTTCACCCCTAAAACAGATCCCCCAACACTATGTGACTTTTAAACACATCCAGGGAACTCAACCACCACCCTGGGCAGCCAATTCCAGTGCCTGACCACTCTCTCCACGACAAATTTTTTCCTGCTGTCTAATCTAAACCTTCCCTGTCAAAGCTTGAAACCCTTCCCTCTGGTTCTGTCACTAATTACCTGTGGGAGGAGACCAACACCAACATCTCTACAATGTCCTTTCAGATAATTGCACAGAGTGATGAGGTCTCCCCTTAGCCTCCTCTTCCCCAAACTAAACAGCCCCAACTCTCTCAATGTCTGTCCTCATAAGATTTATTCTCCAGGCACTTCACCAGTTTTGTTGCTCTCCTCTGCACTCGCTCCAGCACCTCGATGTCTCCCTTGTACTGAGGTGCCCAAAACTGGACACAGTACTCAAGGTGTGGCCTCACCAGTGCTGAGTACTGAGGGACAATCACCACCCTACTCCTGCAGAAAGGGAGGCTGTGATGGCTGCCACAGTTGCTCGGTGCTCCCCAGCCATCCAGGGCTGGCTCAGCTGCCCACTGTCCCCATGAGTCTGCAGAGAGCAATGGAATCACGGCCATCAGCTTGAGTCGCAGTTTGCCTGGGGTTAGTGCTATCACTAGCAGAAAAATCTGCTCTCCACAACCACAAAGGACACAAGAGGCTGCTTCTGACACCCCTCTACACCGAGAGCTCCTGATTCACATTAACTGCGGAGCGAAGATCACTAAAGCTATTACTAACCAGACAGCATGTCTGTCTTCACTCCCCTACTGCCACTAACAGCACTGGAAACTGGTGCCTTGTAAAGGAATCACTCCACAGGAAACTTTACATGGGAGCCAGATCGCCCAGTGTCTGCACAGACTGACCCTCTGTGACTGTCAACGCTGCCTGTCAAGAGTCACATTTACCTTTGAGATCCAGGGATACTCTGGAGACAGTCACAACAGATCCTTGCTCACTCGGCTTTTCCAATGTGTGACACTCAATAAACAAAACCAAACTCTTGTACAGAACTGCACAACTAAGCAGTTCAATCATGTTTTCATGTGTTTCTTGTCCTTCTAAACCTCCACGAAAAGCACAAGTACTTCGCTAGGACACAAACAGTGACAAGACTGATGGCAGAAGTCAAACACTGTTCTATATAATGAAAATAGCCCCAGAAATGGGAAGTGAAGAGCCCATCCATCAGAGCAGCGATCTCTCCCAAAGTCCTGCCCTTTCATAAAAATAACTGCAAGTTCCTTTCTGCATAGGAAGGGAATTGGTGTCACATCCATCATGACCTTGATGATCTTGTTTCCAACAAGAATAATTCTATGACTCTATATAAAAACTGAACGGGGGGGTGACCAGCTAGGAGGAGCAGTTCTCACAGGTTCTTGCAGCCAGTGCACAAGACCTACATCAGATCTTCACAACCCATGACAAGCACTGTTACAGGGAGCATCGCTGGATCAGAAAATAATGATCAATGACTTTTCAACTATTTTCCTCTCATGTCTGAGTGCTCCCTCTAACCTCACTCTACTGCTCAGGACTTGACCAACAAAAGAAAAACAACTCAAGAATGAGTTTCCTGCATCACTGTGAAAGAGGGACCTGTCCAGCAGATCAAACATCCCAAATAACAGTGAACACCAAAGTTCAGGAGCTGCAGGCATGCCCTTCCAAGGCCATGCTGTGTTCCACACCTCATCACCAACTTCATCTCCTCCTGCCTTGTCCTGAGACTGACCAGGAATGCTTAGAGACAGGACAAATTGCCGCCCTTTGTTTTTCTAGGGGGAACCCGATGATCAACTCACCAGCACGCGATCTCCAAGCCGTAAGTCCTTCTCCCCTTTTTTCACAGAGCCACTGTCCGAGAGGTTAGATCCAGACTCGTTGCCTGTCTTCATGGCGCTGTTGAGGACACTCTCTCGCAGCGGGATGACACGAGTGGAGAGAGGTGGCGTGGCCGTCCCCGAATGCAGTGACAAGTTCTGTGCCGTCAGGGAGTCCACAGAGGGGGCGTCGCTCCCCGAGCCCTCAGCCACCGGCTGGCGCGTCAGCTTGGACGGTCGTGTGAAAATCCCCTGCAGCGGCTGGCACTCAAAGTAACGCAGTCCGCCGACAGAGCCGTCATTTTTACCCACCGGGTCATCCAGAACGACCCCTGCCCACTGGCCTGGAGCAAACTGCGTCTCCCCAAGATACTGGATCACACCTGGCTTCACTCCATTTACCCAGACACGTTCACCCACCACAAAGTCTCCCAGGAAATCATCGCCCACCTCGGCAACCTTTGAACCCGACTTCTCAGTGCTGGCGGAGGAGGTGGTACCCTGCTTGTGTAAAGGTGAGCCTGTGAATCAAGAGAAAAGAGGTTTTGGTATAAGAAGAAACCCTAAAGGGCAGCCAAAACATCAGGAAAGGGCATTACAACAAGGAAGTATCTAGGACCACAACTTGGGTTACAGCTTTATACCGGGTGAAGGTTAAAACACAAGTGACCCCGTTACTTACACATCATCTTTGGCAGGAACCTGCACAGAACTCTCCATCTGCTGCCCACATCTCACGCAACATAAAGAACCAACCACATGTCCTTATTCCCCGTTACAACACCCACTTATCCCAGTCCCATCCCAGCACCAAGAGGTATTTTGAGGGGCAGCACAAGCGTGAACAAGCTCTAAAGGTCAGGAGTGATGAGAAGTGCTTAAGGATCAAAAGGAGGCCAATGAATTGCTGCTTTGAGAGAAAAGCCAAAGTTCTCCTTTCATCCAAAACTACTTGGAAAAATATTTAAAATAGTAATAATAATAATAAATGAGTGAGGCAGTGATGTTTTAGTTCCTGGCACTACAAGAACTCTGTGTGTTTGTAATGCAGTTAGTCCAAGCACTCAAGAGTCCCGCCAAAGGCACTGATAGCTCCCTTGGGACCACACAGCTGCTCCTGCAAATGACTGGGTTTTCCCGGCTTTTGCTCTGCCTGTTGCTGGAGCAAGAGCCAGCAGTGAGCAGACACCTGAGGTATGGTCAGCACAAACAGCAGATCTATAAACAGGAAGCACCTACAAATCCCTCCATGCACAGCCTGCCCAGGGCTCTGACACAGCACACTCTGAGCTCGGTAAAACCTGCAATAAAGGACAGACTTCTTCCAGCATCAGCCCATCGAGCCAAAGCCAGTCCTCCAGCAGTACCTTGCTGCACTGGGAGAAGGAAACATGCAGGTGATGCTGGAGATTCCCGTTGTCCTCACACTCTTGATCAGCCAAACTCTTCAACACAAGGAGGCCCTTAAATCCTTAAAGGGTTAGAGTTACTGGTGTCTGAAGGGGAACAAAGAGAACCTGAGCAAATGAGTTGCAGTGACCCTACTCTTGCTGACCCCAGTGTCAAACTCTTCCATCACAAACTTTGGGATTTCAGCCTGAGGGGAACGAAGACAAGGACATAAGGAGTTCATTAAAACTCTCTGTGGGTTAAGCAAAGCCCTAAAAGAAACCATTTGAGACTAAGGATATAATCCCAGCAAGTCACACACTGTGTCCCTTTAGCCATGCTCGGCTCTTGGTAGCACTGAGGTTTCCAGAGTGCTTCTTCCCCACAGCTGGTGTAGGGGTGGTGTGCAGGAGACTGGTCCCACACATCCTGGCCCCAGTAAAGCAGCCCAGACTCTTCAGCCAAGTTTTAAGCTGAAATGTCTGGGTGCCACCAACCAGAAAAGTCTGAAACACATTCGGGCAGAAATCTGTATTCGCTGCCAGAGAAAGCCCCAGCAGCTGCAGGGAGAAGCTGGATGTGAGTGCTTATCTGAAATGAACTGTGAAACTTGCTCAGCCTCAGCCATCACTAAGGCTCAGCCTACACCATTTCCACAGCCCTTTCAGACAAAATGAGCCTGACAGCCCCTAGAAAAGCTCTCAAACCAGGATATGTCAAAGCTTTGCTAATGTTAGAGGAAGAGAAGAGCACCAGTGCTTCTGTGTTAGTGGAAAGAACTTCCAGTCTCTGCTAAACCAGGTTCATTAAGAGGGATTCATATTGGTACTTTGGTTCTCGTTAGATACCAGAGACTTGGTAGATCTGTGCAGCACCACGGCACCACCAGTTTGTTTGTGGCTCCTGGGCATCAGCAGTGCCTGTGGCTGCTCTGAAGCTCATCTGAACATGGAGAACACAGCAGTGTAGGCAAGATCATACAAACTCTTCTCCTGAGCAACCTGCTCACTAGGCTTCATGGGCTGGAGCTGGAACAACTCGAGAAAATCAGCCAGCCAGGGCCTGGATACCAACAGGGGATGTTCAGGAGCCCATCCCATGATGGGCACAGGAAGGGCACTGGTGTAAATACTGTTCCCAACTGTAAAGCTCAGTGACAACCAGAGTGCTCCTGGGTAGAGCTGAGCCAGCTTACTGCATGTGTTCTTTGGCCCTCCAAGTTTCACCAACCTCACATGTTCTTCATTAACTGCATTGGGTTTTGTCGGCAAATGTCTGACATTCCAGCTCGTGTTACCCTTGATCCTGTAAAAGCCCGGCAAAATGCACTCCAGTGGAGGGATGACATTACATCCAGGAACTGGTTTCACCTCAAGGTCTGAAAATTGAAGACTACAACGACACTCAGAGTTTTTGATTGTTACAAAAGGATTTAAGTATAAACCAATGGGAAGGAAACAGGGCTCCATCCACATGAACCATAAAGCCAACCATAAGCAGACAATAAAGCCACCATTTTCACTTCAGTGCCTAATGGCACCAGAGAGCAAAGCAGCCAGATTGGGAACCAGCAAGTTACATCTTAAAAAGACTCTTCCAGCTTAAACAAGCAGAGCGGGCCACAGCGGCGTTGCCAGCAATACCTACAATAGGGATCTCTCCTTTCATGGGTATGAGAACAAATTCCATTAGAAACACAACCTAGGTGCAGGTTTCATGCTCAACACAGTGCCACACCACACAGATCTTATACCGCTGGCGGGTCTGTGATACACATGAGCACTGTGCTGAGCAGCACAGCCCAGTTCCAGTCTGCTGTAAGGGAGCTGTGAGCACTGACATGGGAGGGCTCTCTATGAATAGTCTCAAAAGATCACGGCTGCTTCTCTCGTCCTGCTGGAGCCCAGGTTTCAGCACATGGGCACTATTTATTATGGCTGTTAGTTAATGAGCAAGGTAGAGGTTACAGGAGCTCTCATAAACAGCCCTGGGATAAGCAAACCCGTCGGCAGCGAAGCTCAAGCCAAGAAAGGCAGGAAGGGCTGCCCAAGGCTGAACAAACAGCACTATGGGATTTGAAACTACGTCTGGGCTCACCCTATTCCACTGTTTGCAAGAGCAAACATCGTTTTGGACCAGAAAGAATGAAAAGAATAGTTTGTTGGACTCTTGGTGCAGCACTGTGCCCCCCAAAAGCCATAGTTTTAGTGGGACTTTATGCACTCAGCTTGGTCTAGGTGCTGATCTGATAGAACATTGGATTATAATGTCTCAGGGAAATGATCTAACTCCAGGCTCCCAAGCAGAGCGGAGCAGTCAGAGGCATTACTGATCTTTAGTGGGAGGTAGACTACTCATTAAGACAGGAATTCAGTAGGGAACAGCCAGAAGGTTCACCACCTCCATTATGGCCATGCTGTAGATACCTGGTGTCTTACCCGACCTTCATTACCCACCTATCAAATATTAACTCAGCCTCCAGTTTCTCTACAGTGCAGCTAACAGGCTTCTATGCACTAGGTTTTCAGGGAAGCCAAGACTCACTATGATCAAGCTGAACTCATACTTCTTCAGCTCTGCTGAAGCCATCAACCAGAAGGCCAGAGAACATCCTGAGTAGTCTGAGTAGACCCAGCACTGACCTTCCCAGGTAGGTATCTGGTCACCAGCCTTCAGAAAGCAAAAAGGAGCAATGGGAGACTTATCCTCAATTCCACAAAGTATCTCAGGACAGCCCAAACCAGGCATTAGCCAGCAGCACTGCTCTCCCAGACCTGACGTCTGGAGTCAGCAGCTCTTACATGGGAAAGTCACGCAAGCACCCAGAACCCCCCAGCTCTCTCCAGGCTACAGGCACCTAAAGAGCTACGCTATGTCTGTCGTTTGGATTTGCTGTTTCTGGAGAAGAAAACTCCTCTTGTTCTAGTCAGGCTCTGTAGTTAAACGTCAACAAGCTGGCTAAAAGCAAAGCAAGGGGACAGACCTCAGATATGAATCTGAGAACCGTTACACAAACTCAATAAACATAGAGTGAGTATTTCCTACTCCAATCCTGCCACTACCTGTTGATGCTGATCAAAAACCCAGAGGAACTCTAGGGATGTCACTATTAGGTATTTAATGCAGCAGCTCACCTGGAAGTCAGTAATGAGGATCTCGGTGATGGGATCTCAGAGGATCTTCCTCTGCTGCTCTATCCAGCACAGACCTCACTTACTAGACAGGACTGTGAGAGCAGCTTCTCTGTCCCTTCTTGCTTGGACCAGGCTCCAAGGCAGCACAGGCAGCTAACAGGATCTCTTCCACTTGGGCTTTCCAACTTTACAACCTATTGTGTTCATTAGCTGGCTCATTCTTTTGGGTTTAAATGGTCTTCCTGTAGGTCACAGCCTTCAGGGCTGATTTATAAGTCGTACACAGCATCCGCTAATTGCACATCTTATCCAGTTCTAAATCTCAATTTTCCCCTTTAGCCCCCACAAAACACAACCATCACCACAACAGACCCTTTCTGCAAACCCATTCCATCAGTTTTAGGGGCCCACACTGACAGGTCATTGATACTTCAGGAGCCAAACAAATTCCTGTGAGCCAAGAGCTAGAGAGGTTAGATGATTTAAGCAAAGATGCAGCCTGTTTGCAGGGTTCTCCTTGCAGTGTCAATGAAAGCCATGTGTCTGATGTCCCTGTGAGCACTAGGATGTCTGCAAACAACGGACGGACTATTCCAACTCTTGGAAACATCTGCTGTAGAAAGGGGTGAAGAGACAGCTTCATGCAGAAGAGGAGCAAGAACTCCCCTTCAAGCAAGTGCTGGAAGCTGAAGCAGGAGGAGCAGAGCACTTGCTCTGCAGCCAACAGCAGCAGTAATCATCTCTGCAGGATGCCCAGTGAGATGCTTAGCCTGGTGCTACTTCAGGTGCCAATCCCCATCCAGTGAATCCAAGAATCCCTCCACTCCCACTCTCTCCACATCTTCTGACCTCCCACAGCACTTGGGTTGCTCATTTCTTATCACCAGGCAATTGACAGAAAAGGGAAAGGAAACTCTTGCTAAAGGGAAGAGGAAACTTATTTCTAAAGGGGAGGAGGAAGAGAAGAGCAGTTTAGCATGAGAAGTGGTGCATGGTGAGTGCTGCCTCTGTATTTCCTACTCCCTGCAGAACCCTTTTGTAGTCCTGCAGCTCCCGAGACACATGCCAGGCACCCAGACTGCCAAAGGAAACAGAAACGCAAGGGCCTGTTGTGTTGCCATGGGAATCAGCAGACAGGCAGTTAATTGATAAAAAGGAGGCCCATTAGATTTAAAAGAAGGAACAAGAGCAACAGGAGATGTCCCAGAGCATAGCAAAGGAGTGTCAGGCCAGACAGGGAGGCAGAAGTAAGAAAGCACACTCTATCTACAGGAGCTTTGCAGTGGCCCTAGGAGAGTGTCCTTCTTCTCCATTTCAATTTTCAGAGGTTTTTACCCTCAAATCCCACCACATCAAAGAACTGCCTGTGCTCTCCCAAGATGGGCTCCCTCTCCATGGCAATCAATAACCTCAATCCACCAGCCAGCAAGAAAAGCTGGAGTAGCCTGACAGGAATGTCACCAGCACAAAACCCGAGGACACCATATCCTCATCTCCCTGGCCTCTGCTGTAGATGACACTGACCTTTGACAGGCCAGTGGGCCCTGCAGCTCACAAGCATCTCTCAACATGCAGCCCAGTGACCAAATTAGTTGGAAAACTTTGGTGCCAGCTCTGCTCCCACATCAGCCCAGGTGGAGCTTCTGGAGAGTCACATAACCTGCTTGAAGCCAAGACAGATTTGGAAGATGGAAAACCCCACTGTTGGTCACAGAGGTGCCGGCTATAAGGAATCATATATGTTTTCACTGCCACAAGGATTGAGTCGCAATTGGAATTAGAGCAGCCTGGCTCACTGCTTGCTTTAGTGCTCAAGGGCTGATGTGAGGCTGTAGTCTCAGCTGGGATGTCAGACACTGCCCCCATTCAAGCTGCAGCTTGGGCTCAGGGAACCAAACATCTGGGGTGAGTGACACTTCCCATTCAACAGTCCATCACCCTTTACCACAACCTGGAGGTGCAGACCACCAGTGTGCTTCTTTACCACCAAGTACCCCTCAGCTCCTGGCTCTGTGGCTTCCACCCATTGCTTTCACTTTGTGATGCCTTTAAGGCTGTCTGGGTCTGCCATACCATTTCATCCCCAAGCACACCACTGCAGGAACTCACTCACTGGTGGAGAGCAGAACTGATTAGAGGTTGCACTACAGAAAAGGGAATGAAGAAGGACAGTTCAGAGCACCTGCTGTCAAAGACTCGAACCTCAGCCTGTATATTCTATGCTAGGTGGTCTACTAGAAAAGAGAATGGAGGCACACTCTGCTGTATGCCCAGGAGCTGCCACCTCTGCATGCAGGGAGATGGGGCTTCACTGGGCAGAGTCAGCAGTAGCCACAGGGCTCCCATGGGAGAACTGTTGGCTGCTGCTGCTGCCTTCACAGTGCTCAGTGATGATGAGGCCTCACCAGATGCAGTTTCTAGGTTCCCACACACGGATTGGGTTACATAAACATGACGCTGTTGGCAATACAAGAGAGCCAGCCCGCTCTGCCATACCCAAATTCAACTGATGGAGCACAGCCATGAAGCAGCTGTTTTCTGCAAGATTTATCATGGCCCTTTCAAGCAGCAGTTAAGGCAGAAACAGAGAGGAAAGAGGTGACTGAGAGAAAAAGCAAAGCTTTGCAGGAGATTGCTGAATGCCTGGCAGCACATTGTGGGAGGAAGCAGCTGAAGAGATTTATGGCTGACTTGGAAACAACGACTGAAAGCTCTGCAAACTCAAAGCTGAAAAGTTGGGGCTGTAATCTGGCATCAAGAAGAGCATCTGGCACCCTGGAAATCTCTTGCCCCTGCTGTTCCCTGGACTAACACCCCCCCGGTGTTACTGGGGACTAACACCCCGGTAATGCTTGGGTGTGGGCATTAGCTTCAACTTTGGTATCCCTGGCTCTTGCTCCTTTAAAGAGAAAAGACAAACCTGAGGAGAAACCTGCAATGAGGAGGAAGGAAAAGAGGATAATGAGAAAATGAATGAGAATTATGAACGAGGAAAGCCAAATCAAATGAGAACCTCTGCAAAGCTGCTTTGCGCTGAATGAAGGCGGAATGCCCGTTGAGGCAGATATTTGTCTTCACAAGGACAGCTGGGAAGGGCACTGAACCTCAGGCAGACGTCTTGAACAAAGGCTTTTCTGATAAAAGTCTCATTCAGGAGGCTGACTGGTACGAAATCTGCTCCGCCACGGGCGAGCTGTGCATTCCGGGTGCCCGCTGGAGATGGGAGGGATGGTGACCCTGGGGCTCACCACCTCTGCTAGATCAGAGCAAGTTCTTAAGAGAAAGCAGCAAAGAAAATCTTCACACATAACAAATACATGTAAGGTTTTCAAATAATCAATGGCCTTCAACAAAATATGCAGAGCAGACAGGTTTTGGCAGCACAGGGCACTAGGGAGACAAGAGACCGGGAGAAAATGCACAAAGTTTCTTTCACTGAGGGGTAATTAACTTGCAGCACAGGGATAGATCCATTCCTCTCAAGATTACAGTCTTAATTTTTAAGTAATTATTATTTTAAAAAGCATAAGCATATTCTTTCAACATTCATGTTTCAATAGGCTGCTTAGCACTTTCTATTCTGAAAACAGGGCCACTTTATCACCCCTCTGGAGCAGCACCCTGTTTTCCCAGAAGATGATTAGAACAAAAATCCCAGAGTTTTGGGGGTGTTTCAGGTTTAAGAAGGCACCCAGGTCTACCTCCTCAGCTTGGGACAACCCTGCCTCTAGAAAGAAGTCCCAGACACCTTTCAAAAAGCAGGACTAGGCTAAGGTAGCTGCTGATGCATTACGGAGTGATACAGGGCTCACAGTTGTGCAGTAAATAAAATAAAACCAACTTGGCAGTGCCAGCCCCTTCATTCACCAGAGCTTATTCGAACTACAGGGTAGAGTTTTCCATCTGACTGAGTCCTAAGTCCAGTCCCCCCAGCCCCTTATCCAAATCGGGTTACCTCGGCCAGACCATTGCAACTGCTAAAAGACTTAAAGAGCAATCAAGAGCAGCCCAGGCTAAAACCATGAGATGGCCCTGAACCCGAGAACGCCAACAGGGGGGAGATACACTTACAGGGCTGGTTCCTTTCCACGCGGTGAGCTGCCTTCCTGCAGCCCCAGCCTCTCCTCGGCTCAGCAGCACACACTCGCACACCTCTCCGCTTGCATAGCTGCAGTCACACCATATGTTCAGATTCTTTAGAATCCCCACACAAAGCTAACTTCTTAGCCTTTTTTTTCTTTCAAAGAAGCCTGGAAAAGCTCAGGAAGGAGCTCAGCCCGCCATGGCTGCGAAGCCCAGCACATAGGGACAAGCACAGTTGTCGGCAGTCTCGGGAGCTGTGGGAATCTGTATGGGACGAGCGGAGTTTCGAGGCTGCTGTTACGGAAGTGAAGACAGCTGCTCTCACTGAGCTGATCCGATGACAAAAAGAAAGAAAAGGAGGCAGACTCAGGTCTTTAATGAGATGTTTATAAGCGATTTCCCAGGCAGAGCCCTGGTGCTGGCACAGAGAGAGGAGCAGTCTCAGGACACCTTCTGAACTGGATAAATTTATCTTGAATACCAAACACTGTAAAGAGCAGCCAAGCAGAGCACGGTGCTTTATCCCCACCAGAAAAGCAATCAAGCAGCAGGGTTTGGAAATTTCACAGCCTTTTTACGTGTAGGGTTTTTGCCCAGGCGTCATTCGCACATAAAACACACTGGAATGGACTCTGGTGCCATTCCCGACCAGCTCCAGCACTAACTGGAAGAGATGAGCAGCCAAGCGGTACATTGTTCAAGCAAGTGCACACAGAAAGGCCACAGACTTGCTCACTCAAATGATGGAATTAGCTCACTGCCAACAAAATGTAGAAGAGAAGGTCCCAATAAAATAGCCTGGCTTGGTCCATTGAGAGAGTCATTCTTACTTTGTGATCAGACTGGAGCCAGATGTGGGGATCAGCAGCTCCAAAACCAACAGCCTGGACATGGAATGTGATGCAGAAGTTCCTGTGTGGGCACAAGTCAGTATATTTGCTCACAGGATATAACCTGAGCACCCATGCACAAGCAAACGGGCTGTACCTGTGACAGTCCAGGGGAAAGAAGGTTAAATAGCCAGGAGAGTCTAGTTCTTACTTCACTACAACTGCCCTTGGGCACAGTACTTATTTCAGCTACACGAAAGCACTGTAATCTTCTCACTCAGCCTGACGGTGCTGGTATGATCTGCTTACCCCATTCGAGATGCTCTCCTGTAAGGCAGCATTTTGCCTGGTGACAGCTGATGAGCTGAGCAGCTCATACCTGGCCTGTCAGTCAGCACCAGCAGCACTTGGCAGTCCCACAGATTCCCAGCTCCAGCTTCAAGCATCCGTTAATTCAAGCCAGGGGCTAGACATGGAGCAAGAGACTGTGTCAGTAAGATCTTCCCTACTCTTTATCTCTTGACTGATGACTTCTCATTTCTACCTGCTGAACCTCCAGAACAATTTCTAGGTACAAGCTCAAGCTTTTCTTTGGGTTTCTCACACTGCTCTGCTTCTTTCTGGCAGTAGCCGGGCAAATCTTCTCAGTGATGGCTCTTTGAAAGAGCTCACCGCACACTGGTGTAGAAGGTACTTTCTTATGCCCTGTCTTGAGGGAAAAAGTACAGAAGTCTAATACTTGACCTGTCGTAAGGATGGAGGGTGCCTGCTCAGCTCCTTACCAGTATGCTAACAGGCTGGTGCCCAGTGTAACCAGCTATCCTGGAAGACAGAGTTAGGCCATTGTCAACTGAACCACTGGGGTGCTACCTGCAGGAAGGCAAGCACCTCATTTTGTCTTCTATGAAGGTTTTTCCCCTTCTCAGTAGAACTATGATGCCATACAGCCAACCTAAACCTTCAAATCACCCATTCAACTTCCCTAAAACAGGGACTCAGCATCCCCAGATCCCAGAGAAACCAGAGGAGAGGTGAAGACCAACATCTCTTAACTGGCAAATAAACTTGTGCAGAGCGCCAGGACTGTGCTGAACCCCACCTTTGATTATCACAGCAGCTCTTTTTTAAAGCCACACATCCCTGGGCAGCCCTACACATCTCCCGCAAAGGTCACACAATGGGCTGATTGTATCCAGACCCACCCCATGCAGAATGTGGAGTTTGTTGGGCTGGTTTTGTTTTGCCTAATCTAATAAAAAGGATATTGAGAGCAGATTAACACTGACTCGTCTACTTTACTCCAAATATCTGGCTTAAGGAGCTAAGTATCCAATTGAAAAGGCAATGGGCTGCACACAAACAAGCACTATTTGCACAAAATCCACATCCCCTATTTGCAGGGGCTCTCTAATCTTTTTCCAGAGCATGATCAAAACCTGACCCTAAAAACACACCAGAGCTATGATACAAACACAGAAACCCACAGCAGGAACCTCAAACCCAACAGCTCTGAGTCTCAGTGATCCCCAAAAACAATAGGTTAGACCCTCCTGGGTGTAATGGTGGGTAAAGTGAGAAGTGGAGGTGGGGAAACCCATAATATGAAGTGAGAGATCATGGACAAAGCTGTGGGAGATGACTAGTTGAGCTGTACACAAACCTCAGCAGGTGGTCCCAACTGATTGGCCCTGAGCACAGACCATGCTCCCAGTCCCACTATCTCTTACTGGTTTGAAAGTCTCACACATGAACTATCCTTCCCCATCACTTCTTCAGAATTGTCTGAGATGACTGCTTTTATGTTTTTATCCTCTGAACACACTGGGCAGGACAGCAGTCACCCAATGAAGATGATGATCCCAAGCCCTTCATAGGGGTCACGATTTTCTCAGCATCACACTGGCCTTATCTGAATTTTTCTTGTTTAGAGTCTGCACCAAGCCCTTCCAATTTCTGGCAGTTTGAGGGGTTTTTTTTAGGCAAAATCCTCCAGATCTAACACCATGCCGTAAGAGAGTCTGTGAAATAAATTATACAGGAAAACAGAAGGCTCCCACCATCTTCAAGGGTGTGAGTCCTAAACACTGAGTACAGGATTACTGAGGAATCCTGTCCTGAGTACAGAATTAAGTGTGGAACAAGACAAGCACAGCCCAAGCACAGGGCTGAGACCTTCCCCCAGGTGCTCATGGACTGCTCATCCTCAGCTAATTACTAAGTGCTCTGGTGTTACAGACCCAGTCCTTCAGTCAATGACATGGACTATGGGAAACTGCATCAGAGGGGGAAGCTGCTGCTCAGGGTGCCAGGACCAGGAAGGCAAAAGGCCATAAAAAACTGCTGGCCAGGATAACTGTTCCACTTTCCCTTCTGACTCATGGTGTGACAAGTGGAAAGTCACAGAACCATGGAACAGTTCCGACTGGAAGAGACCTTCAAGATCATCAAGACTGACCTTTTCCCAGCCCTATCAGCACCACTAAACCCTGTTCCCCAATGCAATATCTACACTTCTCTTCAACGCCTCCAGGGATGGAGACTCAATCCCCTCCCTGGGCAGGCTGTTCCAGTGCCTGGCAACCCTTTCAGGAAAGAAATTCCTCCTGAGATCCAACCTGAACCTCCCCTGGTGCAGCTTAAGGCCATTTCCCCTGGTCCTAGCACTTGCCACTAGACCAACCCTCGCCTATCTACAACCTCCTTTCAAGTAGTTGTAGAGAGCAATAAGGGCTCCCCTCAATCTCCTCTCTCCAGGCTAAAACCTGGTTCTCCAGGTTTTCTTGTGTGTAACACACAAATATTGACCTACTTCACAGCCCTAGGCTGTTGCTGAAGCATTTGGAGTGTCTGAACAGGAGGTTCCCTACATGCACAGAAGGCTCAGAATTATACACAGTGAGAGTGACTTACAGCACCTCCTTGGAAGGAAGGAAGGGATAAGGCAGCTTGGGAGCACTCCTGGGGCAGTGGTTAACTCCTGCAAATGGCACTGTGCTACCTCACACCAGTACCCAAATCCTCGGTGCTGTTGTAGCTTTTAAGAGGTACTCATGGTAAAAGCTCACCCCTGCCTTCCTCTGGAACCATTGAAAATGCATGAATACTGCCATGCAGGGAATCATTTAGGTCAGAAAAAACCCTCAAGATCACTGATCTAAAGACACTGCTAAACCCTGTCCCTGAGCTCCAGATCTCCATGACTGTGAAACACATCCAAGGATGGTGATCCAACCCCCTCCCTGGGCAGCCTGTACCAAGGCCTGAGGGCCCTTTCCAGGAAGACATTTTTTCTGATGTCCAACCTAAACCTCCCTTGGGGCAGCTTGAGGCCATTTCCTCTTGTCCTGTTCCTTGTGAGAACAGACCAACCTCCACCTCTCTCCACCCTGCTGTCAGGTAGTTGCAGACAGCAATAAAGACTCTCCTCAGCCTCCTTTTCTCCAGACTAACCAGACCTAGCTCCCTCAGCTGCTCCTAACAATGTCCTGACCCTTCCCCTGACCCACTCCAGCCCCTCAGTGTCTTTGTTGTACTGAGGTGCCCAAAACTTACCTCAGTACTTTCTCACAAGGATTCTGTAAACCAGCCCACGTGGGTAAATCACTCTGCTGTGTCCTCCAGGCCATCCAGGACCCAGCAGTAGCAGACAGGACACACCATGCTGTAAAATAGCACTGTCCAAATGGTCTCGTTTTGCAGTTCTGAATGGGGCTGCTAGAGTAATGGATGGCAAGGTTCGACAGCTCCTATTATGTTATAGTGAGTGTTCACACATGGAGTTTTCTCAGAGAGCTCACTACCACATGAGAAGTTCCTTCTTCCTAAAGGCAATATAACTTTCTAGCATCTTTATCAATAAAAGAGAGAAGTATCTGTATTCTAAGTGTTTTAAGGCTTTTGTGGACACCCATTCACCCATTTAGCTGCTTGCCAGGAGGTGGCTCACATGCAGGGTCAGCATGTGATGGTTAAATCCAACTGACGACCAATACTCTGTGGCAACAGCCTGGTGTCACTGTAATCCCATGGATTTTCATCCCAAATCCGTCTACACCAAAGGGATTATTTCCTTTAATTTTCAGGGATACTGACTCAGACCTCTAATGATTCGCCTGCTCTTGCAGGATTAATTCAATTGTCCAAGGCAGAACATGCAGGAGCAGATTCTGCCCCGAAGCTGCACCCTTAGTCTGTGGGGGTAACCACAAGTACCAATGTTACTACAGAGTTACACTAGCCCAGCTAACAAAGGTTCTGTTGATTACATTCAAACCACCATGTGCTGAACATCTGTGGGAAGCAGATTTTCTTTCCCCGCTGTTCTGCAAGGAGTGACAGACCAAGAGAGCAGGAGGGTGTCTGACCCCTGTACACCCTCAGCGTGTGCTCACATCTCCTTCTACACTGAGTGCGCTGAATATGAAGGATTAACTATATCAAATCCTTCTAAGAGCAGCTAACGATTAAGACAATTAAAACCAGATTCCCAGCTGTCTCTAGATGTCACCTATAGAGCTGATTAAATAAATACTGAGTTAATGCCCTCCTATATGGCTTGGAACCCATCAAAGTGCTTCTCCTTGGGAAAGGAACACTGCCAAAGGTCCTTTCTGTCCTCAAGAGGAGACCCAAAAGGGGTGGGGGAAGCACCACCTCCAAAACCCCCTAGAATCCTCAGTACAAACAGTGTTTCAGACTGCAGGATGGCAGGGAGGCTCATGAAAGGGACATGTGAGCTGAATACAAGCTCTAAGCAAATACTCAAACAGTTGGTCTACAACCGCCAGAAGACGTTTGGCTTCTGGATACACCGTGGGGATTAGCAGCAAATAGCAGGGTCTCACGAGACTAACAGCATCACGAGCAAATGGATTTGTACAGAGTGATGTGATCTATACACAGGGCTCTTCAGGCACCTCATGGTAATGAGACCAAACACAATCAAGCTCTAACAATCACTCAATCAAAGCTTCTCCTGCTGTTGTGGCAGTTCCTACCCCTCAGCTGCACTGACCATCAGCCAGCACAGCTCCCCTCCAGCCTCACTCCTCTGCCTGAGCTGCACCATCAACCCTAAACCAACAATCCAGCCCCTATCAGTTGCAGTTTTTCCTGTCCAGCCCCTGAAAACACTCTCTTGTTTTCTTTCAGATACCTGATAACTTCTTGAACAGATGGTTGCCTGTGTGTTGGTGGATACTGAAGCTCTTGCTACTAATTGATAGATAATCTGCTGATACTGTAGCAGTCAGAGGCATTTGATCTCAAACCCTGGCTGTTGGCGCCTCATACTCCCAATCCCCCTGGGAATTGAAGATTCTGTCCACACAGACCCATTAAGACAAAACAAAACCTAATCAAACTTCAGTCAGAGATGAAGCATTTCTAGTCTGACTAGAGGAATACCCATCCATTCAGGCTGGCAGCATGGATGTAATTGAGGACAGCACTCAAATGAGAGCTCACAATATCCATCCCTCCATGAGGCCTGAAGCAAAACAAAATAAATGTTTGGTAGAAAAAAAGAGCAGCCTCTGGCCCCACGAAGTGGGGTCTTTTCTCTCAATTCACCAGTTCACATCACCCCGAGTTAATACTAATCAAGAGCCACAAAGCCTCTGAAGAGACAAGAATTAGCTCCCTATGTCTGTGCCAGTCAATCAGCTGCTCCAGGACAATCCCATTTCTTTTGTTTCAGGCAAAACAGTAGTTAATGTCTTTCAGATTTATTTGGGAATGAGGATTAATAGCTGGGTACAACAGCTCTACAGGAAAACCTATGTCAAGACACTGGTTCCCTGAGAAGAACCTGCCCAAGTCTCTCTCTTCTTACCAAGCCATGATTTCCTCATCAAGGACACCTCTCCTCCATCTGTTTTACCCCAAAAGAACCCTAGAGGCAACAGAAATGACTTGTTATGGCTGTGCATCTAGCCAATCTACTCCAACAGAACCCCGAGAAACTTGCAAGGCCAATGGCTTATTCCCAAGTGAATTTACTGAGATGCTGCTGTTGACCCTGCTGTGGGTAAATAAAAAGGAATGAAGATTTCCCACTGAAGAAGATGAGAGCAAGGCACGAATTCCACTGAGGAGCTAAGGAGGTGGGGAGATTTAGACTCCATGCAGAATCCATGTGGGTACAGCTCACTAGTGATGGGACCTAGGTGGGTGCAAAGAGATTCATTCATGTAGAATTGCCATGGTCTAGAACAGGAAAAAGCCCTCAAGAAGTAACTGAATTTCTAGAAAACAAATCGGAGAGCCAAGTTAACTCCCCTCACAAGAGATTCAAAACCAGATTTGACCATAATAACACGATCCTGACACACAATTTTCAAAGGAAACCTCCTTTAATTGCAAAAAGGGACCTGGGATGTAACTCATGGTGTCCAGTACATCCAACCTTCTTGGTCTCTTTTTATTCTCTGCTACTTGAAATGACTGAACATGTTAAGGGGGTGATGGCTCTGCTCACCCATCCCATCCACACCCCCACCCACCAAACTCATCCTGGCTGCTGCCTGCACAAGGTGAAGCTCATCCCCTCAGCACAGTACTAACTACCCCCCAGGATGCAACCAGCCTCAGCCATCAGCAAACAGGAACTAGCACAACCAACCACTTCACTAACTAGCAGAACACAGCCTTATAAACCCCTTATCACACCATTCTTGGCTTAGGTCTTTGGAGCCTAGCACCTCATGCTCTTTAACAGCACTGTGAGCCGCCAAGTCCTCTTCTCTATCATTTCTGATGAACAGAAGCACTGTATGGTGTTTGCAAAGGTGGATATTAGGTCAGCAGACACAAACAGTTGTGTGCATTTTTTCTTCATCAGAAATAACCAATGGACACTTACACAAACCTGAGATAGAAGTTCCAGGCTCCTGGCAATGCTGCACAGTTTAGCTCTTGGCAATAAAACTGGGCACCCACTGAAAAATGGTTTTGATACTCAAGGCCAAGCCCAAACAGGATAGTCAGGTCACAGATACTGGTCACTGCTCATTCAGAACAAGAAAATTCATCTGCAGAAGTCAACATCTAGGCTGGACTCAGCCTGGACTGTTTAAGTCTCACAGACACTGACCAGGTTTGGGGTTTTTGCCTCTGGTGATGCAGTTCTGGTGTTGTCCAGCTCCAGCTACAAATTTGATTTTCCTTCTTCTCCTCTCCCTTTTGCCAGAATCTTTTAATCACAGAAGAGGTTTAAGAACCATAAAAAGCTCCATAAACCAACAGCAGACTCAGCTGACAGCAAAAGGCAGGAAGAAAGGCAAGACTTGCTCCTATAATCACGTTACTCTAATGCTGCTCTGAGCACACAAATCCCTTCTGAAATGTGAACGCTCCCCTCCCCAGCAGCTTTCACCTGTTCCACCAGCTGGGAGGGCTGTGCAGACCCATACATCACAACTTCCAGCCTCTCTCCACTTTGTAACTACAGGCAAAAGCTTTGCCAGGAGGAGGGTGGGAAAGAGACCAAGACCTAGTAGCTCCGTGAGCAACAAGAAATGGGAAGATTCTATTGAGCCCTTTGCCAATAACCCCCACACCTTGTGCACAGAAACTTCTCCTGCACAGGGGGCTGAGAGCAGTAACTGTCTTTACTTGAAGCATGGGAAACAAGCCAAGGCCTTTGCGGGAAACCCTCTCCTGGGACAGCTAGAAATGAGTTTTCAAGCTCCTTCTAAGGAAAATCATTACCACAAAGCAGCTGAACTTACTTTTTCCAATGTTGCAGCTTTATGGGAGAGAAGGGAGAGGGAGAGTCAGGATAGACACCGCTGATGGAGGCTAAGGTTTTCCAAGAATCCATGTCAGGTGCCAGTCACCCCTAACTTTCTGTGCAAAAAGCCATTTCAGCTCTCCTCCCCAAAAAAAGGGCCCCAACCACTCCAATCCAAAGCAGCTCACCCACCACAAAAAGCCCAAATATCTCACAGAATCACAGAATCCTTAAAGTTGGAAGAGACCTCCAAGATCACCCAGTCAAACCATCAATCCAACCCCACCCTGCCCACTAAACCCTGTTCCCCAGGGCCACAGCTACTCGTTTTTTGAACCCCTCCAGGGACAATGACTCCTTCCCTCCCTGGGCAGCCTGTTCCAACCCCTGACCACTCTGTCAGGGAAGAAACTTTTCCTGATGTCCAAACTAACCCTCCCCAGGCACAACTTTAGGCCATGGATCTCCGCAAGAGCCAGACAAGGCAGGAGACACAATAAAGCTTCAGTCTAGCGAAGTTCTCCACAAACCTGTAGGAAACAGGGGCTCTGAGCAACATTCAGGGGAAAAGACCTGATACACTGAGTCAGCTGGTCAGACAGGCTGTGACGACAGCCTGTTTGGTCTCTAAAGAGACCTACAGCTCTGAACTGTGAAATCACATAGGGATGCACACAGCGTCCTACATCTGTATCCCTGTGCTGGTACCCAAGATCTGAGTTGTCAAGAGCTCATGGAAATGTTTGACAGGGCACTGCCTGGGGAAGGAGACACCAGAGCTAGATGAGACACACTTGGGTTCCTGCAAAAGATTAGGAACAGAGTGCTGGGGAAAAGAGAAAGAAGTCAAAGCATCTTTGTTTATGCCAGACTAAGAGGGAAAAGGCAGCTATTTGCACTTTTGCAGACACAACTGGTCAGCACATGAGAAGGCAGAAGGAAAGAAGTTTGAAACTTTTCAATGTTCATTTGCATCTATTGGCTCTGACAACTCAACTGGAGGAAGAGCGTCTTCTTCTGACTCCCAATCTGGAAGACATACCCTCAATGTGGGGCCTTTCTGAGCCAGCCCCAGGCTAGCAGAGCCAAGAGACAGCTCAGAATCACAGAATGTCAGGGGTTGGAAGAGATCTCAGTCCAACCTTCCTGCCAGAGCGGGATCCCCTAGATCAGGTCACATAGGGCTGCATCCAGGCAGATGTGAAACAGCTGTAGAGCAGGAGACTCCACAACCTCTCTGGGCAGACTGTTTCAGGTTTCTGTCACCCTGACAGTGAAAAAGCTTTTCCTGATGTTTATGTAGAACCTCCTGTGCTCCAACTTGTCCCCGCTGCCTCTTGTCCTGTCACTGGACACTCTTTTGGAATTGCTGGCAAACAACAGGTAATTGTGGAGGCAGCACACAAATTCAGAAAAATCTTGTACACTCCAATCCCCCTGGAGCGAGGTAAACTCACCAAGCACTTCAGTGCACAGACACAGTTCACAGAGCTCAGGCAAACAGACAAGAGCAGAGCTCATGGTTTCTGGAGGGCTCATCGAGTGTCTCATACAGCCTCCTCCACGCAGCTTGGTAAGACCAGCTGTAAAGCTCTGCATCTTTAATCTTCCCATCCCAGCAGACAACCAATCTATCACACGAAGGCACTTTCCAGCACAGAAGAGGACAGAAAAGCAGATAAAGACCCTTGCAGCATTCATGTTAAACACAAAACAAAACTGTTCCCAGCCTCTCCATCCCTGCCATTGTCCCTCCCTACCATTGGAAAGACTCCCATGGTGTGACCCTGGGGAGGGCACTCTGCCACACCCAGCAGCCTTCCAGCTGCCCAGCAGTTAGTTAACCCCTCCAGAAACTCCTGGGGTATGGATGCTGCTCTGATGCAGGTTAGCAAGACAGAAGAGTGAGGAGAGGCAAAGCTCCATCACCCTCTTGTGGCCCAGACCTGATTAATCCCAGGAAAAGCAATGGAATCCCACCTTAGAGCCATCTACCACCAGATTCTGGCCAATCCTCAAAGTTTATGCCAGTGCCTGCTGTGGTCAGGATTTTACTGAGGTGGACATTTGGCTCTGAAACAGAATTAAACCACTTCAACAGGAAAACCCCCACTATTTCATCTGGGAGTTTTTCCCCACCAAACACTGAATCTCCTCGCTGTGCTGCTGCTGAGCTCTGGCAGCGAGACACAGACAAGTCACTGGGATTCGGGGCTGAAGACTCTGCTCACCATGCCAGATTATCTTTGGAAACGAGAGGAGCAGAAAGCACTGCGTGGCTGGCCAGGCTTTTGGATGAAGAGCAGGTACAGGCTGTGCATGAACACGGCAGTAGCTCTTCTGCAGGACACAGGGCAAGGAGATGATGTCAAAGATTATGCTATCACACGCATGAAGGCTCAGTGCTATGACTGCTCCAGCAGCTCCACAAGAAACAGAATCACAGAGCTGCTGAAGTTGGAAGGGACCTCTAGAGATCATCTAGTCCAACTCCCTTCCAAAGCAGGATTGCCTAGAGCACAGTGCCGAGGGCTGCACCCAGGTGGGTTTGGAATGTCTCCAGAGCAGGAGAATCCATAGTCAATCTGGGCAGCCTGTGTCAGGGATTTGTCACCCACACAGTGAAGAAGTTTTTCCTCACATCTAAATGAAACCTCCTGTGATCCAGCTTGTGCTCAGTGCTCCTTGTCCTGTCACTGGGCACTGCTGAAAACAGTCTAGTTCCATCCTCGCTACAGCCACCCTGTAGATGCTTTCAGAAACGTATCAGGTCTCCTCTCAGCTTTCTTCTCTCTAGGCTGAACAGTCACAGCTTCTTAAACATTCATAGAATCACAGAATCATTCAGGCTGAAAAAGACCCTTGAGATCACCAAGTCTAACCACTAACCCTAATCTACCAAGGTCACCACTAGAACATATTTCTAAGCACCACATCTAAATGACTTTATACATCAGGGATGGTGACTCCTGATGTGCCCTCCCTGGGCAGCCTGCTCCCAGTAAAACAAGTTTCCTCCTAAAAGCAATGCTCCAGGTCCCCAGTCATCTTCACTGTCCTCCAAGGGACTGTCTCCAGTAGTTCCCTGTCTCTCTTGAATTGAGGAGTCCAAAACCGGACACAATATTCCACATATGGCCTCACTAGGGCAGAACAGAGGGGTAGGATGACATCTCTAGACCTTCTTTATGCACCCCAGCATACCACTGGCAACAAGGGCCCACTGCTGGCTCCTGGTCAGCTTATTGTCCACCAGGACTCTTGAAAGGCCTTGCAGCATCCTGAGAGCAGAAGGGCAGCAGCACAGCTCACAGAACGCACTCACCATCCTAAAACTTCCCCCCTTCTCCACAGACACATTTTCCCAGGAAGAAAAAACTCATTTTAGACCTTCTCAGGCAAAGGTCACATTCAGTGTGGTGCAGCCGCTGCCCACGCAGGGCCGGCTCTGCTGCGCATCTCTGGCAGTGACAGATGGCTGGAGCTGAACAAGGCACAAAGCTGCTCGAGCAAACAAGGGCTGCATTCAACTGAGAGGCTGCACCGGACCTCGGTGCCGACCGTCAGTGCTGAGTAGCTCTTTCAGACCACAGGACACACAGTGACTGCTGAGCCGCCTCTGCAGGGAAGACAAGCCTCGGATCTCTTCCTTCATTTTGGGTGGTTGGCTTTGAAGTGATAAAAATTAGCTGAAGATAACTCCACAGCATGCTGCAATTATAAACCCAGCATGAAGCACCTTGAGAGAGTCACAGCTGGTGGCTAAATGGACTTCGCTGGAGTCCTTCCAGTTTGCTTCTCACTCACAGTTAGAGGCCACAGTTAAGAAGAACAAGGGGAAATACAGACACAGATCTGGGGATAACTGCAAAATAAACTGCCAAACCTAGAGACCTTATCCTAAGAATTTCCTGTGTCAGTTTGCACTTCCCTCTAGCAAACTGATTGGCAGAGATTTCAGGATCTTTGTATTAGATAATAAATAGAGAAATGAATCTAATACTAAAGCGAACTCAAACTCAGACAACTCAGGTCAGTCACCGATCTCTACATCTAGGGCCGAGTCCTCAGCCAAGGAGCAGCAGTGCTGCGCTGCTCCCTGCTGTGCTGCGTTATAGTGAAGGATTTGGAGCTTGGCCAACACATCTCACGCAGTGATCAACCCCTCTAACAAGACCTTGCACATGTGCAACCAAATTAAAGCCATGGGCTTTATGGAACTGCTCAAGGAAAGGATTTACAGAGTGGGAGAGATGATATATACACAGTCACAGCAGAGAAAGCTCAGCCGAGCCAACCTATGAGCAAAGCAGAGTAGTGAGGCAGAGCTGGAGCTGCTCAGCAGCAAATGGGGTCTTTGCATGGTATCCCTGAGCAGAGGATTTGTCCCTCATGGGTCAAGGACACTACAGAAACCTCATGTTGATGAGGGAGTTGTTTTTATTTCACTAACTAATGCTCCTGCATTTCTCTTGACGAGAGATTGCATTGCCTGGTGACTCTGCAGTATAATTAGCCTGACCACAGGCTAATTTGCTGCTCAAGCCAAGTTTGTCCAGTACTATCCCCTACACTAAACCCACTGGCTGCCAGGCCCAGGGCTTTCCTGCTTTTGCTAGACATTACCCATTTTTGGGACTGAAATACACAGCAAAATGACCGGGCCTATGGGCAGTGGCCTCAATTATCAGGGCACAAGAGATTGACAGATCGCAAGAAGCAACCAGTGGCAAATGATAGTGGAATATACTGAACAGAGGAGTGACTGGTAGGATACATATGATCCTGGTGTTTCTCCTCTCGAACCAAGAGGAAACCCTTGAACAAAGTAAAATGAAAAACATCACACCCACAACTTGCACCTTGAACATTTGCTAAGTGATATCTGATAAAAACACACCCAGCAGTCAAATTGAGAAACTGATCCCTAAGCCAAGCACACTTCAAACGCTGGCAAAGCGTTCATTACCCTGGGTAATGGCAACCTGTGCTGCTCAGGTGTGTGCTGGGTGAAAGGGCAGTAAAGGGTGTGGATCTAGGGCTAGGCAAGTCATTATTCAGATCTCAGTGCTTCACATTATCCTGTCCAAACAAAGGCACTAATTAGAAGTAATCAGCACAGGACAGATCACTCTAAGTGCTTGGTTCTTACTCCTGCACTACCACCTGCCAGAAGCCATGGCTGTGGGGCAGTGTTTAAGAAGGTGGTGGGTGAGGTTCCCATCTATCTCATTATTAGCAGCACTTCAAATGTTGTATAGACACACAATACACGCGCAGACAGGACAGGAGACAGCACCATTCTCTGTCAGCCCCAAACACCAGAGGATCTATCTGTCCCACACCCACTCCACAACCTGCTGGTCTGTGTGTTAGTTGGGACAGAGAGGCTGTTTACTTACCCCATTACCCTTGGTGTAATCCACACTCATGGCCAATCAGGGAATTTCACATCCTGCTGAACACCACCAGCACCACTAGACTTTTAAGCCAAGTAATGGCCTGGGTCAGCTCATGCCCTTGCCAAACCATGTCCTTACCTTCTTTGGAACCAGTGGTGACGGCAGCTGCAGTGGTCCCTGATGTCCGCCCCACTGGGCTGGAGTGCTTCCCGGCCCTGCCGGGGATTTTAAGTCCACTTGGCTTCAGCATGTTTGCTCTCTCCTGTGTTTCAGGCTCGTGGTGCCAGTGTCTCAAAGAGCTGTTCTGGTATCACCGTTCAGGCTTCTCAACGATGGACCTCATCTTGCATTGGCACTGACCTGGGTGAAAAGAGCAGAGAAATCAGACACAGAATGGGTGGGAGAGCACCCAATGGGCTTTCAGAAAGCAGAACCTAGCTTGCTCCCATACCTCTTGGAGAGCCAGGATCTTTCATGTCTTCTCCTGCAAAACAAGAGTGATCAGTGATCATCACCTCCATCTCCCACCTTCAAGTTACACTTTTTCCCTCAATCTCACAGTCTCACTTTAACCCTGGAGTGCAGGACCAGTGCTGAAACCTCCTACAAACACCAAAGAGGAATTGTGATTGTGTGTGGGATTTGAGCAACTGAAATTGTTGGCTGCTTTTAAATTCTAAAGTCTTAGTTGAATCACCAGCCCAGAGCCAGTCCTGCTGTTGGAGCCCTTACCAAAGGCACACCAAGGACCAAGGCACTAGACCTTTGGTGCCGGGACCCATTTTCAGAAGACTCCATTTTCAGAGGGCAGCCTCTCCAAATCAACAGGAAAAGGAATACGGGGCTTTCAGCTCCTTTCCTTAAGAACAAATCCAAGCCCTTGTTATAGAAAAAGGGCACCTGACCCCAGGGATTTGCAGTCAGACTCAAAAAAAGCAAACCCCCATCTTTTCAGAAATCTAGACATGACCCTACCAACTGCTCACTAGTGAAGTCACAGAATCATAGGATCGTTTAGGGTGGGAAAGACCTTTAAGATCATTGAGTCCAACCATCGAGCCCAGGTCATAGACTGGACTTGATGATCTCTGAGGTCTATTCCAGCCTCAATAATTACAATAACAACAATAATTCCATTGCAGCTGAAGTTTTTGCAAGGGACAGAAGATGATGCAGATGGCTCTTCTGTGCTGAAAGTGATTCTGATGGCAGTTGTTTAAAGGGGAGGGGTAGGTTGGACGTTAGAAAACCCTTCCTCATGGAAGGGTGATCAGACCCTGAGATGGACTGCCCAGGACAGTGGGGGAGTCTCCCATCCCTGGAGGTGTTTAAGGATGGAGTGGCTGTGGCACTTAGTACTCTGGTCTGGCCAATATGGTGACATTAGGCTTGGGCTGGATGAGCTCAGAGGGCTTCTCCAGCCTCAATACACCTGTAATTCTGTGACTAACCCAACTGTCCCAACCACCACTGAACCCTGAGCTCTAGAACTCCAAGAAACATGTGAAACATACCCAGGGATGGATTCAACTCCCTCTCTGGGCAGCCTTTTCCAAGGCCTGAGGACAGGCCCATTCACATCATCCTTCCCTATGCTGCTCCATTCCCAAAACCTTCACATTCCTCACAAGGACGTTGCATTACCAAGCACCCAGTGTCTCAAGCAAAAAGTCTGATGAAAAGAAAAACAAAGGAAATGACTAAGTTGCTTAAAAAATGCAAAACCCATTCCTAATGTGTAAAGAAAAACAATTTTACAAATGGATGTTCTGAGCCCATGCAAAGCCAAGGCTGGCAGGCTGAGCAGGCTGGATGCGGAGGGAAGAAGGTGACAGCAGAGCGAGCCAGGGATACACCTACATAACAGCAAAAGGAGCAGACCAGGGAGCAGCCAGGAGCTGGGCAACCCCAGAGCTGCCTCCTGGGTGAAGGACAGAGCAGTCGGCTGCAGACAACACTGCAGAATCAGCACAGCAAAGCCCTACAGATGCTGCGAGGCAGGGAATGGCAATAGTGGGGACAGGAAGTGATTAAGGCATGAGTAAGTATTTCAACACAGTCTGGAGCAAGGCGAAGGGAAGGCTGGCAGGGCTCCAGGGAAAGCTGCAAGCAGACAGAGGAGAAAAACCACAAGGAGAATTCCAAACCTGCACTCCTGAGGGCTCAGATATCTGAGACAGCAAGGAAGGTTTCGGCAGCAGGAGTTAGCTGTCCCACACAGCTTCAGAGACAAAGAAAGGCAGGATCAGCAGAGACAGCCCAGGGAGGGAGCCCAAGTGAAAACCCAAGAGGCCACAAGCCCTGTCTGTCCCCAGCACAGTGTTTTCAAAATCTGGGGTGGCTTCAGACCCTGCACACAGCACCCACTGAAGAGGACTTGGCTTACACACAAGCCAGGGCTGTCTATGAGAAGCAGGATGCTCAGATCACAGCAGCAGAAACGATGGCCAAGAGCAAGCAGTTCTTGTTAAGGAAGAGAGAAATCAGCCTTTCCACACCAGCGCCAGCAAGGACCAGCTGCTGTCCAGACGAGGACAGGAGGCTGCACTTTCCAGCTCTATTTAGCATAAAGCAGGGAGACAAGTAATAGAATGTGGAGGTGAGATACATTCATCAGCCTGGTTCTTCCTATCTGCCAAGGCATGAGACATCTCCCTCCCATCCACTCCATCTTGCAGGACACCTTTTGCCCAGGGCAAGCTTTGTGATGGATTTCCAGCCCTTCTGCTGGCAGGTGATGTGTTCTACAAGGAGCTCTCACTCTAGCTCCATCCACCTTCAATCCAAACGTTTCTTCTCCTCACAGAACACCCTTACTCTGAGATTTACACCTCCCATCACTCAGCCCTGCCTTTGGGTTACATGGTCTGATGCTGTATTTGAAATTAAGCAAGGGGAGGATGACAGCTCCTCCAGGTAAAACACAACGACTGGTTGAATCCACAGCCAGGAGTGTGGATGGAGGAAAGATAAAAGGACACGGGGGAAGAAGGACAGAAGGACACAGGGGAAGAAGGACAGAAGGACACGGGGGAAGAGTGAATTCTTCTCTCCTAATGTTTTAAGCAGGAAAGGTGCCAGAAGAATAAAAATATTTCACAGTTTTTCAGGCCTTTATCAGAGGGAGGATCCCTGACTTTTCAGCCAGCACCACATAAACTTCAGGACAACAGAGAATGTAGTCTGGTCTGTGCCTCTATTCTTCTGCTCTTCTGTGAGGAGACAAGGAACGTCAGTTCATTCTCCCTCCGCTATTCATTATCCCTGAATGTCAACCAGCCACACAAGTCAGAGGACACTGAGGTTCTGCTTCTTCTCCAAGTGACTGGATTTTATTTTTCTGCAGGGGGAGAGAAGGACATGAAGTGCATTTGCACTGCCTGAAGGTTTCTGCCAGAATCTTTATACAAATATATCTGTTTTCTCCAGACCACAGCTGGAAAACAAACTCTACAGGCTGCTAATTAAGGTGCCCTCATACAGACCATCACCTCGATGAGTTCACAGGGTGTCCACACCACCTACCTGACTCAAAACCTCTGCAGCTGGATACTCCTGTCCAGCTAGGCTGTGAGTCATGGGGAACTCCCAAAGGGACTCACTTGCCTATCTAAAGGGTCATTCTCACCTCCATTGCTGCAGACTGACCAAAGCAGGAAATGGGGATGACTGCCTTAGTACAGACCTGCACACCCACACAGGGGGAAATGAGGATGAACTTGAGTAAAGTTTACTATAAATGCAGCTTGTGAGAAAGAGCTCTCAGGTCTTGGAACAGGCTGCCCAGGGAGGCAGCTGAATTGCTATCCCTGGCCATGTTTCACAGTCATGGAGATCTGGAGCTGAGGGACAGGGTTTAGTGGTGGGTTGAGACAGTTGGGTTAAGGGTTGACTCACTGAGCTTAAAGGTCTTCTCCAACCTAAACACTTCTATGAACTACACAGATAAAACAACATCTGGGACATTTCTAAAGATGACTCTACCTGATGGTAGGGAAGGATCCCTCTCCTCTGTCACTAGTCTCTCCTCTAGTTTGACATAAAAATGTACAAGGCAACTTTTCAGAAGCTCTAAACACAGAGCATGAAGCTCTTCCCAATTACACAATTAGGTCATCTTCACCACCCAGACCAACGCTGCCCCGAGCCATCCAAGTCCCACATTAGCTCCCAACAGAGTGACACAGCTTTTGTGCTGCAGAAATATCCTTGGCCTGGGACGTAGGCCAGGATCTCCACAGGGTACTGCCCTGCTCCATTAGAGATAACAACCTGTCCGGAGCATCCACACTGGACTCTCAGCATCCCAACAGGCTCCATGACCAGAGCCCTTCCGGAAAACCTGCTTCCAGCAGCAGCTGCTGAACACAAGCAAATATGATCCTGCATGTGGGGTAAGAAACACAAATCCTTTTCTCTTTCCCTGTACTACCTGCACAAGCTGTAATCTCTGCTCTCCCATTTAAATTTGTGGAAACGGATTTTCTCCAGACACAGTGGAAAATCAAAGCCATCTGCCCCTGTGGATACTCTGGGGCCACCAGCTCTTCTCATTCTGGTTTTCTTTCTTTTCCAAGATGACACAGATTACAAGGATTTTCTAGATCTCCACTAGATTTTCCCGGTAATCTTTTCATACTGGGATGAATGGTTCTGTCTGTTCCCACAGCTGAGAAAAGCATCCCAAGAATGCACAATAGGAAAGTCTGCTCCAAATGACCAAAACATTCTGATCTCCAGCTTCCCATCAGAACTGGGGCCAGCCGGAGCTGAGTCACCTAGGCTCAGATTCCAGTGAGGAACAGCTCTCAACCAAGTGCAGATGTTTCAACAGCAGCAATACAACTGGGCACATGCTCTGCTTTAAATGCTGAGCAGAATCTGTCAGTTTAATCCGTGTGTCTTCAGCAGAAGAGTTCAAAGTTTGGGTTTAGAAAGTTGAAAAGTGGCTGCCCCCTACTCTCTCCTCCTTCTCCTCCCTTGGTGATTTCCACTCTGTTCTTCGTTTCTTCTTCACTTCTCTCCATCTTGGACTGTTGGGAGCTACACTGCTGCTGCTGAGAGAAAACGTTATTGCTTCTGACGCTGAAGAAAATTTATGCCAAGTGGGAAAGATTTGCCTGGACCTGTCTATAATGAAGATGTTTTGGACATTTTAATCTCAGTTAAATGTAAGAGCAATGCGATGAAACTCAGTCTGTCTTTGTCTAAGTCTTGTGGGGCTGCTTCTGATGTGTGTGAGGTGGAAGTGAATTAAAATGTCTTTGTTCTCTTCTTTCCCAAACTGAGTCAGTTGTTCCACTGCCTAAAGATTCTACAGTGGTTTGTTAAACCTCCCTTTGTGTCTGATGCTTTAGCTAAAGGTTCGTGGTTAAAGAAGGTCTCTGACCCACAATGTCAGTGGTGACCCACATGGGATGTAAGGGGATCCTGACAAGGACTCAGCTATGACACTACAGCACAGGAGCATCCACAGCATGGCCAGACCTCACAACAACACCTGCTAAAAGGAGATTAATAGTTGGAAGTGCTTTAATTCAATTATTTCTCAAACATGGTAGAGGAGCAACAACACAGCTTACTCAGGAGTTTCTCTCACAGCTTACCCAGGAGTTTCTCTGCTTCTTCCACTCCTCCTACAAACAAAATCTCCCATTCAAGATGGAGAAGAGCAGTGAAGCAGCCTCCCAGACTGAGCACCAAGAGAAAACCCTTGTGGGTCAACACCAACTCAAGGATCTGTTCACCTCAACACAGAGTGAAACAATTGCAAGACACAGATCAAGTTTCCAGACATCAGACCAAGTTAGACTGAATCTCACCCCGTGCTGGTGCTTCCTTCTGGATGGATCTAGGTGTAAGAAGTGTTTACTCTAAACCCTTGGCAAGGCTCTGGGATTCCCTTCTACACACAGACCCCAGCAGAATTGAGAGCACTGCTGGAACAGTTTGGAATATAAAACATTCAGTGGGGCAGTAACTCCTGAGTTCTTAAAATTCAGTAGACAGTCAAAAAAAACGTGAGCACTGCAACTTCGGGTTCTAATTTTCCAAATCTGAAAATCCACACTGAAGAAATGACATTTTCAGCTTGCAGCCAGTTACACTCACACCTCCTCAGGACACGGACCCATAAAGCACAGTATCTAGTTATCAAACTGAAGGACTTCAAGGTTCTCATGTTGTGTGGAAGGTTAATGATAAACAACTGTAAACAGAGAAGCAGCAAAACACCTTTCCTTTTTTTTAACAATTTTGACTCATGCAAATAATCAGTGACTTCAAAGGCAACTACTGAGATGGGGAAAGCTAATGCTTTGAGCAGCAACTCTCTGCTCAATTTAAAACACTATTTCAGCTCTCACGTTCCCAGCAAAGATGAGGAACACCAGGGTTTGTGGTAGTGTCCACAAGCAGTCTCAGTCGTTCACACAATCATGAATGTCAGGGTTTGGAAGGACCTCAAAAAGTAATCCAGTCCAACCCCCCCTGGACAAGTCACACAGGACTGCATCCAGGCAGATTTGAAACATCTCCAGAGCAGGAGACTCCACAACCCATCTGAGCAGCCTCGGCCAGGGCTCTGCCACCCTCACAGTGAAAAAGTTTTTCCTGATGTTTATGTGGAACTTCCTGTGCTCCAACTTGTCCCCACTGCCCCTTGTCCTATCATTGGACACAACTGAGCAGAGCCTGACGATCCTAAGATGTGATGGTGTTGCTGGATCTGCACAGACTCTTGCATTAGTAATAAAGACACAGCTTGGAAAGACCAACAATTCTGTCTGCAGCTGCTCTGACAATTAATAACCACAACTCTCTATGGGGTAATGGAAACTGCGGCTTATGCCCATAAGGTAAATTCTCATCTCTCCAGGAAAGAGAAAGAACCTTACAAGCTGCCACACAAAGTGTAGCTGGGGAAGGTCCAACAGCACTTTGGTTTCAACACATCCTTTGCGTGTGTGTTCAGGGGAGGAAAATGGAAAAGCTGGAATTTCATTTTCTACCCATACTCTGGCTTTCAGAAGCAAAGTACAGAGCCTGGAAGAGGATTCTGTGTTTAGTCCTCCAGCCTCTGTCATCCAAGAATCTCTGGGACTCTGGGCAGAGTGAACATATCTCAGCACAGCCCAATAACAACTCCTGCACTCCACAACTACCTGTTCCACCAATGCCTTCCCTCCTGCATCACAGTCTCCACACAGAATCTCCCAGAGACAACAGCACTGCAGCTTGCAGAACCCTTCAGCATTGGGCTAAAAACAATACTGGGAGCCCAGTATCTCCCTGAAAACAAACTGCTAGGGAAGAATTTGGGCCACTGATGGCTGGAGGAGCTTTTCACTCACCTCAGCACTAAGTGTACAGAATAAAGGCAAAAAGCTTTCAGTCCCAGCTCTGGCCATCACCTATTTGTCCCTACACAAAAACTTTATTGGCATGAAAACATGGATCTTTTTTTTTAGTTATGTAAAATTATTTCACTTCTTGTTTCTGAGCACTTGGCTGCATTCACTTCGTATTTCCAAGTTTTTCTGGACCTCCTCTACCCCCAGAAAAACAGGTTTCAGGCAGTAAAGATCTATCTTCCGAGTCATTGCTAGGGCACATTACTGCCCACCCAACCCAGTGCCAGAGGCAATGACAGGTCAAGATTTGGTGCCTCAGGCTCACACCCCACAACAGAAGCCATGCTCAAAGGTTAAATTTTAACACAAAATTCTGCCTTGCCTTAAGATGCAAATTCAAAGGTCAGGTTCAACCCGCTCAGTCTTCTGTAATAGGGGCAGGAAATGAATCCACTCAGCTCAAGGATGGGATCTGATAAGGCCAAACGGCTGCTCTGCTAATAGAGACAGCGATTACACAGAGAGGAAAGGGCAATTTTATCCTTTAATTCCTTAAGATGCTCCATCTGATCCAAGGTAATCATGCCATTGCCTCCTCACGCCTCCCATTAGCTATTCCTTCCAACAAGCAATCAGAAACCCGGATCTGAAGTACATGGATTTAGGATTAAATCCTTCCACTTAATTGGAGAACAGAGGAAGCAGCAGACACTCACTCTTAATTAAGGTCAGACTCCTCTCCTGAGAAAACCTTTCCTTCTCTCAGAGAGGGAATGGAAGTACTGCAGCAATGAAAGAAAGGAGCACACTGCTTTCAGTCACAGACAGGGAAAACCACGAGATCACAGTATCCTCCACCATAGATCAGCATTTTCCCCCATGCAGTTGAAGGATTCACAGAGGTTCTTCAGCCATAAAGCTCTGCTCTTACTCTGTCTCACTTACCTGAAAGGTTTTAACCTCTAAAAAAGCCTGTTTAGTCTTTTCTCACTCAAGCCTTGAGACAATTAGCCCAGATTGAAAAAGGAAAGCCCAGAGGCCTTTTATTTTAAAAGAGAAATATTTTTGAAGCTAGTTTTAACCTCTATGACAGACTAATCGCCCTGTGATTTAGTTATAAAACAATGGTTATTAAAGAAAGAATGTGCAAACACATCCCACTGCACTCCAGTTCAAAACCACAAAGCAAAACCTGAGGGGAAAAACCCCAAAGGGCACTGAAGGAAGTCATCATGAACAAAGTGGGGAGTAATTATGGGCTTGCTGATGAGCTGCTGCTCCCCAGGCTGGCAAAGCGCCTACTGGAGACTGACACAGCAGAGAGCAACAGCCCTGCACTAATTGCAGAGCAAAACGATCTCTAATTTGTGGGAAAAATCCTGGATATGGTCTTGGATCTGCACGAGTTTCTGCTCCCTGGAGTTGAGCCCTGGGGCCATGGGACACAAAAACAGATACAGAGGCATGACCCCGGATTTGCAGGGCTCACACCAGAAGGGAACAGAACATCCAGAGACTTCAGAGCTGTTGTCCTCCAGGTCAGTTCAGATTTGATCCAATGGCTGCTCAGCTCTGTGAAAGGTTTCTGAGCAGTTCACAGGGCTTTGACCAAACCCCAGTTTCCTACTCACACAGAGGGTTATCAGCAGTCAGCAGCATCTGGAAAAGAGGAGCAGGCAGAGTGCAGGAAGGATGATGAAACACTAATAGCATATTCCATTCTAGTGGCTTTTACTTTCCTGTTGGAGAAACCCTTTCTTTGACTAACAAGGAGCCATACAATAATTCAGTCAACCTACACAGCCTATGCAGGGCTGCAGAAGGAGCTGCACATTTGGAATTCCCTGGCTTTTGACTGCTTGATTTAGTGCAGCATTAAAGTTCATGCTGGCACTCAATCTGTTACTCCCCGGAGCTCAGGGTAACTATAGATTTTGATTTGTGCACTGCTGTAATCTAACCTTTGCTCTGGGCTTTGATTATGAAATGAAAGTAGGAAAAAGGTCCCCCCCCAACCCTGATTTCTCCCTGCTTTTTGCAACCTGCACCTGCAATGAAGCCTTTTTGTGGTCCAGCCTTGCTTTACAGGCTGGAAATGAAAGGCTGGAGCAACAAAGAGCTCAAAATTGGAAACAATTGGTCTGGCAAGTTTCTCCTCTTTCTGCAAATTTTTGGAAACGATGAATTTTGGTTTCTCTGCAGCAGTGCTGTGACAGCCTGTCTGATGGCAGGGCATTTGTGCCAGTTCAAACTTGCAGATGATTTGGTTAAAACCAAAGCAAACAGGAGTGGAATGCAACATGTTTCTTCTGGTCTAATGGAAAGTACCTTGGGACACACTGGGCTTCACAATAACACCCTTGATTGTGCTCCACTAACACTGCCCAGTAACCTACCCACATCTTTAAGTGCCCTAGGAAAAGACAAGCTTCATGTGGTTTGGTATGCAGTGGAGACCTGCTCATTACAGCAGGAAGAAGAGCAAAGCCTTGCCCTGAGACACAGGTGCTGCAGGTGTTACCTAGTACAGAAACCTCACAAGAACCCAACCCAATGTCACATGAAGGGACAATGGACTCTGCTGCTCCACAAGCTGCTGTAACTTCAGGCAAGGAAGCAGGATGGGAAGGGCCAACCCTGAAACTCCTTTGGTTTAGTTATAAAACAAATCACAAGACTCTTCCTCTCTGCAGTTCAGCAGTGGGGCAGGTTCAGCCTCTGCTGGCTGGGAACTTCCCAGCATTTGCCAGTCCAGATTTATTCAAGTCAGCCTCCTGCCCACACACCTGCTTTGCCCTTTGCATGACTCTGATGCTCTTCCACTATGCTCAACTTTGCCCTTTCTCCACCTTCGCTGTGTCATTTTGAACAAGCAATGTCTTCCTTTGAGAACACCCTTTAATACTCACTCTCCAGTTCATCTTAGCTAAACCACCATCAGGTGAAGTCAGTCTGGTTTAGACATGGCCAATCCCAAATGCATGCTTCAGCCCAGCTGATGTCCCACCAGGCCTCAGACAAACTCTGTGCCACATAGTATGAGCTCATGTCACCTCTTTCATTCAAAGAAAACAACAGTTCCTCAAAGCTGATAGAATACCTGACCCACCTTCCCACTCAGATGGGCCATCATCTCAAAGGCAACAGAGTACTGACAGCCAGTACTCTGCCGCCTTCTTCCACAGTCATCACCAATCTCCTTCCCACAGACAGACAGATGACAACGGTGACAAGTTTGGAATAGATGGGTGGTAGCCCTGGAGGGTTATACCACTGGACAATCTGAGATCACCAAACCAAAGATGCCAGGGAAGAGCAAACCCTTGCTCTCTCCAGAGCACCAAGGCACTGTGCAAGCCCCATCCCCTCTACCCACACTCAAGCATTGCAGTGCTGGCAGCAGAGGAGCAATTTCGGATGCACTTGTTTCAGGAGCACCCTTCTCCTCCGTGCTGATTCACTAGCCTGCACCCAACCTCCCATGGAAGAAGCTCACCTCTCGGCTACGTGCAGTAACTGCTGCTTTGTCCTCAGCCTCTCCACAGACGCTGCCATTTCCCCAGGCCTCAGCTGACACCAACATATCCACACAGCTCCTACCACAGCTCCCACTGTACCCAGTGGTGGGTGCAGAGGCCACGTCTGCAAAGCTGCCTTCAGCCAGGACAAGTTAATCACGGAGTTCCCTACTTCACCACCTGCAACCCCAGTGCAAAGGGCTGTAGGACAGCCAGGAGTTTAACCAGTTAACAAACTTTACAGGACAAGAAGGAACATGACCCTTATTCAAATTACAGCTCTATCAACAGGTAAAACCATCACTGATTTGGCAATCAATGGATTTGGATCTTATCTGTGGGCATCATTCTGCTACCCCTCCTGTCCTGCGGATCCTCTCACCCACACCTCACCATCTGCTGCAGCAGCCATCACTCACTTTGGATTGTACAGCAGATCCCAGCGCACAGCTCCATCACACAGGTCCAGGTACAGAGTTACAGTTGTGCAGATGTGGAGCTCTGGGACATGGTTCAGCAGGGGCCTCAGATCAGATGGGTCAATCATAGAATCTTAGAATGTTCTAGGCTGGAAGGGACCTCTACAGGTCATCTAGTCCAACCTCCCGACACAGTGACAACTCAACCTAGGTCAGGCCGCTCAGAGCCTTATCAAGCCTGACCGTAAATGACTCCAGGGATGGGACCCCCACCACCTCCCCGGGCAGCCCATTCCAGTGAACAACCACCCTCACATTGAAGAACTTTTTTCTAATATTCAGCCTAAATCTATCCTTTCTCAGCTTGAACTTACTGCTCCTTGTCCTATCTGTACAAATGGGTAGGACTCAATGGTGGGACTCAATGATCTTAAAGGCTTTTTCCAGATAATTAATTCTGTGATTGTGTACCAGAGGAGAGTAGAGATTACAGAATCTAGGAGGTGACAAAGAACACACCATCTTACATAGTCAGGTGGCAAAGCAGGCATGGAGACTGAACATGCCCAGTGTGCTGCCCGTGGGGCTCACAGGGCAGGCTAGGACAAGAGAGGTTTTCACAACACCAACCACACACATCGGGGAAGGGCTTTCAATCCCAGCCTCTTCCAGCAGCAGCAGAGACCATGCAAGAGGTGTACTGTTGCACAGCTCGGCCTCCATTGGCAGGTCAAGGGAGGGGATTGTTTCTCTCTCCTCTGTTCTTGTGAGACCTGGGTCCAGTTCTGGAGTCCTCAATATAAAGCCATGGAGCTATTGGATCAAGTCCAGAGGGGGCCACAAGGATGGTCAGAGGGCTGGAGCCCCTCTGCAATGGGTACATGCTGAGAGAATTTGGGCTTTACATCCTGGAGAAGAGAAGGCTCCAGGGGGACCTTCGAGCAGCTTTCAGTACCCAAAGGGGCTACAAGGAAGATGGAGAGTGACTTTTTATGAGGGACTCTAGTGATAGGACAACAGGCATGCTTTTAAACTAAAAGAGAGGAGATTTAGATGAGCTTTTAGGAAGAAATTCCCTTCTGTGAGGGTGCTGAGGCACTAGAACAGGTTGCCCAGGGCGGTTGTGGCTGCTCTATCACTGGAAGTGTTCAAGGCCAGGTTGGATGGAGCTCTGGGCAACCTGCTCTGGTGAGAGGTGTCACTGAGCATGGCAGGGGTTGGGACTGGATGATCTGTGAGGTTCCTTCCAACTCAAACCATTCCATAATACTATGATTTCCACCTATACACTACTGTGCCATTGGGAAGAGCACATATGACAGAGCTTGACATACAGACACCGGCAGCCAAAAGGAACTAGTCTGGCTAGATGGATCAGTGCTGAAAACAGGATTTATCTCCGGAGATACCAAGTGATGCTGACAGGGTGAACCCCACCCGCACACAGGTAGGCAGAACAGATGGCTCAACCCACCACACTCCTGGAGTATCACAGCACTGCATGTTCTAGGCAGAGCTTTAGAGGCACCGTGTGTCCCTAGCTGCTCCTTTGCTTCTTACAGAAATGGGGTGTTTCTGCACCACAAGCATTATTAACCTCCCATCTAATACAGTCATGACCACAGCTGTGATTTCATACAGAGATTGAGATATAATCTCATCTCACCCAGCAAGAACCTAGTGGTTACAACCAGCAGCCTGAGTACCTCACAGAGTAGAGGACTGGCATGATGTCTCCAACACAGACTGGTCCTGGTTCAACCTAAAAAAAAGAACAAAACCCAAGCTGTCACTTCCTCTAACCACGGCAATTGGTGGTGCCAGACTGATCTATCATAGTGCTCCATCAGCCTGACTGTATGGTCACCCAAAAGCACCATCTGATTGACACATCTACATGCTGAAAGGGCTCCCTAGCACCACAGTACAGGAAGGACATCGAGAGGCTGGAGAGGGGGCAGAGAAGGGCAACTGGGTTGGTTTGGGATCTGGAGAACAGGGCTGATGGGGAGAGGCTGAGGGAGCTGGGGCTGTTCAGCTTGGAGAAGAGGCGGCTGAGGGGAGACCTCACTGCTCTATACAACTACCTGAAGGGAGGTTCAGTGAGGCAGGGGTTGGTCTTTTCTCCCGAGGGACTAGTGATAGGAGAAGAGGAAATGGGGTCAGGTTCTGCCAGGGGAGGGTCAGATTGAATCTTAGGAAAAACTTCTTCCCAGAACGAGTGGTGAGACCTTGGAACAGGTTGACCAGGGAGGGGGTGGAGGCACCATTGAATCATGATTAGAAAGGGCCTCCAGGATCATCATCCCTAGGGGGGTTTAAAAACCAGCTGGATGTGGCACTTCAGGAGATGGATTAGTGCTTATGGTGGTACAGGTCTGAAGGTTGGTCTTGATGGTCTTGCAGTCCTTTCTAACCTTGATAATTCTATGATTGCATGATCAAGCCAATACACTTTGAGGGGGGAAATCAGAGATTAAAAGGGGAAAAGCTTTCAGATACTTCAAGATTAAGCAGGAGGCACTGCTTATTGCATCAAAAACATATACTAAAATATTACTAGAAATACAAACATGAGCTTGAATTTTTCCTCTGGAAAAGATTTAATAGATCCCAGTAAGAGCCTGCATAAACAGCCCGGTAAAATTTGAACTGAGTGAGGCAATCCAGCTCGCTCTGCCTCAGCAGCACTCTGTGCCATATTGTCCATCATTAAATCCCCATTAGCAGTGGCTGGCAGATTGGCCAGCAGCTAGAACATCCTAAACTTCCCAGCTGGGAAACAGAAGTCCAGAGAATGAAAAAAAGCAAGGCCCTTATTCAAGGATGCAGAGTGACCTACTCTAGGTTGCATAGTAAGGATCTCAGTTATAAAACAAGTATCTAATGCTAAATATAGCCAAGGAGCAGGTTTAATCACCAGGACAACACGTGGAGGGCTGAGAGGAACCCCTGAGGTAGCACAGCACACAGTAAAAACCCAATAAATATTTCTCGAGACTTAAAGGGCCTCTCCACACCTTCCAGGAGAGGCTTCTTTTTTTAGGGAGGTCTGTTCCCCAGCCAAGGAAGCCTCTGCACCCCAGGGACCATTTGCACAGGATGGGAAAGTGCTGTTTGTTTCCACAGGCGGCTGCTCTCTGCACCCGTCAGAGTTGCTGACAATTTTCCAACACTAATTGGTGGACACTGAATTTTTCAGAGCATGATGCAACAAGTGCAGGGGAGGAATGTGGCAAAGGAGGAAAAAGAATGGAACAGACGGAGAAAACCTCTGTCAGTGACTGTGCCAGAAGTTGGTGCCTTGGTCTGGCAGCCTTCCTCTGCCCCACTAGAGTACAGGATGCAAAAAAAGGTATCTTTAAATAAAAATGTAAATCTCCAAACCTCTGCCTTGAGTGTCAGATGGAGACAGACCTAACCCAGAAGAGACAGAGGGCTCAGAGAACCTGCTGAAGTGTCCACCACCCCAACTTTCTGGCAAGCCCATTCCAGCAACGGCCAGGAAGCCTTTGCTACACAGCACAATATAAAACAGAATTCACTTTGATCACCAGCAACACCATTTTATTTCCATCACCTTTCTATTGGGGGAGTGTGAGGGAGCAGGAGGTTTAAAAAGCACCAAAAAGCGATTAAAGAGTTCCAAGATGCAAATATCTTACACCCACAGACCTCGGAGGGGGTTGGAACTGCATCACCCATTTTGTACCTGGGAGAAATAGATAGAGAGGAAAAGATTTTTCCCCAGGTGACTCAAAACCCAGTGTCAGAGATGAACAGTAGCCTCACTCCTATTAGCATCTCTATCTCTCTGAGTACTCAATACATCAAAGGGCTCAGGAAGTCTTTCTGCAGTGTTTACAGACACAGACTATAAATACTTCTCAAAAAAATAATCATTTGGCTTTCCCATGCTCAAACAGAGTTATCAAGGGAGTCAGCATCAGAGTTCAGAACATTCACTCAAAATAAACCAAACAAACTTCAGATTCCCTTTGTGCTTCAGCATAGATGGGGATGGGGACTTGCCTACTGGCTCAGACTTAGCAGCAGGGCACTCGGGCAGTCTCTTGACACATTTCTTTACAACTATCTATGTTTATCTACAACCTTTTTCCACAGTGAGAGCCACAGAGCTGACCAGTGCTACTGTGGAGTCTCTGGAGACATTCCAAACCCGCGTGGACTTGCTTCTGTGGGATCTGCTCTAGTAAAATCTGCTGTGGCAGAGGGGTTGGATGTGATGATCTCCAGAGGTCCCTTCCAAACCCATCAGGCTGAGATTCTGGTTCTACGCAGGTGGGTAAACACCAGTGTAACACAAAGAAATCACTGCAAGTGCCACCTAAGTTCAGTGCCAGTTGATGCCAGCACTGTATTTTCTTCCATCAAACTGAACCAATAGAATTCACACAGTGACAACAAAACGTGACAACACTGGGGTGTGCTTCCGCACACTTCTTCCTTCACTTGCTTATACTGCGCCTGGAGCAACCACAGCTATTTTACAACCACTGCTGCACTCATGAAGGAGGAGACAACAAAACCCCTGTCACTGCATGGGAATGATTTCCAAAAAGTCTGAAACAGAGATATTGTGGCTGTGGTTTGGGGGTTGGGGTTTTCCTTAGTGGGGTTTCTTTGAGATTTTTTTGCCAGGACTATCAGTTCAAGGTGCCAGACACACAGTCACATGCAATGAAGTAATTTTTCCACTGGGAGCTACAGCCAGAGCTACTGCACAGTAATATAAGAGCAAAGAATTAAACCCAACTATGAGGAAAGCGAATTTGTTTTGTCCTGATCAGCACTGCAGCTCAGCAGAACACAAAAGGCAAACCCAACACACAGGGTGCTCTCAGCAGAGAAGAGTGGTACTGCAGAAAGAGACTGTCCATGGAGGCCTTGGCAAAAGTCTCTGTTCTCTGCACAGGACGGGGAGGTCAGCCATGTGTAGAAGGCAGGACAGGAACAGGGCTCAGGAAAACCAACTCCAATGCTTTTCTCTAACTTGGGTTTTTGCAGCGACCTTGGACAATTTGTTCCCTTGATTCAGCAACTTGTCTAATCTGGTTGTTTTAGAAAACCAAGCAGTAAAACAAAGCTCCAGTCTTGCCGGGGTCTGACATCATCAGTACTGCCAGCTGAGGGGCTCTCCCAGGCAAACAAGACATGAAATTCTACTGTAAATATAATGAGAGTAGCGATACAAGAGCAGTTAGACATCACTGGCTGTCTTCAGCTCAGCAACAGCAGCATGAAAAAGATGCTTTCTCACTCCATGTCAGCAAATTCCTTCGTGGTTCCTTTGCCCAGATCCCTTGGGAGATGTAGGGAAAAACAGGTCACAGGATCCTCACAGAAAGTTTTTATGAACAACATATATTTCTATAAACAATCCCATAGCAGATTAGCAACAACTTCTGTCTGGGTCTAGCTACCTGTTCCTGGGCTTTCCCAGAGTTGGTGTAAAAACCCTAACACACTCTGCAAAATGCTACCAACACCACAGATTTGGAGAGGGAAGCTCCTGTCCTCACCATGGTTATGACACATGCTCCCCCCTAAATGTATTAATTTCACTGAGTTTCATGGATAGAGGAGACATTTTGATAAATGAACCCAGCAACTTCTGTTAGGAGGTGGAACCTACTCCTCACCCATTCTAACCATGAGAAGAGAAGAACTGGTATGTGTACTGTTACACAGCTGTACCTTCTAACAATGGAAAACCCCTCCTTGGGTTTTTCTCCCAGAGCAAAAGCACAAGAGGGGGGAAAGAGGAAATGCACCAGGAACTCCTACTTGCTGGAGTAAATTATGGCAACCTCCAAGCTAGATGTGGCAGGAAGCCAAGCAGAAGCACATCTCATGCCTTGGCCTCAGTAGATAATTCAGTCCATACCCATCCTAAGAGCATCTCCTGAAGCACACAGGTTCTCCTTTCATTGAAGGCTGGCCCCACACATAAGATGATAGATTGGTTCCAGCACAGCTTCTCTCCAACACTCCTCTAATGTCTGGTCCCATCATTTTAACTTGGGACTTGTCTTGGAGCTGAGCCTGTGAGGTCCTGTACTCTTGGTGGGTTCTGGCAGGCACAGTGACACCTTTTCAGAGAACACGGATGTCTGCTATAGATTTGCTCCCTCCTAGTCCTGGCAGGCTCTAACAGCAGGCAGGTAAATTCTTCAAATGCCAAATCCCAGACCCAAGTTTAAGAATGGGCAGCTGCACTATGTTTAAAGAATCAACTCCACAGCACTGCTGGGGCAGGAGCTGATTAAAGGGACTCTCTCAGAGCACTCTGATACAAGACCACTGCCTAGCAGGCAGCAGGGCAGAGGCTATGGCCAACAAGCCTGACCAGGCACCTCCAACAAATCTGTCCATACACAGACCACTTCAAACTGCAAGTCACCCTCAAGGATCTGCTTCCAGCCAACAGTAAGGAAAGGGTTGGCAAAGCAAGACATCAATTCCAGCAGGATAAGCCTCCAAGGTGAGGTCTGCAGGCCTGCAAGGCTGGTGCTCAGCAGAGCAGCAAACACCAGTCGCTGCTGACACTGTGCTTTGTCTTCCAGCTCTTCTGAAACACCGCGGCAGCCTGCCTAGACAGCGACAGAGCCTCTGCCTCCATCCTTGGAGGTGGTGGTTCATCCCAAACTGACCCTTCCCTGGTTTGACGAGGAGATGCTCGTCCTGCCCTGCCCTTCCCAGCTTGAGCCGGCAGCCCGGCCCTGAGCACGAACAAACACACCGAACCCGCGGGGTGCGCGCGATGTCCAGAGCTGGACCACTGGAGCCCAAACCCGGAGCAGAGCCCCAGCCCAGGGAGCGGTGCGGCTGCCCGGAGACAAAAGAGCCTCCTCCGCCCGCACTGCTGACACCCGCCCTCTTCTCCATCTTCTCAGCACCGGCCGCTGCTTCCACCGCTGCTCCCGGCCGGAGCCATCGGCTGAGACCGGCTCGGCCCAAAGCAGCACCCGCTGTGGGGGGCTGTGCCTGCCTGTCCCGAGTCTGTGTCCCTGTGGTGCCGGCTAAGCACCGAGTCAGGGCAGCCGCCAGACCCTTCCCCCGCCCGCGGTGCCCGGGTCCCGCCCGGCATCTCCATCGCTCCGAGCCTGGACCGACCCCCTTGCCTTCCGGACCCGCGGCGCTGACAACCCCACAGCCCCCGCACCGCCGCCCATGACAAGGCAGAAGCTGAGAAATACTGTAGGTG
>JAOXOE010000827.1:2834790-2887684 GCA_028565055.1 Phoeniculus purpureus
CCCCTCAGTCTCCTTTTCTCCAAGCTAAAGAGACCCAGCTCCCTCAGCCTTTCCTCATAAGGGAGGTGTTCTACTCCATCATCTTCGTGGCTCTGCACTGCACTCTCTCCAGCAGTTCTGTGTCCTTCTTGAACTGAGGAGCCCAGAACTGGACACATACTCCAGATGTGGTCTCACCAGGGCAGAGTATAGGGGAAGGAGAACCTCTCTCGATCTGCTAACCACCCCGCTTCTGATCCACCCTGGGATGCCATTGGCCTTCTTGGCCAGAAGGGCCCATTGCTGGCTCGTGGTCATCCTGCTGGCCACCAGGACCCCCAGGTCCCTATGTAGAAGCACAAAAAAAAAGAGGGCTAGGCAATAAAAGGAAGCTTTGCTTTGCTTTGCTTTGCTTTGCTCGAGAAATGCCAAAAAGAAATACTGTGTCGTGCGTTTGTCCGTCACAACTTAGCACTGACGTGGGACCATCTTAGTTATTGTTGGCTGAACAGAGTCACCTGTCGCTATCACTTACCCAGCCACAGAGCTGTCACCACTTCCAAATGTAATTAGTCTACTGCATCCTTATCTCCAATTATTCTGCACTCAGCTCTGTCCACACTTGGGGGTGAATAAAGGGCTTTTTTTGTCCTGGTTGCAACAGAGGTCAGATTTACTGATGCAGACATCAGCAACATCACCAGCAGCTTGGAACGGGATGTTAATGTCAGCAGAGCAACTGTGAGGAGGTTCAGTGCCCCAGACTATTCAGATGCACCTCTCCTTCTAAGACCTGGAGCCTGCAGTCAGTTCTCCACAGACTAACACCAGCACTGCTAAGCTCTACCCTAGAGCTGGAGGTTTCCAGACTGGCAAAACAATAGGTATCTTCCTAACAGAATAATCCTGTGCACCTAGCAAAGCAGTGACAGTACTGTGTCTTGAGGCACTAGTTGTTTTCTTAGTTCTCCTGATCTGTTTGGAAATCAGTTGAGCTGATTTAGCCAGAACAATGGGGAGTGTGTTTCAGAAAAGATTTGAAGCAGGACAGGAGGAGAGAGTGTCACCACAGGCCACTCATCTGCAGCCATTTCCAGAGGGCCATGCCCTGGGCACAGCAGCACCTCACTGTGGGTGATGCTGGGCTGCACCCAGGCACCTCCCAGAAGAAACTCCTTGGTATACACACAGCATAATGCCCAAAAGAACAGCCCAGTGGGTACAAACCAGCTTACATATCTCAGCTTAGGTTCAGCAAGACCAAAACCAAACCAACTCTGAGAGGCATGGTTGAAGGATTGCCTTCATTGCCTTCCCCAGCACAGGACACCTGTGACCCTCCCAGCTCTTCCAGACCCCAGGAACAGGATCACTAACCAGATCTGCACATCCCTTTGGAGCTGTGGAAATCTCCATGAGAGGTGCCTCCTTACCAACAGCAAGCCCTGGCATGGCTGTGCTTACTCAGGCTCTGGGGCTGGGTCACAGTGTGGGTGGACACTACTGTGCTGGTACACAGGTGGTCTGAGAAAGGAAGAGGATGAGCACAGGCAATGATTCCCCCAAGTACTCACCAGAGCCCAGATATTTTGGGAGGTTCCCACACCCACTGCAGTTTGCTGGCTCAGCAAACCACAACAGATCCTGCTTCAAGGTTACTTCTGCAGCCTCCCCTTGAGCCCACACAAGCTCTCCTTGGCGTTCTTTGGCACCATGCTGCTGAGATCTAATCTTTGATGAACTTTCCCAGTACCCTTCCTCTCCTCTCTTGTGGTGGCACATGACATGGGCTCCTCTTTTGGGGTAAAAGAGAAGACGTTTAGTGTTCTGTGCACAGCGTTTTCATACCACATTACACCTGCAAGGTGAGTTAGCTAGCAAGCCACATTTACATGTTTCATACCCCTTGTCCATCCCCTCTACGTCCCTGGTGTCAGCAATTCCCACATTCTATTTGTCATTCCTTCTTGTCTTGTTACCTTCTTCTTCTTCTTCATCTTGTTGCCATGACACCTTGTTCTTCTCATCAGCTAGCCACATTCCTTAGCTGAGATGTTTAACCCTGAGGTTGCTTTTTCCCATGGCTTGCAGCCCATCAGCTGTAGCATGTCCTTCAACTCCTTATCTGCAACTCCTGCTGTGTTTTTTGTCTGCCACACTCTCTTTTCCCTTAAAAAGCTCCTGCCCAGGCCCTTCTCAGGGAGCTATTAATGAGCAGTTAACAAGGAGCCTCGTTACCCTCCTGCAAACACACAAGTGTTGCCAGGGGAGTTGCCCATCGCTCTGCTTAGCTGGTCATGAGTGGTGTCCACCAGGGCTCAGTACTGGGGCAACTCCTGTTTAACAGTTTTACCAATGATTTGGATGAGGGGACCGAATGCCCCCTCAGTCAGTTTGCAGACAACACCAAGATGGCTGGGAGTGTCAGTCTGCTCCAGAGTAGGGATGGTCTGCAGTGGTATCTAGATAGGATGCATCTGGATAGGCTGGGGCACTGGGCCAAGGGTGACGTGCTCAAATCAAACACTAGCTCACGGAGAGTTAAGAGCAGGTATGTTCATTGCAGCACTAAGCACTCGGGGGATTTCTCCTCCAAATCATGTGCACCGAAGTGCCAATTTCATCAGACTATGTACAGTCTTCTCATACACATTCATAAATAGGAACGGAATATTACAATTAGTCAGGCAGAAATCATTTTCACAAACCCCTCCCTTGACTCCTCCTGTTTGCATCTGCTGCAGTTTGAACATCACCAGAATTTGCAGATCCACAGATTTGTGCTTTCACGAGGAAAAAGGTGCATTTCCCTCTAAGAGAATTGTCCCAGGTGCTGCCCTGGAGGGGTCTGGGCTAGGTGACAAGATGAAAGGGGCTGATCATGGTGGCCCTGCCTCTTTTGGCTGGGGTCTTCCTCCTGGCATGGGGCTTCGGCTCCAGGGGGAGACAGGACGTGACTGGGTGGCTTGCACCGGCTGGCCACAGCCCTGTAGCCCACCTATAGAGAGTGGTAGGGGTGGTGGCCCCACTTCCCCAGGCCCCCATTCTGCCTCAGGTAGGCAGTGGGGAAGACGGCTAGCCGCGGCTTGCTGTGGCTCCGCTGCCCCCAACCCCACTTCCCCTGTCGAAGATGGGATGGAAGGGGTACGGCGGGCTCACAGTGCTCCCGTAGACGGCAGGGTGGAGACCAGTGGCCCCAGCGGCCCAGCCACCCTCTTTGTGGCCCTGACCCTGGCCCACCCTGGCCCTGACTTCGGCCTGGTGCTGGCTCCCAGCTTCAAACCAGCCCAGCTCTGGGCTGGCACTGTGGACTGGAGAAGCAAGAAATTAGTGCGAGTCTTCCCCCCATGATGGAGCAGCCATTCAGCGACCTGTGGTGAGCTGAAGGATTCCCACCTGCAGCCGAGGCAGGAGGAGAAGGGAGACGTGAGGGTCATGGAACCCTCTTGGCCGTATTTGTGGAGTCAGGAGGGGGCCCTGCTGATGCAGCCATGTGGTCGGTCTCCATCCTGCATCCTGCACATGACTGGGGACATGCAGCCGTCACCACCATCTTAGAAAACACTGATCAGCAGGAGGAGAGACTGTTTGTCATTTCTGCCACTGAGAAAAGCTGGGGATGCTCGAGTATTGGGGGGAGAAGGAGCCTTAAGAGAGGCATCTGAGAATTTCTTCATGCTTAGCTGAAGAAAGCAGAAGGACTTGCGAATCCTTAAACCTTGGGCAAAGAAGACAGAGACTTGATCCTGGTTGAAAGCATGTCTCCTGCATCAAGGGATGCAATGCCAAGTGCTGAGGAATCAGGCCTGCCTGATGAGCGTTGAGCTGGAGAAGCTGCGCTGAAGAATTGAAGAGTTCGCCGGTCTGGATGTCCGAGAGTCTGGCATCTACAGGTAAGAGTGGCGACACATAAGGGAAAATAGAGAGGGTGGTGGTACTCACCTCTGCTTGACTGACATGTTCTTTCCCCAGGTCTCTAATATAAAAAACCAAAGACCGATACGATCGCGATCTCGTATTGTATTTGTCTCAGAATATGCGATGGCATTTCTAGTTTGTGTGCACTAACTTGCTTAACCTTTTCTTCTGTTCTGTATACAGTTACAGAGTTAATAAACCCTTTTCCATTTTCCCTAAACTATCCATCGTCTGCCAAATTCTATCCAAGATCTCACTGATACCTAACTGCTTTGTTTTCTTTTCCTCTAATTGTGGTCTTGAACCCACCACAGCGTCTGCGCCGTTGGTCTCAGGGGTCCTGGTCTCTGGGGTGAAGAAAACACTCTTCCTCACCGTAAACTTTTTGTCTTTTGGCTATTCTGCTCAGTTGATAGAAGCTGTTTGCTTCAGAAGCTGGTTTGCTTCACTATTTGTCCTTGAGTTCTCTGCTACCCTCATTAGCCAGCCGGTAACCGCAAGGACACAAGGAAGTTTCAACCAGCCCTGTGACAGTTTGCTATCCAAGGACTTCTGCTTATTGCCCTCTTCTCACATTCGTACTTCCATTTTTCACATTCTTCTCAACGCACAGCTTACAACATGTCTTCTCAGCAAAGCAAAACTGGGTTTTTAACTCTTAAACTTCCAGTCCCTTAGTCCCCTTGCATCAAGGGCAGTTACATGAATTTCAAAAAGGCCAAATGCCAGGTCCTGCTCTTCAGCCACCACAACCCTTAGCAGCTACAGGCTTGAGGATGAGTGACTGGAGAGCTGCCCAGCAGAGAAGGACCTAGGAGTGTTGATAGAGGGCCAGCTGAACAGAAGCCAGCAGTGTGCCCAAGCGGCCAGGAAGGCCGATGGCATCCTGGTCTGAATCTGGAATAGTGTGGCCAGCAGGAGCAGGGAGGTGATCACTGCCCTCTACTCAGCTTTGGGTACGCCACACCTCAAGTCCTGTGTCTGGTGTTGGGCCCCTCGCTACAAGAGGGCCATTGGAGGGCTGGAGAGGGGGCAGCGGCAGCTACCAAGCCAGTAAAGGGTTTAGAACAGGTGTTGTGTGAGGAACGGCTGAGGGATCTGGGGCCTCCCATGACACCTCAGCCCACACTTCATGAGCTTTAGCCTCTGATAAGCACTGTGCTGTAAGGGGTACAGGCGGCAAGCATCAGCTGTCCTGCTCCACACACTGCTGCAGCAAGGGGCTCCTCACCACAGGGAGGGTGCAACAACTGCTGGGAAACACCCTGAGACTCAACTGTAGCTCACAGCAACTCTTACTTTGGCATCAGCTGAATTCCTCACAAATAAAAACAAAAACCTCTCAAAGAATTATAGGATCATCAGGGTTGTCAAGATCATCAAGTCCAACCATCCACCCTACAACCCCCAACCACTAAACCATCTCCTGAAACACCCCCTCTGCCCACTTGTTGAACCCCTCCAGGGATGGTGCCTCTACCCTCTCCCCCGGCAGCCAGTTCCAAGGCCTCCCCACTCTTTCTGGGACGAAGTTTTTCCTAAGATCCAGCCTGAACCTCCCCTGGCACAACCTGACCCCATTTCCTCTTGTCCTATCGTTAGTCCCTAGGAGGAAGAGGCCAACCCTTGCCTCACTCCAACCTCTCTTCAGGCAGTTGTAGAGAGCAGTGAGGTCTCCCCTCAGCCTCCTCTCTCCAGGCTGAACAGCCCCAGCTCCCTCAGCCTCTCCCCTGTTCTCGGACCTGTTCTCCACACGCCTAACTAGCCCAGTTGCCTTTCTCTGCCCCCTCCTCCAGCCCCTCAATGCCCTTCCTAAAGAGGGAAGCAAGAGCTTACACTTGGCTCCCTTATTTCTTTGCTGGTGCTGGGGAAGGCAGGTTCACCCCCAGCCAGCTGTACTGGCCGGTCAAGCTGCAGCCTGCAGCCCCGGTTGCTCCGACAGGGTTTGCTCAGTGCTTCCTCACAAACGCACTGGGGCTTCTGAACAAAAAGCCCAGATGCTGTTTATGCTGTTCTCTAGCATCTCGGTGCACTATATTTTTAAAAAATGATTTGAATCAAAGCTCTCATTCTTTAATTAAACTTCATTTAGCCGCCATCTGCCTGGGATCAAGATGGTTTCATGTTTCACAGCTCCTAATGAGGATTGTTATTGGATTTGTAAACACATCAACAACAACAACCCCCTCCCCCACCAAAGTCTCTGAAAAGTACTAAATGAGAGACGGGGCTCAAGTGTTGAGATCTGCAGCTTCACTCGTCTGACAGTGACAGAGCAGCTCCCGTTCAGACGATCATCATGTTAGACGCAACAACCGTGATGCGGGATCGGGATCAGGGAAGCTGCAAGAATTACAGTGGAGGGACATCAGAGACGAAGCGATACCTGCCATGGGAAGGGTGAGCACCCAGGGCAGGAGTTCCCCACCCTGACCATGTGTAAACAGCCGATTTAGGGTCATTGTCTTGTCTCAACATCTGATGGACTACCATGTTTTGCTTCTGTGAGAAGCTATTGATCTGTCTCCGCATTCTTGATGGACTATCTTGTTTTGCTTCGCTGTGCTGGTCCTCTTGCCTGTTTAGGAGAAGGCCATGTCCTGTTGAACGGCTGGGCACCACTCTTACCAAGTATCGGCACAGTATCGGCGCTGCTGGGCACAATAGCCTGTACACACGAGGCGGATGAGTAGGTCAGGATGGGGGAGCAGGGGCTGGGACCCCTGTGAAACCTCTCCTCCTCCCCTTGCCGGATCAGGGCAGGTAGGAATGAAGGAGCACCGCAGATTGGGACAGCTCCGTGGAAGTGGGACTCTCTGAAGAAATGGGACGGTGTGCCCCTTTTTTAAGGGATGCCTCTTCCTGCCATCCCGCTGGGGCTTTTCCCTGCTGCTGCTGCTGCCGTCCCGAGGCTGGTGGGGACCTCTCCTGCCACTCTGCTGCCGCGGCCGTCGCTGGGACTGATCGCCTGCTCAAGACTGAACACCGCTGGACCGCTGGTGGTGGTAATCGAGGCACCTCTGCTGTCACCCTGCTTAGGGACCCTGGCTCTTTCTCTCTTTTCTTTTCTGTCCTATCGCTCTTATCAGTGGTTATAGAAAACAAAGTACATAAGCTTATACGGCATCTGACCTCGTTTGTGTCTTAACCTCACCCTTGGGAATCGCTCAAGAACCGTCCCTGCTATCGGATCGGGACACCACGAAAACGGAAAGCAGGTGTTGTGGCCCTGAAACTCCCTGCAATTACAGTAGGAATTACTGCCAGTCACTCCCAGCAATCTGTCACCAGAATCCAACAGCCTCCAAACCGATCTTGGGGATTCTAGAGGCGCCAGGCAGCCATGGAGCTTCCCAGCTGAGTAGCTGGGGCAGGGCAGAGCTGCCCATTGGTGAGCAGGGCTGGGGGCACACAGGGCTCCACTTAGCAGATCGAGAAACTTCAGGACGAAAACCTGAGCCCAGAGCTTTGCCTCAGCCTATGCTGCAACAGCACAGCCAGCCTTCCCCTGCCCCATCCTGCCAGCCAGACTCGGGCAGAGGGGCAAAGCAGAGCAGGGACAGCCCTACACTCCCTCTGTGCTGAGGTTCCACTCCCACAGACACACTTAAAACCTTTACAATTGCGTTTGCTGTTCTGAACTAAACCATTAGTCCCCAGTGTAGTCCCGTGCCCTGATTTAACTCCCCTGCCCACGTTCACCCCTGCCTTTCAGTGCAGTAATTAGTGCTGCAGACCCACCCCTAGCCAGTAGCCTCCCCACAGTGCCGGTGGGTTTGTGGGTTGCCAGGACGGGCAACAGATCTGGGGCAGCCTCAAACATCTCTGCTCATTACCCAGCCATGCCACTGCCTTTGGTGCTACAGCATCAGACCTCTGGCTCCTCAATGGCAAAGAGAAAAGTCAAGATCTAATGAGCGTGTCCTCTCAGGAGACTCCCACGTGGAGGGGCCTGATCTCTGAATCAGCCCCTTGCAGACATCTGGGAAGAGAAAATGGTGCTTTTACCCCTGAATCACATTTCTTTGTTTCGTAATTGGGGATTCCACAGGTCTGAGCATCAGGCAGGAACATGAAAGCCCTCAGATTCTGATGCCAACCACTCAGATGCCAAACTGGTGTGTAATTGGGGCACTGATACAGAACTTTGCCCTTCTTTCAGCTGCTGCCTTTGTGCCTTCTCCTACATTTGTTTGGGCTTTTATTATCATCTCCTGTGATCACTTGCATCGAGCTCCACAGCCAATGCAAGTCCTGAGCCAGGAAATAGAATTGCAGCTGCCTCCAAACCCACCACCTAAACTCCCCAGCAGCCTGAAGGAACAAGGCCTGGAGCTGACCACACACCAGTAAAACAAACAAAGCTGCTCACTGCACTCAGAAAAGCTATCACCAGTGACCTTGATCCTGTGTCTGCTACCACTTGCCCTCCAGCAGACTGCTACTGTGGCTTTCAGGGCAGGTTTGCTCCATGAAGAGGCTGTGACCTGTCCTGCAGCCAGGAGGGACAGCAGTGACCCAGCAATGGTCACCCCACAGGCATGCAGAGTCTTGCTGCTTGGGATGACATGAAAGCTACGAGCCGTGGGCTATCTCTTTTCACTGGTGGCTACTGCTGGGCTGCATTTCCCTACACACAAGCCAAGGTGATCCTCCTCACTGGTTTCTTGTGTGCCCTCACACCAGCATCAGCTCCTGCTGCCTGTCACCCCTGCCCAGCTCTGACAGACACTAAGCACGAGAGAAATACCTGTGGTGGGTGGCAGCAGCGGTCACAGCATCCGCAGCTGCTGCCAGGGATGGGAAGGGAGTACAGCTGCAGGAATTTCAAATAATATCCCTCTGTTTATTGGGCTGGTTTCTTATAAGGGGTGAAGCAGCCCAGGGCACATGGAGGGGCTCAGGGGTTCTCCTGGGTGATGCTGCCACTGGCAGCTGTTGGTCCAGCATTATGGAACCTGGGGAGCACCAGCAAGGCCAGGCTATACTTATTGTGGGAGCTTCCCCCACCATAAAGCACCAAAGCCTCTCAGAAAATCACAGTGAAGGACTCGCCTGGATGGAAACCTTTTCCTGTTTCAGAAGCCGGTTAAGGTCCCACAACCCAAACTCCTACTGTGCATTCCTAAGCCTGGGGTGGCAGGAGGCCAGACATGATGACTTGGGAGGATCTCACTCCTTGAGGGGCTTGAGTCCTTCTTCACACTTAATCCAATTCTGCTCCAGAGGCAACAGGACTCACAGGCACAGGTCTCTGATGCTCAGAAGGGCTGGTTTCCTTGTCTGTCACTGCTGTGGTTGGGTACTGCTCCTCCTGCAGCTCCATAAGTACCTTTTGATGCCTTTGATCTGAATTAAAACTTCTTGTATTAAAACCTCTGAATTAAAACCGGTTCAAGTACTGGTGACACTGGGGATTATATTGAGTAGTGAAAGTATAGAATCACAGAATCACTCAGGTGGGAAGACACCCTTGAGATCATTAATTCCAACCAATAACCCAACTCTACCAAGTTCACTACTAGCCCAGGTCTCTATGCACATCTGAACAACCTTTAAACACCTCCAGGGATGGTGACTCAACCCCCTCCCTGGGTACCCTGTTCCCATCCCTGACAACTCTTTCAGTGAGAAAAAATTTCCTCCTGCCCAGCCTAACCCTCCCCTGGAGCAGTCTGAGGCCGGTCCCTCTTGTTCTGTCGCTAATGACCTGTGGGAAGAGACCAGCACCCACCTCTTTACAGTGTCCCTTCAGGTAATTGTAGAGGGTGATGAGGTCTCCCCTCAGCCTTCTCTTCCTCAGACTGAATAGCTCCAGCTTCCTCAGCTGCTCTCCGTCAGACCTGTCCTCCAGACCCTTCAGCAGCTTCATTGCCCTTCTCTGGACCTGCTCCAGCCCCTCAATGTCCTTCTTGTACTGAGGTGCCCAAACTGCCCCCAGTGCTCGAGGTGAGGCCTCACCAGTGCTCAGTATCAGGGGACAATCCCTTCCCTACTCCTGCTGGCCACAGCAGCGCTGAGCCAAGCCAGGATGCCATTCGCTTTCTTGGCCACCTGGGCTCATGTTCAGCCCCTTGTCGACCAGCACCCCCAGGTGCACGACAAGGTCTGTTGCAGGGTGCCCTCTGCCCTCGCTCACACCTACAAAAACTGTTTCTCTATAAAGTTTGTAATAAAGTAAGTCCTTTTAAGAGCAAGGCAACACTTTTTATTTTTATTCAAAAAGGCCTTGATGGCAGGAATATAGTGTAAAAATCATTGGAAAAACTAAAAGGCATCGATACATATTGGAATATACACTTTTTACATAAATTACACTTATTTATTTATTCTTTTCTTTTGAGGTTCTTATTCGGTATTGAGGTCTAATAGTTAATAGGTCCTGGGATCTGGACATTTAGACCACCATAGTCTAACATGTACATATTCATGGGCCATTGCTGCAAGAGAGGGAGAAAAAAGAAGGCAAAAGTCTCTGTTAGGACACAGCACAGAACCACAAACACATCACATCTCTGACAGGTTCCCACACAGGCTGCTGCTCCGGCTTCCCAACCCCAAACCAAACCTCACTGGCAAAGCTGAGAGATAGAACCTGCTAAGTTTATATTTCTCTTGCACTGTAATTTTAATTAATTGTTAGAATTGTTTGGAGTCACCCACAGCCAAAGCCAAGTCCCGAGGGAGAGCAGCTGGCTGCGCACCCCTGGTTTCATTTCCCATTCTTGTGGTTTCACTGCCTATGGAGCTCTGCATCGCCCCGGGGACAGAGCCAGAGCAGTGCTCAGCACGGCTCAGACCACAGGGAACCACTGGGTCCTGCCCTGAGGGCCACGGGCTGAGGTGACACCACCAACACCAGTGTCTGAACCCAGTGGGGTTGTGGGATTGTCTGAGCCTGTTTACTGTGGGGGTCCCACTAATGCTGAGCAACCCGAGGCTCTCGGCAGGACTGATGTGGGACAGCCCCCCAGGACAGCGGGAGCTTTGCTCCACTGACCCCCTGCAACAAACCCAGCAGGAAAAGACAGCCCCGAAGCTGTGCCCCCTCCTCGCCAAACCTGCTCGTGCCATTTTACATCAGACTTAGAGGGTTTGTGAGTTGGAGGGAGCTGGAGGAGAGCAGAGAGCAGAGTCCTGAAGCAGAAAGACCCATAGGCGTAACCCCCTAATATGTGGAAGGCTTTACCACAAGGGAGATCTGATTTGTTGATGCTGTAGACTCCATATTGGAAGAGGAAGAAGAGGAAGATGAGGAAGAGGAAGATACCGAGTTCCCTTCGGAGATCCTCTTCCGCTTCCGTTTGGGAACGCTGGTGTCTTTCTCTGCAAGGAGAGAGGGAAGGCATGAGGTGTCTGAGCCCTGCGAGGGGTCCCTAAGCATGGAGACCCATCCCACAGCTCCCGCTGAACATCTGCTGTGCCACCACTGGTGACATGGACTTGGCCACCATGACCTGGCAGATAGCCGCCAGCTCTCCTCAGCAGCCAGCAACAAAGATTCCCCAAACAAACCAACCCCAAACTCCAACACTTACACAGAGCCTGCTATCCCACAGGCCTGTGTTCGTGCTGGATGCTTTGGGGTCACAAAGGTGCCAGCTGTGACAATGATCTGCCCATACAGACCTGCAGATACGATATTTAGGATGAGTTGTGCCAGGGGAGGTTTAGATTGGACCTCAGGAAAACTTTCTTTGCTGAAGGAGTGGCCAGGGATTGGAACAGGCTGCTCAGGACAGCAATGGAGTCCCCAACCCTGGAGGTGGTCAGAAAACATGCAGAGGTGGCACTTCAGGACACAGTTTAATGGGCATGGTGGGCTTGGGTGATGGTCAGACTGGATCTTAGAGATCTTTTCCAACCATAACGGTTCCATGGTTCCACCGTATGTGACCCTCTCTACACGCAGATCTATCTGCACATAGGGAGCGTCTCGTGCACCTCTTTTTCCATCCCGTTGCAGCCACACTCCGGCTTGCCAGATCTCCCTCCTCTACATTAGCCATCTATTTTCATAAAGCTAATAGGATCCTAATTATCTCCGTGGCTGCTAATTCTGACACATTTGATTAAAAATGGCTGAGATTTATTGGGGAGGATGGGACAGAGTGAGAAACACGTTCCCAGTGATCACAGAAACCTTGTTTCCTTAGATGCTCAACTGCTAAACGATGGCTCAAATTAAGGGCTTTAACCAGTGAATAAATTGCTTATGGAGAGTAAATTGCTGATGGCAAAGGGATAATCATATCCTGCAGAACATGCTGGAAGTTTGAGTCTAGCAGCCCAGTCTCTCACCAGTCACACAAGTGCGGTCTTTGAAGAGGAGAGGTTGCTCCTGAGCAGATGCTGAGCTTTTAAATTTCCAGGTAGAATCTTCTCCCCAGTACACCTGGGGATGTGGGAGGTTCAAACATCACCCCCCACCCCATCCATTCTGCCCTGTATTTTCTCTGCCACAGGGCAGCAAAAGCCCCAGTTACTCCTTCCCCTCCGCTTACCTGTGTGTTTGGCCTCGGTGCAGATTTCAGCAAACGGCCTGCGTGAGAGACACGGGGTAAGAGCAGGCAGACGCTGTAGTTTCTCCCCTTCACCCCTGCCTGTGCTGGGACACATCCCAGAGAATGGGCTCTCACCTGAGACCCCTCTCAACAACACCCTCCTCAGGGAGGATGGGACACGAAGCCTCTCCACTGCTCTCCAGAGAGAAGTGACCTGAGATAACTCAGTTGAAATGTCCCATTATCTGCCCCTTCCCAGCATCATAATCTCAAACTGTTGAAGATTATAGGGGGGACAGACCACCCCTGCTATCGCTTCGCTGTGCCCTGCTGTGGCCAAGCACATCCCTGTGGCATAGATAGCAGGTGCTGGGATGGAGCAGGTCCTCCTCGATGGCCTAGCCCCCCTCTGGTGGTCTCATGGTGACTTACCCCACTGGCGGCTGGAGAAGCAAGGGCAATGCTAAACAGAAAACCTCCCCAGTCACAGAGCTGGGGGAACTTACTGGAGCTGGTTTATAATCACCATCCGGATGCTCTCTCGTGCCTTCAGGATCTTCTCCAGCCGATGGATGTCGTAGGTGTTGGGGTTTCGAAAAGGGATATCATCAGGCAGCCCTGTGACCTCCACGGCGTCAGGACTGTCCCTGATGAGTTTATAGGGCACCATGATGGGCCGGTTCAAGCCCAAAGCTTCTCCTGTAATGGCAGAGCAGAGAACAATGCACAGCTTTACCTCATAGGGCTCCAGACCCGACCAACTGAAGAACCAAGAGTCCTGCAAGGACTCTGGGCAGCCCTGACTGCTGTGATGCCTGATGGTTGCTGCAGCCACATCCCATCCAGCTGTTTCATATCTGCCTGCCCAACTTATTGCCTGCTCTATCAAAGATCCTGCCACAAACCTCAGGTGAGGCTGTTTTGCAGCACCAGCACTGCACACTCCACTTCTCCGCTATGCAGAGCCCCCCCATCACATCTCCACACTTGCACCAGCCCAGGACTGGGCTGGCAGTGTGAGAAGCAGCCCAGGAGAGGGCAGATGGGGGAGACTTGCCCATCTCCTGCTTCTGGCTGTCAGCAGATTTGGGGGTCACTGGGGTGGAGATCACATCACATTCACTCACCATCACATCCATCGCTCAGCATCATATCACATCACTCCTGCCCTTTTTATAATCACTTTATCCCTTCAGCCTCTACAGTGTCCTAGGGCAGTGAGACACAGCAGTTTGGTTCCTTGCTGCATTAAAAGTCCTTCTGAGTGATTGAAACTCACTGTCCACCTCTCCAGGTACCCCTTAGTTCCTGCACAGTGGGGAGCAGCAAATACCCCTTCCTCCTGCGCTGGTCCTGGCTGTAGAAGCCTGTCTCATCTCTCATCTCTGCAGCCCCCAAACTGAAGGTGTGAGCTGCCCTTTGGCCACAGTTCTGCTTTTCCTCATCCCTGGAGCCCACTGGGCACCTTGTGCTCCATAAACACTGCCAGAACCATGGGGACAGTAGGATCTGTTGTGGGCTCAGCCCTGCTGTGGAGCTAGTGCTGCTGGCTGGGGTGGATGACGGTGCTCAGAGTGAGGGCACCAGACTCCCTGGGGAGCTACACCCACACACTGACACCTCCAGTGGGGCAAATCCATCCCCAGAGCCGCACACATCAGCACCCCACAATAAACAGGGTCTGCAGACTTGACAAGGGGAGACTTGATGGAGAAGGGGAACGACATTCCCCACTGCTGCACTAAGACCGTGGGCTTTTCCCTTGTCCTTCAGGCAATTATTTTGGGGAGGGAGGTGACACTACCCTAAAGCAGTGGGGTGCCCTGCACCAGCCCTGGTGAGTCACAGGCTGAGGAGTAACTGCCCAGCACTTACCCAGGCTGTGCCCCAGCCACGGCAAGGGGACAGCCACGAGCAGGGTCAGCCTGTACTCGCGTGGCTACAGCAGTGACAGTGCTGTGACAGGGACACCACTCAGGACCTTGTCCTGCTCCCACTGCCCTTCCTGTTTTCTTCTCCCAGTAGCGAGTGACGGGAGGTGTTTGCTAGGCAGCACGCAGCAATTTCACATCTTCTCCCATCTCCTGACCTCCTTCCCCACTGCGGCTGCAGCCAGCTCTTCCCCATGGCCCACATCAGCCTGCAGCTCCAGCCCTGCTCCCAGCCTGTTTTGTCAGAGTAGGGCAGTGCATCAGCACCCACCACAGCCCAGGACACGCGAAAAACATGTCAGAGGCTGAGCAAATCCTGCTCCTCTGCTGCAAGTGCTCACTCTCCTGCCCCTTGCCAAGGATGAGCTGTCAGCAAGAAGGTCACAGTCCCACCTGCTGGAGCCAGACACAGGAGTGTCCCTGGGGACAGGCTGCACCGCGAAGCAGTGGGACGAGCCCTGCACTGCGGCAGCCTGTCGTGTGCCCGGCCTATAAATAGGGGCCTCTAGCAGAATTAATTTTAACTCTGGCTGCTGGCAGCAAACCCAACCACACTGGGTGACACCAGCGAGAGACTCACCGTATTTTTCATTGAAAAGCTCTTTCACTTGCTCTCGGAGAATCACCTTCTCCCCCAGCCTGTTGGCATCATCTTCATCTGCAAAATAGCAAAGAGCAGGGAATAACATCCCCTGTTTGGTTCTAACGCCCTGGAAACCCATCCCCCAACACCCAGCCGGGTCTGTGTCCCCCTGCCTTGGCACGGGGACACCTCAGAGGTGGCTGCTCTGTGCTTTTTAGAGCCATAAAGTGCAGAGCGGCCACAAACCGCTGCCAAAGCTGCTTGTGCCACCCGCTGCTGCGGCTCACAGCGCTTGACATCCCCTCTGTGGGGCTGGAAACGGCTACGAAACATGCAAAGCAGCCGAGACTCCGGCCCTCGGTGCCACGAGTGCTCCCCCGAGTGCTCCCCCGAGCAATATCAAGGAATGAGATGGCACTTTTATAGCTGGGATCCTAAGCACTGGACTGTTTTATAATGTGCCATATAATCAGCTTGGCTTTTCTGGCTTTTGTAATTGTCCTCATTGTGCCAAGCGGCTTCTCCTCTGCTCTCCCACCGCAAACACTGGTCCTCTGTCAGGAGACTTTTCTCCCCACCTACTCGGCATCCTCAGGGAGCTCCAGGGAACATCACCAATGTCAGTACCTGGCCCCCTTTTTCACCCCATGGGTATCAAATACCAGCTGAATGAACCTGACCCACCCCTCGTGGGGCCACTTCTCCAGCCCTGAGCAAGCCAGGGAGGTGACATCCCCACCACAAGCCTTGCTGCACCCCAGAGCATCCTCTGGCCCCAGCATGCAGCTGTTTCATTGGAGTCTGAGCCCTCACGTGAATCTGGGTTTGGTTTCAAGCAGTTCTGGTTCAAACGAGCTGAAAGCTCAGCATGAAGCCTCGTGTCCCTGCACAGGGCCTGGAGCCCAGGAACACTCCCAGCAGAAGTGGTCCTCGGCCTCTGCTGAGGGTTCAGGGAACAGCTGGGACCCTCCAGTCTCTGCACCCTGATACTGCGGGGTGAAGCCTCCAAAAAGCCCCCTTTCCACCTGGACCACAGCGGTTTTGTGCAGCCATAACTAGGAAAACAGAAGGGGGGACGTTTCTGTGAAAGAAGCTCAGGGCCAAGTTGTGCATCAAACCCAGCAAGGACAACAAAGCAGCTTGAGAGGGATGGAGCAAGAGGTAAAGAAACCACAAGAATATCAAGTTCCTGCTGCCAAGGGGCTCTGCTTTCAAGAGCCAAGCCCTGGCCTGGTGGTGCCGCTCCTGGAACAAACCCCGTGGGCTCCCTCTGTGACCTCCTCACCACTGATCTCAGTGCCTGGGCTGTCTGTGTGGACGTGTAGATGGTAGCAGACAAAGAAACACCAAAATGAAGACTTCTCGCCTGTTTAATTCTCTGGGACTGAAAAATGCATCTGCTCCCACCCTGAACAACCTGAGTGCAAGAAACAACATCCCAAGAGGGGATTTTTCCACCTTGCAGTGGGCAGGACTCCCAAATTCCTATCCGGGGACACACACAAATGCCATGAGGAACCTGGAACTGAGCAGGCACAGAGAGAAGGCTCCAGCCGGTGATGCCGCTTCCCGGGAACCTGCCCCTCCATCCCCAGGAGCTCTGGGCAAAGGCGATCTCCACCCATCTCTGCTTTTATACATTTGGGAAATGATGGTCTCGAGGAAGCCACTGGCACCCCTGAATGTGCCGAGTCCTTCCCAGGAAGCAGGATCATGCAGGCTGCTGCCTTCAGCTCTGTGCTGTAATTTATTTTTAATTAAAATGGTAGCCAGTGGATGGACTTGTTTCTCTCCCAATCCTTGCTGGGAGCAAAGAGCCTGCAGCCACAGACACTCACATACTGGTCATATTTTTCAAGCACTACTTGCTCTTTTCCAGTAGGATTTGTCAGAGCTCAGTAGCTCTTTTGGAAATTGAAGTCCTATTTAGTTATTTTTATGGGGTTTGAGTGTTTCTTGCTGGACAACAGGATCCAAACCATCACCTATTCTTCTAGTGACATCAAAAAACCACAACAAACCCAAATCCAAGGTACCCCATGGATAAACCACGGTTCTCTCTGGGTTCATGATGTGACGTGCTAAGCTCTGACCTTGGTGGTGAAGCTGTGGCACAGCGAGGTGGGGTACCCAGCAGAAGCTTCCTCCTCTCCATGCCACTGCCAGCATCCCAGGATGCTGCTCCAGGTCCTTCACCTGGCCACTGTGCTTGGAGTAACAACCTCTTGTTATCCAAACAGCCAGCGTGGAGCCTGTTTCACCAGGAAAACAGCCACAGCCCAGCACACCCCACAGGGACAGCGGCTCAGGCCCCTGCTCCAGGCAGTCACAGATGAGTCAAGGAAAACAAACACCCAGCCAGGGTAAGGACTATGCAGGGATCAGGCTCTGGCCCTGGGTGTGAAGAGGGTAATTTCACATCCCTTCCCCCTTCCATGTCAGGGGGTGCCATTTCATTACACCCCAGTGTAAATTATGGAACCATTAAGGTTGGAAGAGACCTCCACGATCATCCAGTCCAATCGGCCAATCGGCCACATCTGCTCGTTGTTTGAACCTTGAACCCCTCCACAGACGGCAACTTCCTCCATCCCTGGGCAGCCTATTCCAAGCCCTGACCGCTCTGTCAGCAAAGACAGTTTTCCTGATATCCAACCCAACCCTTCCCTGGCACCACTTGATGCCATTTCCTTTTGTTCTGTCACTGGTGACTGGAGAGAAAAGACTGACCCTATTCCTCCACACCCTCTTTCCAGGTAGCTGTAAAGAGCAATAAGGTCTCCCCTCAGCTCACCTTTCTCCAGCCTAAACAACCCCAGTTCCCTCAGCTGCTCCCCATCAGACCTGCCCTCCAGGCCCTTCTCTGGACCCACTCCATATCCTTCTTGTATTGAGGTGCCCAGAACTGACCCCAGCTCCCAAGATGAGGCCTCACCAGTGCCCCGTACAGGGACAGCATCACCTCTCCAGTCCTGCTGGCCACACTCTTGCTGATGCAGGGCAGGATGCTGATCTGTGGAACAGACCTGCTGACTTGGCTGAGGCTGTTCCACAGTAACTCTGGCTCATACAGATGGAATCAGCTCAGCACACACATGTTCCGTGATTCCATGACTCTACAGTCTCAAAGCAGAGCTATAGCAGGAGAGGCAATGAACACCCCGACAGGCAGCCAGAACGCCAGCGGATGGCACTAAGGCTGGATGGGCTGAAGCCGCTGTGTACCCTGCACAGACACCGGCAGGGGAGCTCTCTGCTCCTCTGCATCACTCTGTGTGTTGAATTCCCAGAGCCCACACAGCTACACTCCAACACTGGCCCAGAGGATGGGTGAAAACACAGCAACCACCACCTCAACCCAAGCCTGTGCAGGGTCTCCCTGTGAATGGCAGTGGCTTTTAAAGAAATTTACTGCTCACTGACACAGATGTCTCTGACATGAGTAGAGGCAATTCTGCTCCTCTGCTCTGCTCTGGCGAGACCTCACCTGGAAGACTGTGTCCAGTTTTGGAGTACCCAACATCAGAAGGATGTGGGGCTGTTGGAGTGGGTCCAGAGGAGGCCATGAAAATGCTCAGACGGCTGGAGACACCCTCTTCTGGAAACAGGCTGAGAGAGTTGGGGCTGTTCAGCCTGAAGAGGAGAAGGCTCTGGGAGGACCTTATAGTGACCTTCCAACACCTGAAAGGGGCTGTCAGAAGGCTGAGGAAGACTGTTCCCAAGGGCAGGGAACAATAGGACAAAGGGTCATGGTTCGAAGCTGGAAAAGGGCAAATTGAGGCTGGACATGAGGAAAAAGTTAGTGAATCTGAGGGTAGAGCATCCCTGGAACAGGCTGGTGAGGTGGTGGTGGAGACCCCATCCCTGGAGCCATTCAAGGTCAGGCTGGATGGGGCTCTGGGCAATCTGTTATAGTGAGAGACGGCCCTGCTTGTTGTGGGGAGATTGGACTGGATGCCCTTTGGAGGTCCCTTCCTAACCAGTACACTCAATGAGCTGAAGATAAAGGTTGGTGTATCTGGAGCAGAACCAGCACCAACAGATATGAACTGCAGCGACGGTGCTTAGAAACGCCGAGAGGATTAACAACAACAACAACAACCCCACTGTTAAACACATCTCACATCGTTTGGTTCTTCGTATCACAGGGAAACAGAGCGGGGTGGGGGTGGGGAATAAAAATACCTGCAATTTAGGGGTTTAAGACATTTTCATTCCCATATTAAAACGTAAAGTGCAAGTCTTGTCTGCTACCATCTACGAAGCATCACCTGAGCTACGTACCATTCAAGGCAGCGTAGGCTTTTTCCAAGGATGTTATCCGTCTAGGGGCTACAGCGCAAGTTAAAGGGAGACAAAAAAAAAGGGAGAGAGAAAAGAAGAAGAGCCATGAGTGCTGCAGCTTGGTTTCTTGTCATAAACAAAAGCAAAACCCAGGATGACCCTGGCCCTAGCAGCTTAAAAACACTCCGGTCCCTCAGCTCCTCAGCACAGAGATGCTTTCGGTGGTTAAATAACAGCCTGGTGAGCTGGGTGGGACCAGGGAGCAGTTCGGGGATGTGCTTAGGCCCATGAACATCCCCTGAGCAATGCCTGAGGGCCATCCACGCGTGGGGATGCACAGCCGACCCCCAGCGCCGGCTGCTCACGCTGGAGCAGCAGGGGCTGCAGTGGCCGGGAAAAACTGAGCTGGGGTTAAAGCAGATGAAAAGCAAAGAGGGAAACTGTGTCAGCTCTGCAGCAATGAGAGGGACAGGAGAAAACGGGATCCCTAAGGAGAGGCTGCTGCTCACCACTGACTCCAAAGTGGCGAGCGGTATCAAAAAGAAATTAATTTCCTGGGGAAAAGCAGCAGCGGCAGGGCGAGGGCCAGGGTTTGCAGGGTGGGCAATGGGAGGAACGAAGCGGCTTGTCACGTTGATGCCTGTAGCTGCAGGGAAAGCTGGTGAGGGGACGGGGGCTGCAGGTCACAGCACCAGGGAGGCTCTTGCTGCCAAATTGCAGCACATGGGCACTGGGAAACTGGAGGAGATGAGGGGAGAGAGCAGGGATGCACATCCAAATCTGCTGAGCAGAGATAGTAGCGATCTGAAGCAGCTCAAAATAGGCATCAAACACTTCCAGCAGGTCAGGAAAGCAGCAGCTGCAGCACAGCAGACACACTCTGCCAATGCCTCCAACCCCACCACCCACACAGGGAGAGTCCCTCAGTTCAGTGGCACCAAAGGAACAGGCAAACACCTGTGAACCACTGGGTGACACCCCCTAGGCAGCACCAAGTGTTTGGAACAACAGCAAAGCTAAGGGGAAGCGACGCAGGAGGTGCCAGGTCACTCCGGTGCTGGGAAAGCCAAGCTGGAGCCCAAGCTGAGAGAAGGAGGTCCTGGCACAGCTGCAGTGGAGGAGGGATGCAGGCAGGGAACAGGCAGAGAGCTGGCTGAGACTGGGCAAGGAGCAGGCAGGGAGCAAGGCAGGGAGCGGGCAGGGAACAGAGAAGCACACAGCAGCATCTTCCCAGTATGAACCAGAAGCAGCCTAGGAGGGACAGCCCAGCACTGCAGTGGGTTGGCAGCATTCGCAGCGCCCCAGGTGAGGATTCAAGGTGCAGTTGTGACCTCATGCTGATTAAGAAAGATAATTAAAATTTCTTGTCCTGGTGACCCACATGTGCTGTTCAGCCTTAGCCCCGGGAGATACTCCACAGGCTCCCAGCTGCTGCACTGCGAGGGACACAGCATGGCCCTGAGTGCCAGCCCACAGCCCCCACGGAGCTGTTCCCACCTCGCCAGAGCACCTTGGGGGTTTGGGGTCTCTGAAGGACACGGTTGGGTGAGGCTGGTGAGGAGCAGGAGCAAAGCAAACCCCAGGGCTCTGGGATGAGCTGGGCAATGGTGCTGCTCTCTGCATTGGTGTGAGGATGGCACACATGGGGGGAAAAGGAGAAGGAGACAAAATATGGGCAAAGAAAAAGGCAAGTGGAATCCTGGAGATGCTTATAAACAGGTTTCAAGGCTCCACAGCTTCTCACACTACTTGCTAGAGTTTCTGCCTTCAGACTAGAACCACTGACCAGCTGAGCACTAAATAATTCACCCAAGTAATAGAGGGTCAGAAGGAAAAACAACCCCACCAGGCTTAAACACTGGGGCTGTGAGGCAAAGGGAGAAGAACAGGGACTGCAAAATGCAACTCGGTGATGGAGCAAGGAGCAACGAACTACCATCACCGCCCCATCCAGCACTTTCCTCTTTTCTTTTCTCCTTGCTAGGAGTTTCCAGTGCGAGGCATCAAAGTTTCGAGGACTACTGTGCACTCACCCTTAAAAAAAAACCCCCATATAAAAAGAATGCCTGGATGTGTGAGGTTTTTTTTAATTAAAGAACATTGCCTGCCCTACTTTATTAATTGGAGTGTGGGAAATCATCTATCAGGGTGGTGGGGAGTTTGGGGAGTAGGACAGATGGAGCTGCTGCATGTTTTCAATCAAAGCACATTGCAATTAACATACAGAGGGAGTTTTTAGTGTGTGCTGGGTGACTTCTGCCTGATTTTTTTCATTGTATTTCCTTCAGAGGCTCAAACGAAGCCTAGTTTGTGTCTCTGGGCCTCAGGAAAGAAGAAAAGCAAGATCAGTGCCATGCTCATAGCGCTGGAGCATCACCCCCCTGCTTGTTCACTTTGGGTTTAATGCTGAAAGATTCTTCTGCTTTCAAAAAAGGGGGGTTGAAGGTCTTTTTAGCAGAGCAGAGATGAAAAGAAACGGGATCAAAAGGAAAAGCTCAGGATGCCAGGAGGGGGTGATCCTGGAGCGAAGCCCCCAGGGAGCCACATGGGACAAATGCTCCAGAGGCACCAGTCACACCAGGGCCATTGGCCCACATGGCCTCTACAGAAGGCAGCTGCAGCTACTGACCCCCTCTCCAGGCACAGGAGAGCATCACTGGCTTTATCTTCCTAAATCCAGCCTCATTCGTCTCCCAGATCTCCCTTCTTCTGCAAACAGCACCCCAGCAGGCACGTACCCCACCTCCTAGCATCTCTGCACCGCAGCCACAACCTCCTACTGCCACTCATTAGAGGGGAGATACCATCACAGCAGCGAAATTACAGATTAGTTCAAGGAGAATGTGCAGATGACATTGAAATCCTTTTATCTGTCTCTGTCAGAGTTAAAAAGGAGGTGTCCCCAAAAAAACAGAGATAAGGAGGCCAGTCCTCCACGGTCCCACAGTGGTCTGGGATGCTCTTTGCAACACAAGAGATGCACAAGTTGTTTAAAGCAAATCAACCCGCTAATTTAACCTAAAGGCAACTAAAATCGCCCCAAGGTGACGAGTTTTTTAAAAAAATAATATAAAATAGAATGTAAACAAATAATGTTGTAAAATGCCCTTTTCCCTTAAAATGTGCAGGTTTTGCATAACTCTGGGCCAAAACAACCCAGGAGAACCATTCACTTCCCTTATATCTATACAGGCATCTCCTGGGGTTTCCAGTTTCTGGACACCCTTGCAAGGCCATCATTCTTGGGAGCAGCTATTCTTTTCATTCTAAGGCTCCTTGGCAAAATACAAGTGATTTTCACTGATTTTCTGTTAACCCCACTCAACTGCTTCTGCTGCTGCTCTTCCTTTCATGTGGCAGGACTTCATTAGCCAAGGCTGAGGTAAGAAAGGACACTCTTAGATTGAGATGTTGTTGTGATTGAGGGCTAGTTGGAAGCAATTAGCTTTGTTATGGCAGATGAACAGCAATCAAAGCCGAGGAGCAAAGGCACCACTGCATTGCCACCATCCACTTGGGTGTAATGGGGTGGAAAAGCAGATGAGAAGTTAATTGCTGTCAATGGGGATTGTTTTGAGGGGGTAAAATACAAACAGCTTCTTTCTTGAGGAGACAGTTTGGTGGCAGCCCGACTACTTGAAAATAATTGTAAATCCTGGAATTGTCTCTGAAGATTTAGCAAATATATCCAATAATCTACAACAAATTGAGATGTCAAGTAAGAAAACCCCCTCACCTGTCACTGCTCTTATTTAAAACTCCCGTGGTGGGAGAGGACCTGATGCCCCAAGCTGGGCAGGGATGCTGTGAGGTCCTCCTGAGCCTCCTCGGGTACCACAACACACAGAATAAAAAGTGTTCTGGATGGGTTTGTGCAGGGACAGCCCGTAGGTGGGAGCGTTCAGCAGGAGAAGAGGCAAAAAACCTGTTGTGCATCGAGAAGAAAATCAATTTCCTCTACATCTCTATCTCTGGGGCTGCGTTTCCCAGCCAGCTGGCAGGGTGAAGTATTTGCTTTCTGATGTGCTCCTTTGTTAACGGTGTGATTTGTGTCACATCAGCGTCTCTTAATGTAATTACAGCGATTATGTCGCAGGAATGGCAAGGGAAGATGTGGCTGGTGGAGTGGGTACCTCCTCAGCATCACAGCCCCCTTCATGCCATGGGAACCCAGAGCTCTGCAACGCCTGCAGCTCCCCCAGGGCTCACTCAATGGACAGCTGGTGTGGGCTGCTTAGGACCCTGCTTAGGACCAAAGGACAGCAAGAGCAAGGCCAAGTCCATGCTGGGATCAGGGGATCTCTCCCCATCATCTTGGTTAGGCCACACGCAATGTAGGGTCACCACAAAGGGTCACCAGGGTGCCCAGGGCGTGGGCTGAACGTCTCAGCTCGCCTTTGGAGAGCCGTCTTGGGTGTCTAACACCTTCGTGCTGTTCCAAATGAGGGCATATAAATGTTTTCCTTTCTGTCATATCTGTCTTCCCTAAACGGTGCCATCCCCATGGAGACTGGCCAAGGAAATGAGAAGCCATCAATAAAGATGACAACGTTTCTTTGCACCCATCTGTCACTGTGGGCATTTAACACCCAGGCAGGCTCCTGCCCACAGCTCTGACGGCAGCTCTCTACAAGTGAGAGACAGAGCTGCTGTGTGGGTCACAGGGAGGGACGCGGCTCCAGGAAAGGGGTTCTGCAGTTGGGTACAGGGAACTCCCCAGACACTCCATCCTCCCCTCTCCCTGGTCTCCTTCAGTCACATGGGATGCCCAGGACACGGATGAGGCATCACTGCCACGCTGCTGCAGCCCGGTGCGGATCCCAGGGTTAATCACCTCCTTCCCAGGACCCTCTCTCACCTCCAGCTCACAGCAACACTTCTTTACTTTAAGAAAACACTTAAGAATGCGGGTGCTTTCTTAAACCCAGCCCACAGGTCCCTGCCCTAGACAAGCTCTTGGCAAAATCCAGCATTTCAAGGCAACAGCAGCAGTAGCAGCAGGTGATGCTGAGGGCAGCTGAATCAGTCAGGGGAGCTTCAGCAAATGTACCAGACAGCACCAAACCCAGGGTGGGAAACACAAGAAAGGTGGCTCAGGGGCAGCCTTCCTCCAGCTGGTAACACTAGTACTGCCCATCCACAGCTCACAGCTCCCTGACCACCATTAAACACTCAGCCAATGCATGGCTTAAGCAAAAGGCATCGTCTCTTACCGGGTTTGGGGATGAGTCCTTGGAAAGGCCTGTGAAAAACAAAGGGAAAAAAGGAGATTTAAAATGAAACACCAGTGGGAAGTCAACATGCTGGAGTGAACCTCCTCCCACAGCCCAGGGAAGGTTGGGGGATCAGCCTGTCCTTTGAACACTGTGCCACGACTCAGAGCTCTGTGGGGCTGTTGTGGTCCTGTTCAGGAGACCATGCACCCCATGGATAAGAAGGGTGATGGAGCCACTCTAAAAACCAGTCTTCCCTGTCCCCACCCTGCTAGTCCAGTGCTTTTTGCCCTCCACTTGTGTCCATCCCCTTTGGGATCCCACCAGACCCCGCCAGGAGCAGCAGGTGCCCAGAACATCCACACATGCTGTGTGCCCCCCGCCACAGGCAGAACCTGGGTGCTGCCTTGCAGAGATAACCCAAACAAGGGCTCTCCTGTCTCAAGCTTTCTAGGAAAGGGGATTTCTCTGCCTGTGCATCCTAAGATCATCAAGTCCAACCACCAAACCAACATCCCCATGCCCACTAAACCACATCCCAAAGAGCCATGTCTGTATGGTTTCTGAACACCTCCAGGGATGGAGACTCCATCCCCTCCCTGGGCCCGTCACACTGAGCACTGTTTTTCTCTGTCAGTGCCCTCCCCACTGCCTCCCTGGGCAGCAGACAGGTCCCTCCTTTCTGTCAAACTGTTAGCTGCTGCCTTATCAACTGTCTTGGGGACAGGAGGCATTTTGAGCATTTACTGAGCTGCTCCAGCAGGGCTGGCAGAGCTGGGGCTGTGTTTGGTTCTCCTCCCTGCACCCTCAACACCCCCAGCACCTACCTTGTCACGGTGAACTTGATTTTATCAGCGACAGCCAATATCCTCTCCAGGTTCTGGGAGCCAAAGGTGCAGGGCTTCCTGAAGGGGATCCCAGGCGGCAGCCCCTCTATAATCACCGAGCCTGGGTTGCTCTTGATCCGCTTGTATGGCACTTGCACGGGGTATTTAATGCCCAAGGCCTCACCTGGGGGAGAAGGAGGCAGTAAGTGGGCAGGAAGCACAGGGGATGCCAGAGAAGCACGGGCTTCATCTCCAGCTCTGCCAATGCATGGTGAGGTGTGAACAGGCTGCTCGAGGCACCATGGCAAGTGCCGGGACAAGGACCAACATGTCCAGACTGCCTCCAAAAAAGGGAGCAGAGGGTTCCCCAAGCAGCCACACATACAGCAGAGCTAGTGGGGCCAAGGGGAGGCACCTCCTGTAGGTGGTGCAGTGGGAGGGATGGAAAGCTGCTGCTCTTTGCTCTAGGACATCTCTTGGAGGTAATTCCAGAGGAGTGGCCCCTCCTTGAGGTGTCATTGCAGAACTGAAGCTACATTTCTCCTTGCAAGTTACTGGTCCTCCAGGAGCCTGCCAACCTGCACAACTCTTACTCCTGACTGGAAAATGGGGATAACAGCACTTCCCTGCCTGGCTGCAGAAAGACCAGGCACTGGTGGGCAGCAGAACCCAGGTGGGTGCCCTAGGGACAAAAGAAGTGGCACTTACTCATCTCCCAACACCTCTGTGATTGCGTGCTACATCCCCTCCTTATTCTTTTCCTAACCTCTCACCACTCCTTCTGCTCCTACAGCTCTGTGATTCCCCACTAATGAATTCATCATCACCATCCTTCACAGGGAAAGAGGGAGGTAAAAGTAAAAAACCCACCACATCATGGCCAGGGAGGACGGGCAGCAGGAAGGGCTGAGAGGGAGCTGCTGGGGCAGCAAAAAGCACCAATTCCCAGATCTACTGCTACTTCCTCAACCTTCCGAGAAAACACTTGGCAAGGAGGAAATGGGAGGAGAGACAAGGGACAGGGACCAAAGAATGAGGAGGGGATGAAGGGGGAATAAACCCAAGCCCTGCTCTGGTTTCTCACCATATTTTTTATTGAAGAGGTCCTGGACTTGCTCCCGCAGCGTGTTGGCGATGTCTATTCTGGAAAGCCTGGCGTCGTAATTTTCTGTGAAATAACGAAACAATTATGGACTTCTACTGGTAAATTAAAAGGCACTCTGTGACTTTTAAGTAATGCCATCTTCTAATTATAGGAAAGCCCTTATCTTGCAATTAGCTAATCTGGAGTGGGCCATTCAAAGTCCTTAAAAAGAATCTAAACAGAAATACAGGGGGTTTTTTTCCCCCGCCTGTTTGCTAAGAACATGAAATAGAAGATTCAGTTGTGATAACTGTTGATGCAAAAACACAATGCATGCCAAAGCCTCTCTGAAACGTCAGAAGTCTTTGAAAATCCTGTCCTGCTCTGCAAACCCTCACACGACCCACAGGACAAGGACAAGTGATGGTGGAGCGAAGCAACACTTATCCCTGAGCCCATGAACTTCTCACCAGCTTCTTGCACCAACAAAGCATCCTTCATCAGCCAGGTGGAAAAAGCCCCAGAAAAGGCAAAGCTCAAAGTTTTCAAGGCTTAGTTATGCATCTCACAAAGTCAGACGACGAGATAAGCAAATCTGTTAATTAGGGCACCATGCTGGGCACTTCAAGCCTCTTCCCTGAACCTGTGGGACTGCCCATCCTGGCTGTGTGTCTGCCCTTCTGGCTGGCTGTCTCCCTCTCATCATCTCATTTACTCCTTCTCTCCTCGTTCCCACCCTTGCCCTGCTCCTCTGCCAATCCACTGAATCCTGATACCCCACAACTGCTCCTTGCCCACAGGGTGGCTCTACACAGCCCCTATCACAGAATCACAGAATAACTGAGGCTGGCAAAGCCCTCTGAGCTCATCCAGCCCAGCCCAGGACCTAACATCAACACATCGGCCAGACCAGGGCACTAAGGGCCACAGCCAGGCTGTCCTTCAACACCTCCAGGGACGGGGACTCCACCACTGCCCTGGGCAGTCCATTCCAGTGTCTGATCACCCTTTCCATGAGGAAGGGCTTCCTAACATCCAACCTAACCCTCCCCTGGCAGCTTCAGGCCCTGCCCTCTCATCCTGTCACTAGTTGCCTGGGAGAAGAGAGACCTCCAAGGCCAGGGACTCTGTCTGGATCCCCCTTAGATGCCTCCAGGCCCTCACCTTGAAAGCCCTGTCTCTTCACAGCGTCCTCCAGCAGGGCCTCACTCGGGTCCCTCTCGCCAGCCACTGGGACAGGGGACACAAGAGGAATTAGGATTCGAGATGCTGCCAAGGGGCACTCAGGGGAGGGAGTTTCCAGACAAAAAACAAGGTGGGGAGCGAAGGCAAGAGAGGCAACATAGGAGATCACTCTCACTTCTCTCCTACCTAGTCCTTAATGACCCAGCTGATGGGCACCTCTGCAGCCTACCTTTGGCTACTGGGCTGTCCAACGCCGGCTCCTTCACACCCTCTGCCAGCAGCTCTGGTCTGGAAAATCATAGAATCACTAAGGTTGGAAAAGACCTCAAAGATCATTCAGTTCAACCATCAACCCAACCCACCCTGCCCACTAAATCCTGTTCCCCAGAGCCACTTCTACTCGTTTGATCCCCTGCAGGGATGGTGCCTCCACCTGGTGCCCTCCCTGGGCAGCCTGTTCCAAGGCCTGCCCACTCCTTCTGGAAAGAAGTTTTTCCTAAGATCCAATCTGAACCTCCCCTGGCACAACCTGACCCCATTTCCTCTTGTCCTAGCAGTGGTCCCTAGGGAGAAGAGGCCAACTCCTACCACACTACACCCTCACTTCAGGTAGCTGTAGAGAACAGTGAGGTCTCCCCTCAGCCTCCTCCCGGCTGAACAGCTCCAGCTCCCTCAGCCTCTCTCCTCATCAGACCTGTTCTCCAGACCCCTAAGCAGCTTTCTCTGCCCCCTCTCCAGTACCTCAATGTCCTTCTTGCATTGAGGTGCCCAGAACTGACCCCAGTACTCGACAAGAGGCCTCACTAGTGGAGAAGCAGAGGGTTTGTCTGAGCTCCCAGACAGGGACACCCCGCTGTTCTGGCATCCCCCAGGACAACATCCCTGCAGCCACCAAGCACTAGCCATGTGTGGCTAGTGCCATTGTAAAGCTCCTGCAATGCAGCAAGGAAACTCTGGAAGTTATTTTCATGTCAGTAGATTCTTTCCTGAGCTGATGTGATGCTCCCTGGGATGGGATTAAACTGGTGATGGCTGAGCAGCTCAAATCAGTGGTTGCACACTTCTAGGAGACACAATCTTGCATGCTGCTCAGGGATGGCAGAAACCACACACAGGTCCTTTCAACATACAAGTGGTCCCAGACACTGCCATGTGGCTATCTCATGCCAAAACCACACAGCCAGGAGACAGCAGGATTGTCATGGGTCACGCTAAAGCTCCATCACAAAGAAATGGGTCTGGCATGGGGAAGGAGAAAAGCTCAGGTGTGGTTGGGCTGCCCTGGGAACTGCTGGTCTGACACCAGAACATCTCCTTGTTCCAAACATTTATTTTCTGTTTTAGCCACCCACCACTTTGGTTGCACCAGCCTTCAGTCCTGCAAGGGGGGCTGAGTCAGCAGTGGAGCGAGAACCCCCACAAATACCTCAAGGCATCTTAAAATCCATCTCTGTTTGATCCATGCCCTCATTCAGGGCAATGCTAGAGCATCATGTTATCCAGCTCCTCACTTCCTGTGAAAGTCTCTATAGCCCAGCACCTTCCCCGATGCCTGTAGCATCCTGTGGGCACATGTAAACCTCAGCGGTAGCCACGACCCACAGGAAAACCCTCTGGGATTCCCTACCCCATGCCTGGGCACCCTGAAGATGAAAGGCTCTGACTCCTTCATCCATCCTTGGCTGCTTCCTGCTGCTGTGGCTGAACCTTTGCCAAAGCTGGTTAAAACCCCAAAAGACACAGAGGGAGATGTGACAGCACCACCACTGCCTCCTGGGGATAGCCCCAACAAGGCAACAACCCCTGGTTGCCTCTAATCAAGCAAATTTATTGGAAGTGACCAAGTGATGATGTTCTCCAGGACACAGCAACTAGAGCTCTGAGCAGGATCACCCTCCCCACAAGATAGTGGCTCCTCCCGCCTCACCTTTTAATGACAAACTGGATGTTGTTGCTTGCTTGCAGGATCTTCTTGAGCTTGGCAATCCCAAAGCAGTTGGGACGCCTCAGGAGGATGCCCTCTGGCAAGCCCACGACAAACAGGTCCTCGGGGTACATCAGGAACTTGGAGTAGGGAACTTTTACCGGCTCTGAAATTCCTATGGCTTTTGCTGCATGAGAAGCAAGCCTCGTTAAGTTTGCTGGACATCCGGGCTGGGTCAGAGCAGCAGCATCACGTTATGGCAGTGTGGGGTCTGAAGAGGATTTGGGGGAGTTCGTGGTCACTCTGTGACTGGGGGAGGTGTCCCTGACACTGGTGGACACAAGATCACAGAACCATCGAATGTGTTGAGCTGAAAGGGACCTCCAAAGGGCATCCAGTCCAACCACTCTACAACAAGCAGGGCCATTTCTAACCAGAACAGATTGCCCAGAGCCCCATCCAGCCTGACCTTCAATGGCTCCAGGGATGGGGCCTCCACCATCTCTCTGGGTGGCCTGTTCCAGGGATTCTCCACCCTCAGATTCAAGAATTTTTCCTCCTGTCCAGCCTCAATCTGCCCTTTCTTCAAACCATGACTCCTTGATCTATCATTCCCTACCCTCGTGAGCAGCCTTCCTCAGTCTTTCAGGTGTAGAGGGTCACTATAAGCTCCCCCTGGACTCTTCTCCTCTTCAGGCTGAAAGATGAGGGACAGAGACTCCTCTCTCTCAGTAGGGCTGAGCAGACCACGCTGAGCATCAGCTCTGAGCACCAAGGTGCCACCAGCCTTCCTGAGCCATACCACAACCACCCTGGGTGGAAAACCCTCTCTGATATTTCCAACATGTGATGGGGGAAACAACTCTGACCGTTCCCTCTGCAGGAAAAAGGCTGAAGGTCACAGCAGCAATTGCTGGGCTGCAGCCAGCGAAAAAGGCATCAAGGAAATCACGGGAAGAGCAGCAATAACAAGGCCCGGGGAGATTTCCGATGCATTTGTAAGCCCAGCAGACAGCAAATGAACAAATTAGATTGCACCTTTACTCAGCTGCTGGTTTGGAAATGGTAGGTGACATTTCTGAGCAATTAGGAGCTCCCCACGGCGGGGGCTGGCGCTTGACATGATGAACAAGTGCTAACGACCATCTTACCGTATCTCGTGTTGAACAAAATTTCAACTTGTTTCCTCAAATGACTTAAAACGTCCCCGATTCCATCTGCAGAAAAAAAGAGAGTAATGCTCTGAGAAATCGGCTGCCTCGGTGTGGGGAGCAATGCCCAGTGCACACAAGCAGCCCTGAGCCCCAGCAAAGCTGGCTGCAGGTTTTTCAGGTCTCTCAGATTCCCAGATCAGTGCTGGTTCTCCAACAGCTGCTTCCAAGCTCAGCCCCGGCTGAGGAAGGGCAGAGATGAAGAAAACTGGAGGAAAAGTAGGACCAGGCAAGAGAGAGGAGGAGAGCCCAGGAGCACAGCAGTGCCCTCTGGTGCTGAGCTTTTCAGAGGCCAAAGGCTTTGCTAACAATGTAGGAAGGACATGAAACCCAACCCAAAACACATCAGTGCTCATCCATCCTTCCAAAAACAAGCAGTGGTGGGTGATGCTTGCAGCTCATTGCATCTCACCTGAGCCCTCCATCTGCTTTTCTTCATGTCGTGGCTCCTCATTCGGCCCCTTCTCTTTCCCTGCCAAGGAAGAGGAGGGTTAGTGGTGGCCAGTGGTAGCTAATTCAAAACAGATATGAACAGAAGGTCTCTAGGCCCCTACAGTCACCCAACCACCCTCTCCCCTCGCTGAGCTCTGAGCACACGTCCCGTTGCAGTGTCAGGCTGGCAGCATCTCACTGGGAGCTGCATGAGCAGGACAAACCCACTGCCTGCACCCAAGAATCTGTCTGCCCTTCAGCCTGGCCTTCCTGGGAGATGTGACCCTCAAACAGAGACACACCCCAGGAAAATCCCAGTTGTAAGCCAGGCAAAGGAGCCAGAGTCTTCAGCCTGCTGGGGCTAGGAAAGAGCAGCAATGCCACAGAAGTCACCAGTCTGTCTGCTGGGGCTCCCAGCTGGCCTGGTTGAGGGAAGTGGATCCAGACTTCATCATCTTGGCCCATTCAGTATTCACTGATGTCTGACACACATGAACTCCCATGTCCCCACACAGTCTGCTGGATGATTCATTTCTGGTACCTGCTACTGCTTCTGCGATGTAGCTGGGCTCCTCCGAGGCCATGTGCGTGGGCACTGGGTCGTGTGTCTCATCTGAACTGGGTGATCGGTCTGTGGACAAAACCCCACGGGTAGTTTTTATTTTGATACTGTGGGGCATCATCCCAACAACAGAGTTCAGACAGCACTGGATCATCAGCAAGAGCTGAGTCAAGGGCTCTTTCCTCCAGGAGCTCCCTGTATCATGGCCCCACACCAAGAAAACACACCCGACCTACCAGCCCAAGGGAAAGGAGCAGAAGTTTCTTCCTAATCTCCATGGAAGGTGAAGAGTAAAAATAGCTCCAAATTATTTACTTGGGTTAATTTCACTGAGACACTCAATTCGGGCTTAAAAAGTTAATGCTGCTTGACTTGGCTACTCCACCATGAGAAACCTTTCCACTAATGCTGCCTTCCTCCCCAAAAAATCACATTGCTCGGTTCCCTTTACGCAACCTGTGTGCCCTCTTCCCTTTAATCCTTCTTCCCTAATACCAAGCTCTCCAGTGCCCTCAAAGGACTGTCCAAATTTAGCTTTAAATAAAACCTCAGCCAGTTTAAACACTTCAATCAGGTCACTTCTTAATCATCACCTCACAGGAGCAATAATCCAAATTTCATCCAGTTCTCCCTGTAGGGTCACACCTCTTCCCCGCTAATCCTCCTCCCTGCCCTCAGCTGCACTCCCTCTCATCTTCAAATACAGTAAGAAAAGGTGGACTCTGGTCTTGAAGTATGATCTGCCTGGCACCAGAGGAGCGATAGCACCTCGTCCTCCTCTTCCTCCTCCCATGCACTGCCAGCTCACCATGTAGTAGCTTTCTTCTCCTCCACTAGCCACAAGCTTGAAAATGAAAATGGTTGGTCTACACTAGACCCAGTTCCTTCTCCTTCCCCTACATTAACTGTATGTTCTGTCCATTCTCTGGGGATCCTGGATTGACTTCCCAGATATCACTGTAGTAAGGGGTCTGCAACGATTTGGGTGTCACAGAGATGGCATTAGTGTGGCAGGGCCGGGTGTCACTTCTGTCCCCAGCACCGCCTGCCCTCGGGCACCTTGTGAGTGCTGCTGCTGCCCTCATTCTACAGAGATTATTAATTAATGTTTGTAAGGCACACTGCGAATGCAAAGTACTAACTATCCACTCATTAGACTCTGTGGATCATCCTACTGGATGGTCCAGGTCAGGTAAGGTGTAACAACTCTCCTTCCCAGCTGCCCCTCAAACCTGCAACTGCTCTCCTGCATTGTCACCACCCATTGTCATCCATCCCCACTGACCCCTGTGGGCAGCAATGTGGGGAGATGCACCAGTGCCACCAGGTTTTCAACACGTGCTGAATATTAAACCTGTTCTTACGAAGTCCCCATAACCAGGCTGGTTTTCCAAATTAAGGACGTTATTGACAGCATCCCGGGCTCCAGACCTGGGATCCTCGCAGCCCACACCCAGCAAACCAGGCTCACTTCCACTGAATCACAGAATGGCCTGCGTTGGAAGTGACCTCCAAAGGTCATCCAGTCCAACCCCCCTGCAGTGAGCAGAGACAGCCCCAACTAGATCAGGTTGCCCAGAGCCTTGTCCAGCCTCCTCTTGAATATCTCCAGGGATGAGGCCTCAACTACCTCCCTGGGCAACCTGTCCCAGTGTTCAACTACTTTCAACTTTCTGCAGGGGAAAAGGCAGGACAGAAAAGCAATGAAAGAGGGAGAAACAGCAAAGAGCCCTAGAACACCCTCTGCTGCTCTCAGGAAACCAGCTCATTCCCAACATGTCCCTTACAATGACTTTCAGCTAAGGGAGACCATTACCTGGGGGAACACTCTGTGACCGAGACACCCTAAAAACGCCTCTTCTCAAAGCACCCCCCCAAGACACGACGTGGCAGTGCTGCCTGCACAGAGGCCACTGCATGCAGCCTGCACCCCAGCACCTACCTGGCACAGTGATCTGGATGATGTCCAGCTCGTCTGGTTCGATTTTGATCTGCCTGATCCCACCCAGCTCTCCTGAGGTACCTACCAGGGAAAGGCAACAAAAGGCCATTGCCAACAGGGACCAGCAGCAGCCACCAGTGGCTGTGACTTGGGTGCCAGCTGAGCATCCCACAGTGACACGACTTCAGCCAAGTGGCCCAGTAGCATCAAGCTCATGGCATGGAGGTATCCAGTGGGGGACCCTATGAGCTTGGCCTCACAGCTCAAGTCAGCACACTAAAGCTGCTGGTGGCCTCCAGCTGGCCAGTGGCCCTTGTTATGTGCTGACTGGTTTGCTTCACTTGAAGCAAACTGGGTTGGTGTGGACACAGGAGGAGCCATTTCCAGCAGGCACTCATTTTTTACGCTCCCAAACTCACGCCCTTCTGCAGAGTTGTGCCCAGAGAGGGCTGACAGCAGCCACATTCCACCAGCACGAGACCAGATGGACCCCAGCAAGATTCAGAGTGGTTTGAACCCTGCTGGATTGGGTGCGGGGAGGTTGCCTGCAGTGCTCAGCCCAGCTGCTCCTTTTCTCCAGATAAACTTCCTCACTCAAGGTGGGACCAGTTCATCACAAGGGGCTAAGTCACAGCTCACAGCCTGGGTAGGCAGGATGGCCAGGCTCCACGTGGCCCTTCAGTGCCCTTCAGTCCAAGCCCCTGAACCTGGAGAGAAGCATTTTCTTCTCATTTGTGATGCTCAGAACACTGACACCACTGACTTCTTGGTGATGTCATGGTGGCTTTCAGGGAGAAAGGAAGTCAGAGACTGAAGACTTCCTTTAGTTTTGCATTGAAAGTCTCATTATTTCAGTTTAGGCACTTTTGGGACCCTGCTGGAGGTTCACAGAGCAAGAGCCTGATCTCTGAATTTACTGAGTAGGGATAAAGTCACAGACTGGTTTGGGCTGGAAGGGACCTCAGAGTTCACCTACTCCAAACCCTGCCATGGGCAGTGATGCCTCTCAAACAGACTTGGTTGCTCAAGGCCTCATCCAATCTGGCCTTGAACACCTCCAGGGAGGGGGCAGCCACAGTCTCTCCAGGCAATCAATTCCAGAGTCTCTCCACCCTTGCACTGAAGTACTTCTTCCTAAGATCTAGTCTGAACCTCCTCTCTTTCAGTTTCAAACCATTTTCCCTTGTCCTGTTGCTGGATCCCCTTGGGAGGATCCAGCTGCAGAGGGAGAAGTCCCTCTGCAGCCTCCTGTAGGTTCCCTTCTGGTACTGGAAGGCAACTCTAAGGTCCCCCTGGTGTCTTCTCTTCCCTAGGCTGAACAACCTCAGCTCTCTCAGCCTTGGAATCTTCGGAGAACTGCAACAAGGGGCAACCAGGTAACTGATGCCACAGGTCCAAAGGACCTTGCAGGCAGCTTTTTCCAGTGCCCTCCAGTATCACCATTTTGCAAGAGAAAATGAAGGATTCCTCACCTGGTTCACAGCTTTCCGAAACACTACACTTCTCGGACCTGGAAGGGAAAGGCAGACAAGAGACGGTCATGGAGCAACCAAAAAGGGAGCCTAAACCCACCGGTGTGTGTAGGGCTGATCTCAGCAGGAAGAAGAAACTTTGCAGTCCCCTGTGACACCAGGCAAGAGCTACAGGAGGGCCCCCTGGGGACAGTCACCCACAGTCCCCACAGCAAAACAGCATCCGTGACTGCAAGGGAAGCCACAGCCTGAGGGTTTCTCAGCAGATAATCCCTGCTCCCAAACCCTCCCCAGTCCTGCCCCAGCACCAGTGCCTCTAGAGACTGCTGGATGTCACCGCAGCAGACAGCTCCTGAGAGCAAGAGGGGCTTTAAGCCCAAAACCTGGCTGACTCCATCGCTTTGCAGCAGAGAGCAGCGCATGAAGCATCATTACTCTGTGGTTACTCACAGAGCTAAAGTAAATAGGGAGAAAGGAAAAAAAAAAAGTCAATTGATTTGGTAAATATTTATCCTGCTCAAAGCTTTATTCTCCCCTGCAAACTGGGCACTATCCCAAACTCACATCTACAGTTAACTTCAGGAATTTACACAAGGTGTTCAGCATCCCAATGAGATCACTCAGCTGTCTTGGGATGCATTTGCTTTCCGTCTCTCTTTCTTAAACAACAGCAACCACAGCTCTTTGGCAGGAAGGGACCCAGGGAACAGCGCTGGAAAACACCCTCCTCCGTGACGCTGGTCCTTCACAGGGAAGGAAAGCCCTTTAGAGCCAATACCACATCCCTGCTGGCTCGAGGGGGATGTTCCTAAGTGCTGCTCACTCGCCTCATCCACCCTGCAGCGTCATCAAAATAAACTACGGGCCACAGGAAGGAAGCCTGAAAAGCTCTCTTGAGATGGTCTTCCTCAGCATGCTGTGGGTAAAAAGTACTCTATGTGTTGCCCACAGCCTTGAAGGGCTTGAAACTTCCCCATTTTGGGTTAAATTTTGGGAAGTTGGGAAAATTTGGAATAAGCAATTCCCCTACTTCACTAGGGGAATCTGGGAGCAGGAACATGTTACCCCTTGCAGCATCCAGCCCTCCCTCCCTGAGTGCCTGGCACTGCCCTATGGAACTGGACTCTGACCTGGGTGGGCCGCTGCTATGGAAATGCTCTGCTCCTTCCAGGGAACAGAGGTTCCTCGTTTGCAGGAAGGACAAAGTGGGATTTGAATATCCAACTCTATTTTTCCGGCAGATGAGTGTCATCAACCCACTTGAAGGCTTCACTGCTATTCCTGGTTCTCTCTGCAGCCAGAGGTGCCCACGAACCTCGGGGTCCATGGCCTGACGCAATGTGCACCCACAGATCACGAATCAGGATCATGGCAGACACACAAACACACAACGAGGATGAACTCAAAAGGGACTCAAGGTGATCCCCGGGTGAAAGCTGGTCAGCCCAGCCCAGTCCAGATCACAGCACCACTGCAGGGAGGGTGATCTGAACCCAGCTGGGTACAAACGACCCTTAAGCTCCCTATTTTCCCCTCATGGGGTCTTCTAAAGTGCTCCATACAACCCCTTCCTGTCCCACATCTGGAGTGCAGTGGTGAGAAGGGGACGGTGCAGCATCACTGGGGCTGTATGGGGACCACAAGCCTCTGCGCACCCTCAGAGCTCTGCAGCATCACAGTTCAGCTCCCACACACAGCAGCTCCTCGTCTACCTAGTGCTTTGCAGGAGCCAGCTCAGCATCCCTAATATCCATCCTCCCACCTCCTTGTTACCAGTCACACCAATTTAGCTGCACAGTAGGATCTTCTGTTGCAAAAACATTAACAAATGAAAGAGAGCAGCCTCAGGCCAGGCGTGAGCCCTGCAGTGTACTCAGAGGGCAGCAGTACTTGAAGCATCGCTGGTTCCCCTGGCAGAAGGCTCTGCGGCTCCCTGAGTCTAACTGTACTCTGATCTGTGCACACTGAGCGACTTGGCAAGGTGTGGAGAGAGTAAATGGCTCAGGAAGGGCTTTGTGGCTAAGCCCTGACTGTGGGTGCTGGAGGTGTGAGTTTAGTTCCCCGTCACACCAGTGAAGCACCCAACCTAACCCCACTGAGCTCCCACTGCAGATAGTCTCAGGCCAAGGCTCTCATCCTGAACCCCTTCTCATACGGCAGAGAAGCTGGGACTGTCAGGGTGTAATTCCTCCAGGGCATTTTAAATGGTTAGACAGGGCTGACTCAGCCCTGGACTTCTGCTGGAGCTGGAGCTGCTGAAAGGTGCTGGTGACTCAGCCAGCCCCTCTCCCACAGACACACAAAGGCTCTGCTCCCCCAGCTCAGCAACTGGGTGCTGCCCTTTGGGGGTGACAGCAGCTGAACACCAACCATCTCCCCCTGTGTACAGAATCAATGTACAGAGCAAACCAACATCACCCACAGAGACTTGGGCCAGGGGAGCCAACCCAACACCTACTCAGCTGAGAACCCGAAGGGGACTACAAACTGTGGCAGGTTCACTTCCATGAGGAGCTAAGGAGAGAGTGGAACCCAACCCATACCTGGAGGAGATAGGGGCAAGTGACCTCAGCTTTCCATCTTGGCCTGCAGCAGTCATTTACCCCTGAGCATGGTCCACAGCCTCGGGTGATGGAGGTGGTAGTGAGACTGTGCTGAGAGGCTAAGGAGCAACTGCTCCCACAGCCCTGCCCAAGCCGTCCTGCAGCCAGCAGCTCCCAGCATGGTGTGCAATGGCCATCCCAGCAAAGGTTCTTTTGCTGCCTGTAAACCCACCCAGGGATGAGGTGTCTGTGGGGTTAGGCTGGGCCAAGGCTCCTACCCCTGCCAGTACCAGTTATCAGCTGCTGCCCTGCTCCTCATCTTTGCAGTGAATCTGAAGGTAAATGTTTGGGATAATGATTACCCTGCTTCTAACTAGCTGAAGCAAGAATGAAACTGGGGCTACAAACAAAAACATCTTCTGGATGTCCCAGCATGGGCTGGAAAGCAGCCCCACACACTTCATGGGCCCGGCCCGCACAGCACAGACCAGTCCAGCTCATGGCACATCCTACCAGAAGCAAGTACAGTCACAAAAAGCCTCCTGCCCTGCTGAACTCTACTGGCTCACCTCTAATAAAACATCTGCTAATCCGCTATTAGTCTCCCAGAGCGCTTTACAAACAGGTAACACTTAATTAGTGGGATGTCATGGGGCTGGCTGAAGGTGAATCCTCAGGCCATGCTTCACTCTTGGAGATGGCTCCTGAAGATAATTCCAACCTGCCCAGACACAGCCCCAATTTCACTGGTTTTGCACAAATTCAGCTATTCCAAACGGCGCTCTTCTGGCTCGCGGAAGGATGGAGGTGCTGGGTCTCATCCTGTGCCAGCAGCACTGCATCGAGGTTATTTAGGGAGGCAGGACAACAACGCCCTTGCCCAGCACAGCAACAACCTGCTGGGCATGTCGACACCCCCAGAGGGAGTGTCTGGGAGGGATGTGACATTGCAGTGGCCAGGGAACAGGGTGTCACTTACCGGCTATTGGCCTGAGAGGTCCCCGCCAGGTCCAGTACGGCCCCGCGATGTGGCTCTGGGGAGATCTCTCCCGGGGGGCTGGAAGGCTCCAGCTTGGTTGGATCTTTGGTAAATTTGCTTCCTGGGGCCAGAAAGAAAAGAAACACCAGAATTAGCAAATGGAGATGCCAGTGATGAAGCATTTCCACCTCCACTTCTCCCCGATCCAGTCCCAGAGCTGAGGTCAGAGCAGGGGACAGGTTATCAAGCATCATCTCCTTGCAAAGAGAAGGGCACAGACTTAATCAGGTTTATACTTAATTAAAATATTACACCTGATTACACAGCAAAAGATCAGTAAACCTTTCGCTTTGTGTCACTGAGTTTGCTCTGGGATGTTCTACCAGGGATGGAGCATCCCTGGAAAGGGTTGGCTGCTAGGAGGTGGGGAGTGGGGTTGGAAACCCGGTGCCAGGGACCAGCACTGCAGTAGAAGCCCCAAAGTGGGGAGAGCCATGTCCAAAGGGAAGGGTCAGGAGCTCACAAAGCCCAGAGCTCCATCCCACAGCTCCTAGCCCTGCAGGCAGCAGGAGAAATCCTGGCTGCAACAACTGTGCAGGGACACAAACGCATCCTGTCACCATGAAAATCCTCCTCCCTCTCTTCCCTGTTCCTCAGCAACCTGAAATGAGCTGAAACAAAGCCTCACTATGACCTTGGAGATGAAAAGAGTGATCTGAAGGCAGGGAAGGAAATGAAAATTGGGGAGGGAAGGTGAGCAAAGGGCTGAAGGACTGGAGTTGGGGGAAGCAGGGAATGAAATTATGTAGGTGTCTTGTTAAAGAGCCCTTTGCTGCGCTCTGAGTGCCATCGGGACATCCCCACCCCTCTGAAACACATCCTCTGTGTGGGAACAAGCAGCTTTTTCCTTTGGGATCCAACCTGCAAGGAAGGGCAGGGCTCTGGCAGTGGGACCAGCAGTAAGAGAGCCTGAAGGACACTATTTATCCACCAGCAGTCTGTTGAATTTGTGCTTTCTATGGACAATCGTTGTTCACGCAGAAGCACAGGCTGCCTGAAGCTGCGACCCAGGGGAGCAGCAAAAATAGGTTTCCTAGCAGTGGTGGGGATTTTAATTAAAGGGTGGGCAAAACAGTGCAGGGAAGCTTTGGGATAGTTTTCAGTTGGCAATTTAAAATACAGCTCCGCTCGGAAAAGAGTGTCTTTGCAAAAATGGCACCTCCTGACTCAGCAGATGCCTCTTTTTTTCACCCCTGCACAGTCAGATATGCTGACGCTGATCACAAAAAGCCAGGTTTGATGTGTTTTCCTTCTGGTAGCCCTGCAGGGACCAGGCAGGGGAGGGAGAACTGCCACCCACCCCAGTCCTGCTGGCTTTTGCTTCCTCATCTCCTAATTTCCACTTGCACCTCCCTACCCTACCTAGCTTGTAGTGGCTCCAGAGCTGAGGCACCAATGTATGGGATGCTGTCCCCCATAAGGGATTTGCAGGGATAATCCAAATGTCCCTAGACATTTCCACACTCCATCCTTTGAGGGTGGGTGAGATCTCAATTCTTTTTCTTCAGAAAAAGTCATTAATGGAGCTGGAGACAACAAAACACCCCCATGGAGATGAGAGTCACTCTGGGCTCTGCTGGAGGTCCCTTTGGGTGGCTATGGGGTCACTTATCCCAGGTCACTTATCCCTTAGGGCCTGGGCTGTCGTGGGGACACAGGGGTTAATTCAATCAGGGGAGGAGAAGGTGGTTCTGGAGAGCTGCCAGCCTGCAGAGTTGGCTTGGGAAATAAAAAACCCAACAATCCCAAAACACGTTGTTACTTGTGAGCCAAGCCCAGGCGAGCCAGGCTTAGGGCTGGGTGCTGATCAACTTGCTGCGGTGCCATACTGAAGGTAGGTACAGAGTAGTGGGATGGGGGCAGCTGCTGGAGTGAGGGTTGGGGCAGACAGCACTGCTATCTGTCCTCTTTCATTTGCTGAGAAGCACTCAGCCTGGCTTCTCCAGCTCAGGCTAAAAGGAGTAAAAACACAGGGCCAAAAACCCAAAAGAAAACCCCTTACAGGGGTTTGTCAATGAAAAAATTGATTCATTTTCTTTTCAAAGCAGTCAGCAGCTGGACGATGCCAACACTTGTCAGCCAAAAAACCAGAGTAATTCAGCAGTGAGGGGCCCAGCCGTGATTCCTCCCTCCCACAAGCACAGAGAGTGCTCGGTGCTGCCTGTAGCCCAGCTCCATGCACCAGGGACTACTCAGGGAAACCTCCAAAACTCTATTTAAGAGGTGCACCAGGCTTGCACCGACCCTAGACAAGGGCAGCCGCAATCTAGGTGTAGGGCTCGGACAAGGCTCCTCCTCACTGAAGGCATCCTGCCCTCATTGCTGCTCACAGGTGACAATATGATCTCAGCTCTGCTTCTCTGGGCAACCCTTCAGTTTTGTGAGCAATAAATCAAAGGAGGTGGAGAACATACCTGTAAAAATTCTCTCGTCAAACATCCTAGGAGGAAAGGAACAAAATGGGTTAGAAAGCTTCTGATGACTGGATTTTAGGGTATATTAATGAAGAGCATTAGAGCAAATCCAAATGGTTGTTTTACTCATTCCCTAAAAAAGAAAAATCAAGGGAATCAATTTTTCAGCTAGAAAGAAATTACAAAAAGAACCTTTTAGCCTGTTGTGCAACCAAGCGATCTCACAGCATATGCTTTTAAATGAAAGCACCTTTAAATCTGCTTACAAGTCATTCTCTTAATTTAATTAACTTATTAAATGAGGCTGCGATAGGCTGGCTTTACCCAAAGAGAGAGTGGACTGAAGCAGCTGTTGCTGGACCTTCACAGATCTCTGACCAGGTGTCATTGCCACCTGAAGATGACATTTTGGTGCCCCCTACACCTCTGCTCAGGGGAACAGAGTGTGTCCAGGGCCAGGCTCCAGAGCCTGGTCCAGCCTGAGCAGTGTAGGACAGAGCTTTCTTCCATCAGCGGACATCTGGAAAGCTAATTCCTTCTAGGATGCCCAAGTCCTGTTGATGAAAACAGGACTTTTCTGTGCTCTAGTTTCACACCTCTAGCAGGGGAACGGCACAAGTGCAGCACAGGCAGGGATCGAACAAACAACTAGAGATATTATAAAGTAGAATTTCCTGACGCAGAAGCAGAGAGGGTCTGCACAGTGCAGATGTAACCAGGAACCAGTCTTCTCCTCCTGCTTCAGCGCAAACGCAACCACCAAGACCCAACACCCTGCCCACGGGTGACTCATCTCACTGTTATATACAAATATGTATAAGATGCCCCTAAGTGATCACCACAGAATAAGGTGGAGGGGAACCCCTGTCCTTTGTGAGTATGGATGTTCCTCCTCCTAGTCAGAGACACCGCTCCCATGGAGGAGTCATGCCATGACCTGTTGACACCCAAAGCACTGAGGGTGGCACCAGCAGTGTCTGAATGGACTTACAACAGGATGGAGGGGGGGGTGGCGCTAGGGGCTGACTGTGGTTCAGCCAGCATTGCCACATGGAAATGTTAAGGTTGGAAAAGACCTTTACTTCACTCCAAGATCATCAAGTCCAACCATCAATCACCCCCACCCTGCTCACTAAAACATGTGCTCAAGGGCCACATCTACATGTGTTTTAAATCCCTGCAGGGCTGGGGACTGCAGCGCTGCCCTGGGCAGCCTGTTCCTGTGCTTCACCATTCCTTCAGCTGAGAATTTTTTCCTAACATGGGGAGTTTGAAGAAAAACAAACTGGTTAGCTGTTTTCCATTATAAAAGGGTAAAATGAGCTTTGGGTATCAAAACAAACTCTGTGAGCATGAAAGGAAAACAGTTAAACCCCCCCAAGCCCCCTTGAGGCCACACAGCCCTCTTTGCTTGCCTCAGCACCCACCTTTTGATGACAAAATGGATGTTGTGCCTCTCCTCCAGTATCCGCTTGAGCTTGGGGACACCGTACGTGCAAGGTCTTTTGAAGGGGATCTTGTCTGGGATGCCGATGATTTCTACTGCCTCGGGGTCGCAGGCAATCTTCCGGTAGGGGACTGGCACCATGTGGTCTAACCCCAAGGCTTCGGCTGAAAGGTGAACACAGTGTTCGCTTAAACCCACTTTTCCATGATAAATCGAAGGTGTAAAGGCTTGAACTCGAGCAGAGTGTCCTGTTCTCCTCTCCTTTGCTTGTCCCAAAGGGGAGCGCTGGGAACAGCTTGCCCACAGGAGATGGGACAGTGGAGAGATAACGCAGCAAACTCAGCTAACAGTGTCCTCCAACACTCCCAAACGCTGTTCCAACCAAGGATGTGCTGCCCCGCGCCCCATCCCCAACCTCCTCATGACCGCAGCAGGTCGCTGAGCTCACAGTTAACAAGTTACAGAGCTCATCTGCAGCTCAGACATAACTCAGGAGTGACAGAGCACACACAGCTACAGTCCAACTCATGAACTACATGGTGATAATCTCCAGCCCATCAGTCCATTCCCAAACAATTTCCTGAGCCTACAGCAGCACTGCCCCAGGCAAGAGATGTGTCAACACCACCTGTGAGCTATGCAGGTGGAGAAAAGCAGCTAGAATGAGTACAAGGTTCTTAGTTTTACCCTGCCATGTTACATTTAAAAGGGCCACATGTCCCTGCTCCCCCCAGCCTGCAAGTACTAGCTGTGCCTCAGTGCTCCGACCTGTCCTGCCACGCTTCAAACCGGGGCTGGGTTACAGCCCTCTTGTAAATTCCTCGACGCCAGGGAAAGGGGGGGATGGATGCAAATGGAAATATTGACATAACCTCGCACAGACACCCAGAGCCTGGGAGCTGCTGGGCTGAATGTGTTAGGAAGAGAAGGGAGCTCTAGCATATGGCTCCTGCTGCTGTGTTAGGGAACAAAACTGATTGCTCTGTAATGATATGCAAAGCACAAGCGCTGCAGATGCATAATGGGATATTAACTCCTACTCACCATATCTGCTGTTAAACAGAATTTGCACGCACTCCCTAAGGGTGTTGATATCTTCAGTTTCTTTTATAAAACTGTCCCACTTATCTATCAAAACAAAATATAAGAAATAAGGAACTTCCATATGGTTCGTACACAGCAGATGCACTTTTCTCGCGCAAAGGGCTGGGAAGCAGGAACAAGACTTTGCTGCTTTTAGGAATACCCATTTCCCTCTTGCTGAGTGGATTGTGTCAGGATGGGCTTCCCCCAGCCCCAGCTCTGAGCCACCTCTTCTGCAGCTGTCCATGTCCCAAGAAATGACCCCCATAAAACTTCTCTATCCTGAAATGAAAGACTCTCTGGGACAGAGCAAACTGAACCTTTCAAAGGCAGAGCTACTTCCCAGAGGAGTCTTGCATCTTCTTCTCTTTCCCAACTTTCCTACTGATATTTTTTCTGCCATCTTTTTATCCCAGGCAGGCGAGGGGTTTGATGGAAAACATCAGCATTTTTAGGTTGCAGTTCCCTTGGGTGGGGTAGAGGTGGGGAAGAAGCAGAGTTTCCTCCCCACTGCTGCTGCCCCCAGGCACTGCTGCACATCACACCAGGGTTACAGGGTGTCAGGAATTCTGAGCTAGCGCCAGGCTTTCTGCAGGGATTTGCTGGCTGACTGGGCAAACGGCCTCACCCACAACCCAGCCCCAGATCCCTGCACATGAAGTTGGGATGGGTTTTCCCAGCCAGCTGGGAGCACCTGAGGACAAAGTGGACATGCCAGGGATGGACCCGAGCTGGGATGAAGGTCTTGGTTGTGATGCTGCAGTAAGGGAAAAAAAACCCCACTGCAGCATCTCCAGTGCAGCTAGACCTTACTGGTCTAGTAAGGAGAGACAGAGTGGAGGGAAATCTTTCCCTACAATGTGGCTGCCAGCAAGTTCCAGTGCTGAAGCGGGCACAGACCTGTCTTGTCATGGACAATGGAGAAGAGGATGCGCTTGGACGAGTGCACGTTCTGGATGAGGGGACCTCCAGAGATCAATGATTTCTGTCCTGGACAAGACGAGAGACAAGGAAAAAGTGTAGATGAGAGCCTGACGGATGCTCCGAGCACCCCCAGCTGCAGTTCCCCGCCGGCAACACTGACCCAACCCTGCCAGCTCTCCTCCCTACCCTGTGACCACCCAGTGGTGCCCTGGCCACAGCGAGCCCTCACATCCCCCCTGGCTGCCCCTCATAGCACAGCCATCAGAGTGGCAGGGCTAGAACAGAGGTGCACCCCACTGGCACCTGGCAGCACCCAGGGGAGGACTGGGGCAGCACAGGATGGCAAGGGGTGAGGTCTGCTCATCTCCAGATGAGACAAGCTTTGCACTCATTGTCATCTGGGGACCACCAAAGCGCAGGGGAGGGGCTTCACAGCAGGCCCTCGGCTGAGAGCACACTCCAGGCTATTACCACAGCAGTCGCTGTACTCCTGTGAGGAAGGCACCTTCAGCTCGCCCGCGGGCCTAGGCAGCAGTGTCTCGCTGGCCGCAGTCAGCCCGGACGACACCTCTTGCTTGAGGTCGACGGCGATCTGGGTGGGCAGCGAGACGCCATATAAGAAGTTGGTGACAGCGATGGCAGACGAGGTGTCCTGGCTGGAGGGTTTGGCCATGGAGCCATTGGCACCAGAGTCTCGGCCACCTTTGGAGGCGAGGGAGGTACAAGTCAAGTCAACACTGGGGTTCGGCTCTCGGCTGGGCTCATCTGCCGGCCTGAGGGGAAGGAAGGGAGGAGGGAAAAACAGGTTCCGATGGGTCCGTGGCATGGCTAAGTGGGGACAGGCAAGGATGGGGAGGGGGAAGGAGAGCCATGCAGCAAGGGTGGGATACAGTGCACCACTGGCTGCTGAGGCTACTTGTGTCAGAAATGATAGCCATCACCCAATCTCTTCCAGCTTCTTCATGGCCCTGGGCCATGTCCATCTTCTTTGAGTGGAGCAGGTCTTATGTTAATTCAGAGGGTTCCCATTAGCTGGGGCAAAGCCATGTAGCCCCACAGCCCACTGTGCTGGCAATCAACGTGGCCATAACCATTTGGCTCCATCACCTGCCCCAGCCCCCGCGACCCACGGGGTGTTCAGGGGGACCCCTCAGCAGCCCAAGGATGAGCTTCAGGATAGGGAAGCCCACGTGTTTCACGAACCAGGTGGCTGTGAGCTCACAGACAGCTCGAATTCTGCATGCCCTACTTTTAGCTGTCTCAGCCTGATTTTCCAGAAGTGCCGACTCTTCACAGGAGGTTTGGTAGCACTCAGCAATTCTCGGAGCCGACCCGAGGTGCTGCCAGCCAGGCAAACACAGAGGAAACGGACCCAAACCCACCGAGCCTCTGGCAAGAACGTGGCCACAACAGGCTGCTGGCCCCACTGCGGTCCCCCACTTCCCTTCTCACCAGCGATAAAAACCCCATCTCAGCCTGGGAAGAAGCTCCCAGCATTCACACTGGAAACCCCTCTGGAGACAGCAAAGCACTTAGCTTACCGCAGCGGAAATTTTGTGGAGACACATAAACTGCTACAGTTAATGCACACGTTTACACGTGCTTGTTATAGGAACAATAATGTCGTGAATGGTCTCTGGGTTTCTGGGTCTGGGGGAGAAGCTTGACCACGGGAGGGACTCTCCTGACTGCTCTGCAAAAAGTCCTGCTATCTATCAGTGTTAGAAGAGCCACCAGCATGCCGAGGCCTTCTGCCCCTTGGGGATGCCCAACGTTACCTTTTTAGCCTGAAGCGGATGCTGTGGCTGTGCTCCAGGATGGCCATCAGCGATTTCACATCGTACTCCATAGGTTTCTTAAAGCTGACCCCCTCAGGCATGCCGGCCACTGCCAGCGAGCCTGGCTCCTTCAGGAACCTCTCGTAGGGCAAAGGGACCACGCTGCTCTTCCCCACAGCTTCACCTGCAGAGGGGACAAGGTTACACCGTGACAGACACCCTGCAACCCCAAGCCTGGCTGCAGTAGTCAGTACAAGAGCAGGAGACACTGACGGAAACATCACGAGAAGCAAACATCTTCCTACCTCAGCACTCAGCCCTCTGTGAAAATGCTAATTAATAAAAAGCTCACACAAGCCAATAAGCAGCTGTCTCATCTTTCAGTTGCACAGTAAAATTTGAGGTTGGGGTCACTTGGCATAAGACCATCCTGCCCCGGGAGCACCAGCCACGTGCCAGTGAGGGATGTGGCTGCTGGCAAGCCAGGAGTGAGCCGTGAGCAGACAAAGGAGGCTGAAGAGCCCGCGCTGATTCTTATCTCGTGGCTTACTGAGATATTCTGGGAAGCTTATTTTCAGTTGCTTTTCTTATTTTACCTCCTGGAAGAATGGAAAGTGCTTTGATTGCTGCTGCTGTCAGGCAGCCTCAGTGCACTTTGAAAGATGGGGAAAAAAAAAACCCAACCCAACAGTCTCCTTCCATCCCACCACTGGCAAGTAGCACAGACAGTGAGGGCAGTCCACAAATCCCACCCACTGCCCCGATGATGGGCACTGAGTCCCCATTATGTGGGGCTGGCCATGCAGTACCTCAGTGCCAAAAGCTCCCTAAGGAGATGCTGCTGGATCTGCTCTAGGAAAACCTGCTCTGGCAGGGGCATTGGACGAGATGATCTACAGAGGTCCTTAACAGTCCATGAGTCACAGAACGGTTTAGGCTGGAAGGGACCTTAGAGGGACCTTACCCCCAACCTTAGAGTGAGGAGCAGACTGCTTTCCTCTCCTCAGCAGTAGGTGACCTCTGCTGAGCTTTGCAGAACATTGTAGCTCTACAGACTAAAGCAGCCCCCGTGCCCAAATGTTTACGGTGTAAGACGTGGTTGGAAAAGCTCCCTCTGAAGGGTCTCAAGGCAAGGCCAAAAGCCTCGAGCTGCTGCTTTCTGGAAGAATTACCCTAGAAACCAATCCAAGCCAGTGAGACTAATAAAGCTGGTGCTGAAAGCCCAGAGCAGCAGAAACAGCCACGCAGGAATGCGATCTAGCTGGCAACAAAGCATCCAGATGCAGAACAGCTGGCTGCATGGCAAGGTGTCTGCACCTTTGTCTCCAGGCTGAGGGGAGATTACACAACCTCTACAGTTGCTGTGGGATTTTATACCGTTTGGTTTTCAAGAAATCTTTTTAAACTCTAAAAAACCCCACAACCAAACCCTAAGAACTCTGAAAGATCTCCCAGAAACCCCAGAAATCCTGTGACGCTGTCAGCAAGTCCGTATTCAAGGTGATTCCTTCAACATGTTCTTTGAAGGAACGCGTGATATCTATCGACGTGTGACTCGCACGAGCCATCAAGGTTCCGCAGAGGCGGGAAGGAAAATGTTTTAATTAAGCCACTAACAGAAGTTGCAGAGTGACCCCTCTGAACCACAACACCACCAGCACACACCCCGCAAGCTGATGCGCTGGCTCCAGCAGCTTCCCACCCCCATCCCTCATCTCTCCTCGTGATGGGGAGAAGCTCTCAATGCCCACAGCAGCTTCTTATCAAGCTGATGCTCCACAACTCCCCGAACATATTTTTATGGGGAACACGTTAGTGTCAAAGTGACCTTCAGCCAGCCCCGTGCCGCCGTGCAGAGGCTCCTGGTTTAGCGAAAGAGAGACAATAATCATCATTAATGCCTGTTTAATAGGAGCCGGCGGTAATCAGTCATCCAGTTGGTGCAGAGATTACCCAGCTCTGGAGGGAATAGGGAGCTTTTTGACTGAGCAGTTCCTAAGGTTGGGTTTTTTGTTTCCAATCCCTGTTGATGGGAGGCGACTGAAAGGATAAAAAAAACAAACCCCAAAACCTATGCAAGAAAGATAATGGTGAGTTTCTGACAGTTTGGAAACACCCTGGGACACCTATTATCTCCTGTGGTGCTTCTCCACACTCATTTAGCAGAGGTTCATCCCCATGGGCACTGCAGGAGGGGGGCACCTGCCCAGTGGGTTTTGCCAGAGAGCAGTTTGAGGGTGGAAACGGCTGATCCTACTGAACCACCTGCAAAGGCAGAACTACACCCAAGGCCACAACTACACCAAATACCAGGGCTAAAACCACTGGCCCAAGGATGTCCAAGCTCCTCCTGCCATGACAGTGCCAGCAAACCCTGGTCTGGGGGCTGTCAGCTCACCTCAACAAGGCGAAGAGCATTGTAAACCCATCCCGACAGACAGGCTGGCCAGCTTGTACACCCCACACAGATGGTCCTCAGTCACACTATTTGCTGCAATTGTTAGATATTTACAGTACACCATGTATAACACATTCCAACATCTCCCAGAGGCTGTGGATCCTGACGCTCTCCCAGCAGCAGGACAATGGGACACACGGTTCAGAGCAGGGATCCAACCCACACCAGACACCCTCCCCACCTTGTTCCCTGGGCTCTTCTGTGCTGCCTCTTCCTTCTAGCTTGGGCTCGAGCCTTTTGAGGGCAATGAGAGGATCTGATTACCTCCATTAATGGGACTATCGCCTCCGAGTCCTTTAAGTGGTTTCAGAAAACCTCAGCAGTTGCCCATCCCTGGGGACGGGAAGGGCTGCCAGCTCCCCTTTCTGTCTGTGCAGCCCATGGCAGGCACTGGCCAGGAAAGTGCCAGTGGTTGGTGGCAGCATCTGATAACACCCTTCCAGCATACAGGAGTGCCTGTCCCCACACCCTGAACACACACGGGGGGAAGGCTGGCATATCAGGCTCGGTAGCACCCCTCAAATGGTGACAGGAAATTATACCTAGGAAAGGAAATCACCTGCTTGTGCAGCTAGTTCAGCCACACAGCTCCCAGAGCATCACACTGGGATGATGAGCAGGATGGGAGAATATTCGGGTTAGCAGCCCCGCTTTCCTATCGCAGTGCTGATGCTCTCAGCACGGCACTGGAGGTGCTGCAGATGGATGAGCTGAGAGCACAGCCACTACCCCTGGCTGCTTGGTGGAGACTCCAGCGGGGACCTCCCGAGTGAAAAACAGGCGCTGCCGCTGCTTGAGCCTCCACAGATTGGGCCCAAAGGGAGCTCTGCAACCCACTGGGTTCCATATCACCAGCCATATGGTCATCTACATTTTAATTGCAGAAGCTTTATTGCCGGGGATGATGCATGTGCTGGAACGGCACCAGCTCATCTCTCGGAGCTGGGGCTGCGGGGCCGCCTGCTAGAAAAATCATCTTTTTTCCTTTTAAACAGACTTGCCAGGGAAAAGGGTGAGAGAGTCTCTGCAGAGCCCGGACACAGTGTTTGGGAAAGAATCACAGGATCATTTAGGCTGGAAAAGACCTTCAAGTTCATCAAGTCCAACCATTAACCCAACTGTCCCAAGGCCACCACTAAACCCTGTCCCTGAGCTCTAGATCTCCGCGAGTGTGAAAGACAGACAGGGATGGCGATTCAACTCCCTCCTTGGGCAGCCTGTTCCAAGGCCTAAGGGCTTCTTCCAGGAAGAAGATTTTCCTGATGTCTAAGGTGCAGCAGACACAGTACTGGGGATAAAGCTGTGCTTGACAATCATGATAGACTGGAAATCCTGACAGAGGATGCTCCCTCCAGTACAGGGATATTACTTATACCCAGTCTGGGGCACTGCGACGGGAAGCAGCAGAGGTTGGATCCCATCTCAACACAATGCTAACCCTACACAGGACCATGTCCTGCCTCATCACCCCTTGCCAAGGAGCCAGGCTGCAGCCAAAAGCTGCACACATGGCAGTGGGGCTGGGCAGCTCAGAGCCCCAGGGGCAATCCGGATCCCCAAATGGAAGCGTGAAGGTTCTTACTATAAAGCACATCAAACACTTCCTCTACCATCTTCCTGAGGAGGTACACGTCTGATCCCTGGTCCGGGGAGACCCTGAGCATGCTCCGCCCGCTCTCCTTTGCCTTCTTCTGCACATCCACATCTTGCTCCTTCCTCTGCTGGACTCCTGTCGGGGGAGAGGAGGAAATGGGAGACACACCAGTGAAAAGAGGGCTCATGGGTGATGCTGTGTGAGCGTTCTTGAGCTGCAATCATATGATAATAGAATCACAGAATCATTAAGGTTGGAAGACACCTCCAAGATCATCCAGACCAACCATCAATCCAATCCCACTCTGCCCACTAAACCCTGTTCCCCAGGGCCACAGCTACTTGTTGTTTGAACCCCTTCAGGGACAGCGACACCTCCACCCTCCCCATCCCTGGACAGTCTATTCCAACCCCTCATCAGTCTGTCAGGGAAGAGATTTTTACTGATGTCCAACCTAACGATCCCCTGGCACAACTTGAGGTCATTTCCTCTTGTCCTACCGCTGGTGACACAGGAAAAGAGATCAATCCCCACCTCTCTACACCCTCCCTTCAGGTGAAGAGCAATAAGGGCTCCCCTCAGCTTCCTTTTCTCTAGGCTAAACAGCCCCAGCTCTCTCAACCTCTCCTCATCAGACCTGTCCTCCAGGCCCTTCCCCAGCTTCGTTGCCCCTCTTCTCTGGACCTGCTCCAGCTACTCAATGCCCTTCTTGTACTGAGGTGCCCAAACTGACCCCAGTACTCAAGATGAGGCCCCATCAGTGCTGAGTACATGGGGAGGATCACCTCTCTAGTCTTGCTGGTCACACTATTGCTGACGGAGGTCAGGATGCCATTGGCCTTCGTGGCCCCCTGTGCACACTGCTGGCTCCTGTTCAGCCAGCTGTCAATCAACAACCCCAGCTCCTTTTCCACCCAGCAGTTCTCCAAGCCTGCAGCACTGCATGGATCAAACCCACCAGCCAGGTTACTCCATTTTTCAGCTCTGCCAGGGGTCAGCACATCCCTATCACCCAAACCCCAGGCCAGATGTGATCCCACAGGCCACTCAGCACCCTCACTGCATCAGCAAAGACTTCTCCCTGGGCAGGGGGGTACCCAGGCTCTCCCACCCAGCCAAACCCCTGGCTCCAATGGGGTCATGGCCCCTGGTAGCCCCCAGTGTGCCAGCAGCCAAGAGCAGGATCGGTCACCTTGTGCATGCCCCCCTACTCCTTCTCCAGTTCTACCCACTCAGCTGCACCAAACCTGCAGTGATTAATTGGGCAGCCCATTTCTTTTCTCCGGTTTCAATCTGCTTAGCCTCCAATCTCTCAGGAGAAGAAAATCCGCCTTTCTTGGAGGCTTTTTTACCCTTCAGCATCACGTAGCTCGGTAATACCCGCTATTTCCTGCTAATTTCCCCCATTAAACCTCCAATAAAGCATATCTTCAGCAACGACTTCCTCGCCTCTCTAAACGCACAAAAAAATTAAACACTACAAGTGCTTTATTGCTGCTCTATCCAAAGCGATTCGCAGGGGATTTTCAGTGGCGAAGGACTAATTCCTTCATCATCCTCGACAGGCTCCTGCTGGTGATTGGCTCTGGATGCTGTTGGGGCTCTCAGGGAGAGCTCCTAGATCCTTCATGTGGAAACAGCCCATGGCTGGGACATCACTGGGACAAGGACAAGAGACACCTGGCATCCTCACAGCTCTAGACACAAGCAAGGGGACAGCTTGAATACCACAGAGCTCCCAGCCAGCCCTGTGTGCCTCCCACAGCGTGGGAAAACGGGCCCTGGAGAATGTTGTTGGGGAGTTTTCCCAAGGTGGTGAAATGCTTCAGCACTGACACCCTCTTAGGGCCGCCCCTGCCCCCCAGCTGGGCACTGGCTCTATACCGCTGACGTTAATCCTGATCGCTGTCAAGTCCCCTGCCTCGCTGGGAAAGGCTGAGCCAGAGGTTCAGCTAACGGAGGCCGTTCCAGTGAGGGCTGCACGCCCAGGGAGATAAGAGGCTTCTTGCATCTCCCAGCGATGTCTGCTTTAGATTAGTTCAGATCCTTTCCAAGGGGGCAGCTAGACCATAAATCAGAGGCACTTCCAGGGATGCTTTCCACTACGTGCCAGTCATAAGAGCTTTATGGAGTGGCGCTGAGCCTGGCCCATTTATAATTCAAGACAGAGTTATCACGTTTCAGCCTGTCTCCAGCATCAGCCACTTCGCCTGATCCCCTTGTCAGGATGTTGTGCTTTTGACCAGACGTGACCGTTTCGTTTTGATGAAGGTGTAAATGAAGCCAAAGGAGAGGAGTATCAGGGTCTAATGTTGGGGGCTTGTCCCAGCACAGAAGTGTCTATAGATCCCTAAAAGTGAGACGTGCAGATATCACAGAATCCTAGAATCATCAAGGTGGGAAAAGACCTTCAAGATTATCAAGTCCAATTGTCTGCCCTACAACCCTCAACTACTAAACCATCTCCTCAAACACCCTGGCTGTCGGTTTACTGAACCCCTCTAGGGACAGTGCCTCCAGCCCCTCCCTGGGCAGCCTGTTCCAAGGCCTCCCCATTCTTTCC
>JAOXOE010000827.1:2887784-2926979 GCA_028565055.1 Phoeniculus purpureus
GCCCATCCAGCCCAGCCTGTGAACCTAACACACTGGCCACTTAAGGGCAACAGCCAGCCTGGCCTTAAGCACCTCCAGAGATGGGGACTCCATCACTGCTCTAGGCAGTCCATTCCAGGCTCTGATCCCCCTTTCCATGAGGAAGGGCTTCCTAACATCCAACCTAACCCTCCCCTGGCAGCTTCAGCCTAAACACCCCCAGCTCCCTTAGCCTCTCCTCAGCAGACTTTCCCTCCAGTCCCTTCCCCAGCCTCATTGCTCTTCTGGACCAGCTCCAGCCCCTCAATCTCTTTCTTGAAGGGAGGGGCCCAGAATTGCCCACAGTACTCAAGGGGAGGCTTCACCAATGCCCAGTACAAGGGGAGAATTACATCCCCAGTCCTGCTGGCCACACTATTGCTGATACAAGCCAGGATGCTATCTATAAGGGAAGTAAGTTTGTGTTTTTAGTACAGAAGGTGGCAATGTTCTGCACAGAAATCATCATCTCAAATGCGTTCGAGAGCCTGGTGTAAGACACAATGACTGGATTACATGATTTTCCCTCACAAATGCAATTTGGTATTAAAATACAACCAGCCTACAACATCACAAAAACTTCCACTGACTGTGTAAGATGATCTCTGCAGGAAAGAAAACTAGTTTACAGGTGTAAAGGCAGCAGAAGCAAGCGAATCATCCTGCCCAAATTGTTTTATCAACTAGTCCACTATCATCTAATATCAAACTAGAGAATTCAGAGCAACACGCTGACCAACACACACTTCTGCAGAATAAACTGTTCTTTAGATTTTAGTTACACCCAGGCAAGAAGGTAAGTACAGTACAGAGAAAAGAACTCTGACCAGCATAGAGCACACAACACCACAGCTAAGCTCCAAAATAAAAGACCCAAACAAACACAGCCCCGCATTCTGCATCCAAACCTCCTGGAGATGTTTTTCTGCCTTCTAATGCAAACCGTCCCAACATCACATGTCTTCTAAACACTTCAACCCTTACTGTGATCTTTTCTGCTTCTCTGGAATCCAAGCTGGGAATCCTTGTTCAGCCCCATTCCCCACACTTTGGTGATGTCTGTGGTTTTAGAGGAGAGTAGTGTGAATCCATAACCACAGGCAGCAGAGGAGATCTATGGAGACAAACAAACCCCAAACTATTCAGTTATAAACCATGGCTTGGATAAAAGCAGTTTCATCCCACACTCTTTGCTCGTCAACAGTCATCCTTCATTAAGCTACACTGAAACACAGCCCAAATTCCTGTTGTGCATAAACTGATCAGAAACACTCCTCAGGGATAAGCCCAAAGACCAGCAACGATTGTCCTTATGTTCTAGTTTTGTGTTACTTCTGCATTATTATGGACTCACTCGAACGCAAGAACCACACAAGACCTGAGGCAGCAGATTAAAATAAATAAGCACTGAGAAAGAGGCCTCTAATAAATATTATTTGCACTCTTGATCTTTTATGCCTCTGAGAGAAGAATTATTTATATTTTATGAATTATGTGCAGCTGGAGTTCTACCAACACTCATCCTGATTCATGCCACTACATCAGTAAGAAAAATTAATCACAGAACAGTCTTTAAATGAGATGGATTAAAGCTTTTCAAAGCTGAGAGCAACGGAGCCCTGGCACAGGGTGCTCAGAGAGGTTGCGGAGCTCCTGTTCTGCAGATGTTCAAACCTGCCTGAACTGTTCCTGTAGGATCTGCTCTAGGGTATCCTGCTCTAGCATGGGGGTTGGACTAGATAAACTCTGGAGGTCCTTTCCAACACCCACAATTCTGTGAGACAAGCAGTGAGGAGAGTAGCCTCTTCTCCCTAGCAGGAAAGTGGTAGGACTAGTGGAAGCAGCTGCAAGTTGCACCAGGGGAGGTTTAGGCTAGATATTAGGAAGAATTTCTTCTCTGAAGGGGTCACTGAGCATTGGACCACGGCAGTGGTGAAGTCCTATCCCTGGAGGAGTTGAAAAGCTGTGGAGATGTGGTGTGAGGGTCATGGGTTAGCGGAGACCTTGCTGAAGGCAAATTCTTGTAACCTAAAATAACGTCAGGACTGTGCTAAGTCCAGGTACTTCTGGTCTATGTTGAACAAAAACAGGCAGCCCCTCCCTAGCCAGCAGAAGGGAGCAGAAGGGTTCCCATGAGCCAGGACACACTGACAATGACAGCTGAGAGAAAACATTAATCAAGAAGCTGTCAACGAGATAACTCAAGGTCTCTGTGTCCCTCAGATGAACTACTCCCTCATTATAACCCTATAAATCACAGCCACAGGCCAAACCGCCCCTGATTCTTTGGGGGAAGCCCAGTCTCCTGAGCGTGTAGGGTAGAAAGCAGGTACCACTGTCACTGTAATTCAAAGAGGAGTTATTGAGCCGATTAGCTCTAGGACTAAAGGACACCAGTAGAACTCCGACAAATAACGAATATTTTGTGATGCTGACTGGGGTTGTATAAATAACCGACTGTTTACACAGCCCGGCTGCTCTCGGTGCGGTGACACTGAGCAACCCGCCCTGAAGGGCCTGCGGGGCTCTGGCCGCGGATGGGCTGTTACAGACCGGGACACATCCGTGGGCAGCGCCGGCAGGGCAGCCGGCTTCGGGGAGCTCAAAAGTCTCCCCTAGGCAGAGCGATGCTCCAGGTGAGAGAAGCGCCGTTGGCTCTGCCCTGGGGGTCCCGCGGGGCCCAACCCGACCCTCCTCTTTCTCCTCCTCGTCTCGCCCGAGCCCACCTTCTCCAGGGTCTCCAGCCGATACGGGGTGGGCTGGACCCGCCGCGGTTTCTTCCAGCCCGCGTCCGGCCGCACGAAGCTGGGGACGCCCAGCGCGCCCGCGAAACAGAAGCCCCACACGAACACGCGGTCCTTGCGCTTGGCCGCCTTCCCCACGTACTGGAACTGCGGCGCGGCCTCGTCTGCCTCCCGCAGCTCCCGGGTGCTGCGCGGGCCGGCCCTGCCGGACAGAGCCCTGAGGAGGACGGTGGGCAGCAGCGGCCCCTGCCCCAGCACCGGCCCCCACAACAGCGCCCCGCGCGCCGCCGCCATCTTGCGGCCCCGCCCCTGCCAACGGCCGCGGGGGCCGCTGGGGCTTAAAGTGACCGCGGCGGCCTGTGCGGGCGGGGCCATTGATCCCCGATCTGAGGCTGACTCTACACCTGGACCCAAATCCAGACCCAGACCTAGAGCTCGGTCTACGTCTAAACCAGATCTAGACCCAGAACCAGAGCTAAGTCTAATGCTAAGCCTAGTCTCAGAACCAGGCCTAGACCCAGAATCAGACCTACATCCAGACCTAGATCTAATTCTAAACCTAGACCTAGATCGAGACCCAAAATCAGACCTACATGCAGACCCAAACCCAGACCCAAACATACATCTAGGTCCAGAACTACCCTCAGACCCAAACACAAACTAGACCCGAACCTACTCCCAGACCCTAACCTGGACCCAGACCCAGATCCAAATCCCAGCCCACCCTACACCTAGATCCAAACCCAGATCCCATCCCAACCCCAAACCCAAAGCTGAGCTCATTTGGGGTGGCAGTGGCAGGGCTGGCTGTGGTGGCACCCAAACCTCTCCCAGGCTGTGCTCCCTGGGGCAGCCCTGTCCTGGAGGCACTGGCCATGCTCCACTGGCCTCCCCATGTGGTGGCCCTCCATGAGACTAAGGCGGGACCAGTTTCCACAGCCTCGGGAAGCTGCTTGCCTCTACTGCCCTGGCAGCTCCATGGGCCCTGGGCTGCCTATTCCATGCCCCTCACATCCTGCTGCCCTCTGGGACAGCCATGTGGTCTCCTGGCTCCCATCATCCCAGTGAGCACCCAGCACATCCCACACTCAGCCCTTGCCTTCCGCTGAGGGGAGCGGGGCAGCCAACTGGCAGAAGGAAGCTGATGTCCTGTTGCCCCAGACAACCAAATTTCCTTCCTCCCAGCAGCTTTCGCAAGAGCCCCTTGCCCAACACCCCACAGTGAGCAATGCCTTTCCTGCCACGGGGTCTGCAGACACTGGCTTCCCCGGGGCAGACATGGCAACGTGACTATAGTCTCTGCTTTACTGGTGAAAAACACAAAACCATTCACAATGCAAACAGGGGATAACAATGGGTCCAGTTTCAAGGGGTCCCTGGTGGTTGGGGGGCCCTCAGCCCTGCAGGAGCTGGTGGAAGGGACTGGGGCCAGTCATGGTGTCATTAGAACATCCTGGGCTCACTGTGCTGGTGGGTGAAGATGAGTGGTGGGCTGTCCTGATCCAAGCAGCAGCCCCCCAGAACCTACAGCAGCTGCCAGAGTCCTCCAGATCCTTCAGTCCAGCTCTGGGCCCTTGCTGCGCAGGAGTTGTTGGAGAGAAAGTGTCACTGGCTGGTAGTGGGTGCTGAGGGCTCACAGGATCTTTCTCCGGGTGCTCTCAGTGCAACGGTTCAGGATGAGGTCTTTGCTGGGACGGGGAGGAACAGCTGGTTGAGCCTTGGACTTGTTCTCCTCTTGCTCGTTTTTCTCAGCTGCAGGTAAAGCAGATGAACAGATGGGTCAGAGGTGCCCACCACCCAACACCTTCAGGAGAATGTTCCAAAGGAATGGCCTCTTAAGTAATGGCCACCAAAGCTCTGCCTCTCCTCCTGTCTCAGCCACGTGTGAAGGTCTTCTCAGGGTTTAGGATGGTGGGATAAACCCGCCAGTTCCCAGCTGGGAGCAATGCTCAGGTGGGAATCCAGTTCTAGGTCTGTGCAAGGAGCTGCTCTCCCTTGGAAAGGTCATGGATCCCACATTGGAATCAGCAGACCTAAAGGTCTACCTCAGTAGCAGACTCCTCCTTTATGCACCACTTCCCTCTTGGTGCTCTGCTGGCAGAAGTTCACGACAAAGGTGAGAGCAGCATGGCTGAGGGTACGTGCACAGAGGAAAGCACAGGTCCTACATGTGGCCTGGTCTTCTCCAAGACCTACTGAGGGCAGAAATGCTCTTGCCAGAGCAGAGGGAAGAAACGTCCCTGAAATCAGGTACCTCTCTGAAAAGAAACACCTCCCTGCACATGCTATCCCCAGAGGAGAATGGAGGACAAGCAATGTGTGATGTCCATGTGTTGTCCTACTGCATCATCTCCCACCTGTGATGGGACAGAGCTGGAGTCCATGCTGCCCTATAGACACAGCCCCAACTTGGGCCATGATGTGCGGGGGGTTGTGGAGAAAAGATTACTCATTTCCTCCTCTCCATCCAGGTCTTTCATCAGGGCACAGGGACTCCCAGTTTGATTGCTCCTGCCACAGGTCCAACAGTCAATTCAGGGGTGCATGGGCTGTGCCTGCAGGACATCACCCACGTGGGCAATGGTCCCATTGACACTTACAGATGACACTGGCCTTGTTCTGGAATTTTCCCTTCATGTTGCGCCGGCTCTGGATGTACTTCTTGCTGTTCCTCCTGTAGGTTTCCTGGCTGATCTGCTTCCGGCCCTGCTTGTGTATACTCTGTGCATTCCGGATGGTGGATCTGCAGTGAGTCACAAACACAAGTTTCGGTTTCTGAGGTGGCAGCTTTCACGCTGCAGTTTCTCAATGAAGGATTTTCCCCCACCCCAACCCCCTCCTTCCTCTGCCTCATGCAAACCCCAGGATGTGTATTTTGCTGTAGCCTGGTGGAAGACAGCAGGTGGATGCCAACCCTTGAGGGCACCCATAGGCAAGACGCAATGTACAGCGTGTTAGGACGCAGCGAGAGAGGTGCTCTGGAAGTAAATAGGGTGAAGCCTGAACATGAGTGTGCAAAGTCATGATGGGAATGGCAAGGCTGGTCAGATAAGGTAGGCATTAGGATTCCCTAGCGCTCAAGAAAGCCCTGCAAGTTATGGAAGTTTGGTGCATGGATGGATGAGATGGACACACACTTATGGCTTCCATACTGGCTGCAGCACGGAGATCCTGGTATGGGGTTTGGCATGGATCCCCAGAGCCCTGGGCCAGGGGAACAGCGTGCCAGGTACATATTGGTGGGTACCTGGATGTTGGTGTTAAACGCACAGTGGAGAAACTGCTGGGAGAAGTGAAAGGCTGAACAGCCTGAGAAACTGCCACAGGGGAATCCCCAGTGTCAGGGACTGTCCCCAGGCAGACAGATGGAGACCACTGCTTTGTCTTTGCTACCAGGGCCCAAGCAAGGTGACTTCTGACATCCATCCCATGGCATCGTCTTCCTGCTCCACTCAAGGCAGCATGCCCATCTGCCTTCAACCCCTCCCTGGTTTGAGCCCTCACCCAATCCATCATGAAACTCTTGCCTGCAGTGGCAGGTTATCACTATTGTAGGCTGGCTGCCACCACCAGCACCACAGGGACAGTCCCAACCATGGAGGTCATTACTGCCCTTGAAACAGCCCACCTCAGCTCCCTCAAGGGCAACAGTGAGCACTCCTGCACTGAAATGGGTGAATATGGGCCATTTTGCAGTCTCACTCTCAACGCATAGAATGAGTGCTGGGCTGGAAAGGACTTCTGGAGGTCATCTAGTTCAACCCCCCAACAACAAGCAGGGCCACCTCTAACCAGACCCAATTACCCAGAGTCCCATCCAGCCTGACCTTGAATGGCTCCAGGGGTGGGTCCTCCACCACCTCTCTGGGCAGCCTGTTCCAGGGATCCCCCTACCCTCACTGTAAAGGACTTTTCTCTAACATCCAGTCTAAATCCGTGCTCTGGCAGTCTGGATTTTGGGAGATTTTACAGCAAGGCTGCTGCGTTTTGTTGTAGGGGAGAAAAGAGAGCGTCACACTCTGCCCTTCCCCGCAGTTTTCTTCGCATCAGCATTAATGAGCTATTATTGCTTTTTATCTTTTGAATCAAAATAAAATCCCTGACATTAGCTCAAATCCTCCCACCAGATTAGGCTCTTTGGCAGCTCTGGTTATTCAAATTTCTCTCCTTGCTTCACAGAGATCCAGGGGATGCACCCAGGAAATAAGAAAAAGGCCAGTTTGAATATTAAGTGCGCTTAGCCCACAAGAGGAACCTTTGCATGAGGACAAGGAGACCCATACCAGGCTGGAGGAGCCTGGAGCACACAGCCCTGCACCAGAACTGGGAGCCTGTGGCAGTTGAGGAAGACAGAGCTATATTCACTGCAGCCCTCTAGGATCTGCCTCCTGGTCTGTCTTTACCCTGCTCACATCTCTCCTGGGCAGTTCCTCATTGCTAGATGAAGTGAGCGTCACCACAGATCACAGTCTGGTTTCGTTTCACCCCCTTGAAGAAAAGCTTTAGTCCTCCTCCCTCCCACCCATCTCCTACCTCCGTGGAGGAGCACTCCGGTTCCTTAGCTCACTCTTCATGGAGGTGTTCACCTCCCCGGCTTTCTGCAGGTACATGGAGGGGTAATAACCCGTGGTTTCATCCTTCCTGCAGCACAACACAAAATGCCATCAGTTGCAGTCACGGCTCTGCAGCCACCACCCCTCCTCGCGCCAGTCCCCAGCCTGTGCTGGGAGGGTTATTTCTCATGTTGCTTTCAGCAAAGGGGGCTTTGACTGCCCTTCCACCTTGTGTGCCTGTGGCTCTCCCTGAAAGCCTGGCTGGAGTCCCAAAAGCAAGTGAGCAGCAGACCAGCAGTGGCTCACAGCTTTCAGGGTCTCACCAGCTCATGGGGCGTCACTGGGCTCCCAAAGCATTGCTCAGGGCCTCCTGCCACCTCCTTGCTGCTCAGAAAACACTTCCTGGTTCCTCCCTCCCATTGCACCTACAAATACCAGGAGATCCTCCTGGGCACAGCCTGGGTAGGAGGATCCCCGGGGTCTGCAACCACACCATGTCCTGCTGTGAACACACAGCCTGTGGCTACAGGGTTTCCCCTAGGAAAGCCCCAGTCTGCAGGGCAGGGCTGGACTAGAAGCTGAGGCTTTGCAAAGCAAAAGGTGCTGGAATACTGCCAGGCAAAACAGCTGACATTTTTTTCCCCATCTGCCTCCTCCTTGGATCTTTTGGAAGTCCCCAGCAGTGGAAGACCCCGCTGCAGTGGTTAACGCTTGCCAAAGCCAGAGCAGCTCTGCAAAAGGAAATGCTGGGAGGCAGCACCAGACAGTCTGTTTCACAGTGAGGAGAACCACTGGTTCATCCCCTCCATTAGCCCAGATCCCTCTTGCCTGGTGTGTTCTTGGGGTCTCTTACCTGATGACCCACCAGCCATCAAGGAGTTTGTGGATTACTTCGATGATATCACCCTCCTTGAGTGTCAGTTCGTCCTGCTCCACGGCTGTGTAGCTTTTCTGGACGATGTACAGCTCACCTGAGCATGAAACAGGGATGGACTGTGGGCTGTGTGCTACTGGGGCATGGGTGGGCTCAGACTCTCCAGCCACTCTGCTGAGGAGGCACCAGAGCAACTACCCTGTGTTTTAGGCAAGGTCCAGGGTGTTTTAGGTCTCCGAGCATGAGTGTCCAAGAACCACCTTCATGGGCCTTCACAATGAACCATCCTAGCAGGAGCTGTGACAGGCAGTGCTCTGGTGATACCCCCAACATTTTACCTGCATAGTTGGGCTCCTGCTCTTCAGACTCATCAGGACCATCCATGGGCTCCAGATAGGCAGCTGGCACCCAACCCCGTTTATTCTTCAACTGGCAAAACCACCAACCTGTGAGGAAAGCAGTCATGGGCAAGAGCACAGGGTTATGTGGGGGTACCACGGGGACACCAGCACCTGGTCTGTCCCTGGCTAGGGTTGGTGGTGGCACTCACATGGCCTGGACGGAAGGGTCGGTAGCAGGACCAGTCTCTTTATACAGGGTGCAGCCAGGGAGCTTTGCCAGTTCACCCCATTTTCCCCTGGGCAGGAAGTCTCACAGGCTGAAGAGACTGTGTGTTTTTCTAGGATTGCCCCACACCCTCCCCAGCCAAACCCAAAGGTCATGAGGCTCCATGTGAGTGTGAAATGCCCCATGGGGGTGGGAAGTGCTGACAGGTTCAGTACTGCCCTTGTCTTTGCTCTGAGCCTCTCCATCAGGAGACCCTGATACAACCGCCCACCCTTTAGCCCATGCAGCAGTGTAACTAACTCGGGTGCTCTTTGTGTGTGAGATGCCAGAGCAGTCCCCATTCCTGCTGAAATGGTGGCTAGGATAGGGCTGGACCCCAAGGGCTCCCTGGAAGGACAGTAACATACCGCTCTCACCCTTCTCCACAACATCCACCATGTCACCAGCTTTGAGAGCCATTTCTGTTGAGGAGCTCTTCTCATAGTTGGCGATGGCTCGGTAGGTTTGCAGGACGATGGGGCCGGTGATGTCTGCATGGAGAAGGGAGATGGTCCCTCTGCCAGCCCCCAGCACAAAACCACCCTGTTTCAAGAAGCCCTAGGACAGCCCAAGGCTCTCACAGCCTCCTCTGGTCCCAGACCAGCTGGATCCCAGGGCAGACATTCCTCACTCCCCCAGGCTATGCTTTCCTCTCACTGGCAGATCTGCCTTCAGTGGTATGGGATGGCTGTCCCAGTTCCAGCTTTAGGCTTTCCTCCCAGCAAGTCAGCCATGTGCATTCCCTCTTACCGCTCAGGTTTTTCTTGGCATCCTTGGGCAGGATGAAGACCTCGGGCTTCCTGATCCTAGATGGGTCAGAGCAAAGAGAGTTCAGTGCCAACTGCTCCTCACCATGGGCAGCAGCAGAGCCCTCCCTGCAGGCTGCTGCCAGCACCTGGGGCTGGAGATGTGGGACTGTCCCCCCACAGCAGGCTGCTGGACTCACTGGCTGTCCGTGATGGGGTTCATATCATCATGACGGACCTTGAAGAAGTTGACCACGTGCAGGCAGCGGGAGATCTTGGGGGGCAGGTTGACCAGAGCATAGCAGTACTCGGCCAGCGTGCCCTGCCTGTTCTGGGTTGAGCGCTGCCCATCAAACCACTTGGGGGCTGGGAGAGAGGGGAAAGGGCTCAGACAAAGCAGACAGACTGCCCTGTTTTAGGACTTTCGCAAGCAGGTTGCACCAAACCATTACTTTTGCCTTGAAAACTTGTGGGTTTGGCGCCAGTGGTGCCTACGAGGTGAGGCTCTGCAGGAGCATCGCGCCATCTCCTCCCTCAACTGCTCTGGCCACAGCAAGTACTTGGGGGATCACATATGGTGCCAGAAAAGCTGGGGTGAAGCTGTGCAGCGTTCCGCGTGTTTTGCAGAAGCCCTACAGCAATGGGTTCCTCGTTCTGGCAGTGCTGCTGGGAGAGAAGATTGCTGTGCTGCTGGTGCAGCCCCAGCCTGGTGCCAGGCAGTGCAGAGGAGAATTCAGTGCAGCTGGACTCATCCCCACGGACCATCACACCCTCATGCAAGCCCAGAAAATACCCTGTTTTACCCCATTTCAGTTATGGGGTAATTCACCCATCCACACATGGCCTAAGCCCAGCTGCTGGGCTACAAATACAGAGGCTGCCCTGGGACATGAAGAGAGCTCAGTGGACCCAACATGCACATCCCTCTGTCCCACTGGCCAGGGCATTTGTCCTGCAGCAGCTGCTCTTGACCTCCAGAACGGCAGCCCTGACCAACAGCAGCACTGAGTTCCCTGTTTGGGTGCATGTGTGCTCCTCGCACGCCCTGCAGCACTCTGAGTCCTGTCTTGACCCTGGTGCTTTCGGTTCCCCAAATGGGACAAAGACATCTCAAACAGTCCCAGCGTGGTGGCGGCAGCATGGTGAGAAGGTCTCAGCATGGGGATGCCAGTCCACCCTGAGGGGACCCCCAAGACCTGGCACCCACCCTGCTGCCTGCTGCAGTTCATTTATCCTCAGCAGTGCTGGGCACAGCCAGCAGCTGTTTCTCGTGCTCCTCCCTTGAACAGGAAATTAATGTAAAGGGGGAATTTTGCTGACCTGCACCTTGCTTAGGGACTAACTGTCAGCTCTGTGGATCGGGAGTTCATTCCTTGTCACTGAAGACATTGCGTTGCTTCCTCTTATGAAATAGCTGTGTTGCCATAAAGGCACTAAAACCCAATCCCAATGACAGTGGCACCAAACGAGGGCTCAGCTAGGCTCAGCTCAGTCCCCACAAAGCCAGATCCTTTGCATCAGCCAGAGATCACAGCCAGTGCTGTGGGATCCCATGTCCCACATGAGAGACCCTCACATCTTTGGAGTGCCCAGCCTTTGGGGAGGAAGATTGGTGTCTGTGGGGCTGGTGAGTTTTGGCAGAAACTTCTGTCACTGCTCAGCCCTTTCTGGGGTTGTGGTTTCAAGCCCAGTCAGCAGGAACACAAATAGCAGCAGCACCTGCACCAGAGGCAGCCGGCAGAGCTCAGCCTGCCTGGAAATTTCCCAGCCAGCTGCAATTTCTACTTCAGTCCCCAGCACCTGCCCCTCACCTGGCAAATGTGGGATGATCCGCTTCTCCATGTTGATGTCCCCGGATTCAATGGGGAACATCTCCTTTAGTGCTTTCTGTGGAGCAGAGCCAGCATGGCCATGAGGACAGCACCAGGGGATCCCCCTGGGGCACCTACCCCCCTTTCCCAGAGCTCATCCCCTAACATCAGTGTGTGCTGGCTGGACCCCATACCTGGACACCAGGAGGAATCTGCCAGGGGAGCACAGAGCTAAAGGCTCCCAACTTCAACGGGCAAAGGAGAGTGAAACACTGGGACCCAGGACTCTCTTTTGATCCAGGCTGGTTTTGGGGTCAATTGCCATTTCAGCTGGAATTCACTCTCCTGTTTTTGCACCCCCAGGACCACTCACATGGAACTCGTATATCTCAGTAAAGCGACGGTAGATGAGCTTCTCTGAGAGGTCGTTCCACTTCACCAGGAACATGTAGACCTGAGGGGCAAAGCAGAAGTGCTGCAGCTCTGTAGATGAGCAGGACCCCCACTCTGTTGTGGCCCAACACCCTGGGCAGCCCCACAGATGGTCCAGTTAGATATAAACTGTCAGTCAGATATAAACCATAAGTTTTAATTCCACCACCCCACTGCAAGTAGCTGAGCCAGGCAGTGAGTGAGCTGGGCACTGGGGAAGCTTGGCAGAGAGAGAAAGGACAGGATCATGCAGATGGGTAGCAATGAAAAAGGAAAAAGCCCTTCCCAGCCCTGCGAAGTAATCAACAGCTTGCAAAGTGGGTGCCCAAAGTCTCAGGTGTTTGGGATGTTACGCTCTGGCTGCCTCCAGCTCACACTGTCAGCTGTGACCCCGCAAAGAGAGGCTCTCAGGCCCTCAGTCTCATTTATCTGAAGAAATGTGCTGGCCAGGGTTCTTTCCCTGGGGGCCAGTTCTCACACAGTGGCAGGTCGCTGAGTTACTTACGTAGTGCTGGCTGGGGTAGAACCGTTTCTCATAGCCCAGCAGCTCAATGTGTCTGATGAAGGAATCCCCCATTGCTGCTCCCAGCTGTGTCCTCTTGCTCCAGCTCCTGCTCCCTTGAGTGTCTGTCTGGGCGTCCTCTCCTTCACTCTGCCTTCACCCAGTTCCACTTCAGTCTTAAAGCCCCAGGAAAGCGGAAGTCCCGCTGCAATCACACCCGTAATTGTTTACCCACTGCGGTTTGTATTGAGTTGGTGCTTCCCGCAGGGTGTCTCCAGCATAGCCCCTCCAGCAGGCAGTGGGGAGGCCTTGGAGATGTCCTGGAGGCACCTCAGAGGACAGAGAGCCAGGGCCAGGTTGGCTGCCTTGAGATCTGAGTGGCTCCTCCAACCACTAAGGCTGCCCAGGGTGGCACAGTTTGCTGCAGCAGAAGGTCGAGGGCAGACCAGTATCCTGGCAATGGCAGCCTGAGGGGGTCTTTGCTCTCTCAAGCAGAGCTGGATGGGTTGCAGGAACAGCTTCACGTGGTTCTCGAGCCCAGGGAGAGCAACACTGGCCTCTCTGCAGTTGGGAGACCATCCTGTGCTCCCAGGGCAGCTGAGAAGCTGAGGGCATAGCACAGGCAGGATGGGGTGGCCATGGAGTGTACGTGCAAGAGCTCCTGCCCTTGCATCATGGTTTCCTTTCAGTCACCTACAGCTTCTCCAAAATCTGCCACCAAAAGGTTCCCTTGAGCAGCCCCAGAGGACCTGAGCCAGCCCCAGTGCTGCAGCTCTGCTCACTGCTTTTAACCAGGCATGGGGCTGTGTGGGAGCAACAGGGTGGGCTGGAGATGGACCTCTGCCTCCTGTGAGGAGAGCATGTGGGTCCTTTGCAAAGTCCCTCTGAAATGGCAGCCCACCAGCACCTTCCTTCTCCATCTCCAGTGCTGAGCAAGGGCTGCATGGACCAATCCCACAGGCAAAGGGGTTCTAGGAGCACTTGTATCTGCAGCAAGGGCCCTTGATTACAGCAGATGCTGGCACTGGGCTGTCCCCAGTCTCCATGGCATGCCCAGGAGCCCGGCTTCAGCCATCTGCCCAGCAATGAGCAAGCTCCCAGCCCCATCCTTGTTTCCCTCTGCTACTCCCCTCCAAGGACAGTTCCCTGGCAGTCACCACCTTCCCGTGAGCTGTTGGCAGAACAAGCCCAGACCTAGACTCAACTAGTTGCAGAGACATTTTGGTCAGTGGGGCAGTACCTGTGTCCCCCCCTCAGCAGGCAGCAGCCTTAAACCACTACTGGAGCTGCCAGGGGCTCTCCCTTCTGAGCACCTACAGCAAACCATGCTCAGAGTGAGCCTCAAAGTCCTTCCTAGCCATGAAGACAAAGGCCTGCTCTGGCTGCATTAAAAACAAATGAAATCAAACACTCCCTCTTGCTGTCTCCTGAACCTCTTGTGTGGTGCTTTGTAGCTGTCAAGATCAGGAACAGGGTGATGTAAAGTTGGTTTCTTGTTATTTTAGGCAAAATCATAGAATCACAGATTGTGTTGGGTTGGAAGAGACCTTGAAAGGGCATCTAGTCCAATCCCCCTACAACAAGCAAGGCTATCTGTAACCAGAACAGATTGCCCAGAGCCCCATCCAGCCTGACCTTGAATAGCTCCAGGAATGGGGTCTCTACCATCTCTCTAGGCAGCCTGTTCCCCCACCCTCAGATTCAAGAACTTTTCTCCAGCATCCAATCTGAATCATACAACCAGTTACATCAGAAAAGATCCCTCCTCCAGGGCTGTCGGGATCTTGCTCTGAGTCTGCTCTTCAGATTCATTCTCCCAGGTTGCTGCTTCTTACACAGAACCAAGAACAAACTTGGTTATGAAAGCTCATTTCATAGTTACAACTGTTAGCAGTAAATGTAAAAGAGCTTCACAGACAGGCTGTGCTTTACTGGAAACCACACAACTCTCGTGTTTCTTCCTGTTTCCTCATTCCTTATCTTGTGATGACCAAAACAAAGAGGAGCTGGTAGCTCTCACTCCTGGTGGTGAGGTTGTTCACAGTGAGGTGCCACGAAGCTCAGCGTGACACGCTGCTTGGACCTCCCACCACAGTTCCACGGTTACTGGGGTTAAGAAGCTCAAGTCTGAGTCATGACAAATCAGGACAGTTTATGGAATTCATGAGCTGATTCATGTTCTGGGTAACCAGGGTGGCAGCTGAACGTGGGACCTGATTTTCAAGAAATGGAGACGTTCTGTGTCCTCTAGGCAGAGGGCTGGTAGCGGTGCCTGGCAGCAGGGCTCTGCTATTTCAGAAAGAAAAGGACTTCAGGTGATAGATTTCAATCAACATCATTGAAGATGAAGAGCTGGAGGTTCTGTTTCTCAGGTGATTGGACTGTGCTCTTTGCTGAAGTGCTCCACCTTATAGAAACAAGACGGTGAATGAACATCGCCCTGATTTTGTTTAAAATGCACATTTTTGTTTTGCTGATAGTTTAAATTTCAGTTTAACCCAACTCAGAGCCAAGGGAGGCCCTTGCTCATGTCCCTGATGGCAAACTGCTGTGTGTGAACAGTGCGACCTGCTGCCACGTCATCAAAATGAGAGCCTGGCCTCTTCTCTAGGCACTGTGCACAGAACACGTGAAAGGAACAACAGGAGAAAGGGGTCAAGTTCTGTACATGGAAAACATCAGATCCCAAGGGAAAAGCACTGGGCAGAGTCTGCACAGCAGAGGTGCTGGAGCTCACCTGATATCTCATGGTAACCGCCATAAGAAGAGCTGGAGGAACCCAAGGATTACCCAGCTCCAGCACAAACACTCCGGATCCTACACAACTTGGATGCAAAACTCCTGTCGAAGAGAACACAGCCAGCCCAAGGTACAGGATGGACCCTTAATGCCCAGTGAGACACAGGGAACAAACACTTACCTGGTGCTTCATCATCACAAGGCTTCTCTGGGGAACAAAAAATATTCAGAGCTCTGTTAAAGGTCCAGTAGACCCACTGTATCAGTTTTTGTTTTATTTCCACTCCAGTTCCTGCATGTGAAGCTGTCACACACTTGACAAAGCAGTAGCCTGGAATTCTCCAGCGCTTTCCCTAGAATGCTTCACCTGCATGTTTATCATGTTTAAGGGAGCGCAGACAACTCCGACAGCAACCCTGAGCCCTGCTGGGCAGGCAGCTGGGCTGAAGTGCCTCCTAAGGAAACCAAGCTGTTGAGTGAAGGGATGGATCCTTCTTCCACTTTTCAAAAGAGGAAGTCAGGAGGCAGCTGAAACCCTGGGGAGACGCGTCAGCTCATCTCCCCATTCTAAAAAAGCTCTAGCGGCCACTGCGGAACTGGCCATCACCCTGATAACAACCTATTTATGGAGACGCGGGCACTGTCTGGTGAGGTACCCAGCAGGGAAATACAGCAGTGGTTGTGGTATGGGACAAGGCCCACACAGCTGAGAGTGAGCTGGTAGGTCAGGTCAATGGGCTCGTTCCTGTGGGATGGCAACAGGAGCTGCAGGCCGAGGCAGAATGGCAGCACTGCATCACTCACTACCAGCTCCCAGCTGCAGAGCTGGAAGGTACAACCAGGATGAGTGTTTTCAAAGTGACTTTGCATAGAGGCAACCCTGCTCCTACTGGCATAGAATCACAGAATGTGTTGGGTTAGAAGGGGCCTCCACAGATCCTCTAGTCCAAGCCCCCTACCACAAGCAGGGCCATCTCCAACTAGAACAAATTGCCTAGAGCCCCATCCAGCCTGACCTTGAATGGCTCCAAGGATGGGGCCTCCACCATCTCTCTGGGCAGCCTGTTCCAGGGGTCCCCCACCATCAGACTCAAGAACATTTTCCTCATGTCCAGCTTCAATCTCCCCTTTCCAGCTTCAAAATCATGGTTCAAATATTTAAGTGGGAGCACCCAGACCTGCAGAGAGCCATGGTGAAAACACAAGTGCTTATCCCACAGCTCTCCCTGGCTCCAGAACCACAGAGCATGTGCTGCTCTCATCTTCGGGATGCTCTCAAGGAACAGACACTGGACCAAACTCAATTTAAGGCTTCAAAATTGTCTTTGAAGATGCAACCTCACCCACTTGGAGCTGAATTTGTGTGGGAACCTACTGCCTTTACATGTTCTGCCTGCATGCAGAATTACTGCTGTAAAATAGTGAAGGCAGACTGCATGGACAGTCATTAAAAGCATCAGAACAAGCTTTATTTGTTAACATTTGTGCATAACGCAGCGTCCCAAACTCACACCTGGAACAGAGGAACCTTTACAATAATCTGCATCTCCTCTACTGTAGATATAATCATATAAAGTGTAACTTTACATCTCCCATGGCTTGTGAAACTTTAAAACAGTGTGCAGGAGTTTCTTGCATAAAGTGGGGCATAACCAGGACTATGAGGGACTTAACTTCAGAACAAGGGACTTAAAGCAGCTCACAGCACTGACTGCAGATGAACAGAAGGGCATCTCCCTCAGCCTTCAGCAGAAAAGCTCTCCCACTGCTCCATGTGAGTTCTGCATACGTGAGGACAATGAGACCAGACCCATCACACACAAACCACGGATGTTCTGATCCAACGGTCACTTACTACCTGGAATTAACAGAGCAAACTGTAACAAGAGATGGATTTCAGTTGGTTCCCAACGCACACACTGAAACACCATTTCAGTCTGATTCACATGTGCTACGGGTCTGACGTGCTGAGAACTGAGGTTGACACGATTCTCTTTTCTGCTGAGAAACTGCAGATACCCAGCTTCCTGCGGGAGTGCAGAGAGAAACCTTCCTCTCGCTTATTACCTCAGGACTCAGATGAGCTTGGATGGAAAGCACTCAGTTGGATAACAACAGGTGTCTGCTTCAAAAAACCGAGATCTCCGATGCAGCTGAAGAATACAAACGTGAGCTCACCTGCAGAGTCAGAAGGAGTGTGTGCTGTCTTTCTGTGAGAGTCAGAGAAACTGAGTGCGCGTCGTCCTTCTGTGGGAGTCTCTCTGTCTGCAGACAGGCATCGCGGTTCTTCTGGTAGATGAGAGCTTTCAGCGACAGCAGAACTCAACGAACTGGACTGGGGTAATGGATTGGAATATGAATCTCTTGGATACTCTGATACGTTTGGGTGGGTCTTTCTGGTCTTGTGGACATCTCTGCACCTGGGTTTCTTGTTTCTGGCTGGAGGTTTTTTCTTTGCTTCCTTGGTCACCACCTACGCTATTTCATCATTGCTTTCCACAGAGAAGAGATACCAAAACGTACTTTTGTTTTCTGCTGGTGGCTGCGTTCCTTTGGTTGGACTACAGAATCGGCAAAGCGGGGACAAGTGAACCAGTTTATCTTTTATTTATAAAAAACATTGTGATAGAATTGTGATAGATAAAATTAGTTCAAATATACAGAGATTATTGTCCAATCATATATTAAAGCAGTAAGAACCAGAATTAAAATGTTTTTTTTCCTCCAAAGTAGAACTAACAAACTGAATTACTTGCAGAAAATCTTCTTCATGGCAAAAGATGAGATGCTCTGGGTACAGTGAAATCCAGCTTTGTTGGGAAATGCAGACATCCAGGGACAGACAATTCAGGAGGAGTTACAGAGATCTCGTCAGGTTACAGAGAGAGAAAATTAGGAAGGCAAAAGCCCAGCTGGAACATAACCTAGCCACTGACAGAAGGGGCAATAAAACAAGTTTCTATAAATATATCAACAATAAAAAGGGAACCAGGGAGAATCTCCATCTCTTGCTGGATGCAGGGCAGGGGAACACTGCAAACAAGGATAAGGAAAAGGCTGAGATGCTTAATGCTGCCTTTGCCCCTGTCTTTAATGGACAGACCAGCTACCCCCAGTGTTCAGCTTCCTGATACAGAAGATAAGGATGGAGAGCAAAAAATCCCCCATACTCATAGTTAATGATCTGCTTCTGTGCCCAGACACTCATAAATCTATGGGCCTGCATGGGATTCACCCAAGAGTACTCAACGAGCTGGCGGGATAGCTCACCAAACCTCTTTCCATCATTTATCAACAATCCTGTTCAACAGGGGAGGTACAAGATGATTGGAGGTGGCTGATGTGATGCCCATCTACAAGAAGGACTAGAGGGAGGATCATCTTGATCCCTGTCATCTGCCCAGCACTGCTCTATCCACTTTAGTCCTTGCAATGTATTTCACAGTAAAACCAAATATAGCCGTTTTCGCTTTAAATCAATTCACAGAACTGCTGAAAAAAGTAGACCTTTCTATTTAGAAGTACAAAAAGGGTTTGTATAGAAGGAATTTCTCTTATACAATTATATTACACAGCACAAGGGAGTCGCGGCAGGCTCTTCTTGCAACTGGACGCTTCTGACTGGAGAAGAAAAATCACCAAAGGCAGTGAGTTAGTGTCATCGCAGTTCTGAAGTTTATTACAAACATGAGTTGTTTGTGTGGCTGGTTTGAGTTCTTTAGGCTTGGAATCAAACACGTGGAAGCTGAGTATTGCTCTCGGTAAATACAAGAATCAGTGTGAGCCTGAGTGTCCTCTGCAAGATTTTATTTCATATTTGCTTTAGTATCAAGTCAGTGGATGGCCTGAAACATCCAAAAAGCTGGAGCACTGCAGCACTACATTGTGCCAGTGTTCAGACACAACATCTTAAATAGGCTCATTAAATGGCCTTTTATACTCCCATGGGCTGAAGGGCTTCCCACAACAAACTAACCCCTTCTCTGTAGTCTCTTTTCTCCTGCTACATTTCCAAAGCAGCCTTCACCAATTTATTAAGGAGGCTGCTGCTGTATTTGTGCTTCACAGGGCACAGACAGCTGGATTCATTCCTCACTCCCTCATCCTAGTTCCAACAGCAGCCATATCAATCAAATCAAACTGCTGAGGTATCAAACATTCACAAGGAGTCAAAAGCGTGGAGTATTATCCGAAAAGTGAAGCAGGAGAAAGTTCTGCAGCGCTGTGATCGTTTAGAATTGCTGCTTTCTCTGGAGGAAGCACTGGGACTTGCAACCGTGTGAGTCAGCCTTGCACATGTGGTCATGCAGTACCATCACTGCCATGACCGAAGTGTTATTTTTAGGAGTAAGTGACGTGAAAAATAGGGTAAAAGAAAGATGTGGACACTTTTGCATTGTAAATCACACTGAGCTCTTCATAAAGTTAACAGAAAGAACCAACGTGTAAAGGACATTGGTTTGTGAGCACAGCTCCAGGCTTTGCCAAGCGATCCGAGCTTAGACAACACTGCGGTCACAGTGCTCAGCTCAGTTACAGCGGAGAAATGTACAGGATTTACCAGGGATAACAACAGTCTTTCCCACAACCATGTCGGAGCTCTTCATAAACACTAATTCCCCAAACGCTCGTTTACTCACCCTCTGAGCTCTGCAATTACCATTTTCATTTACAGGCCACATTTTCCTCAGCCTGACTGCCTCATGATCTGATCAGAGGGTGCTTTACCCCAGATCTGGATAAGGCAGTGAAAACAGCCTATTTCACAGGCGAGAACTGAGACAACGGAAATCATTCACATGTGAAGGGCTGTCACCTCCTCGCCTCCAGTCGTGGATCTCAGCCCTCCTCCCCCCACCAAAATCACTCAAATATTATTCCTCAGCCTGTGTTGACTTCAAGAGACACTGAACTGCTTTACCCAGTGTTGATGAGGCCTCTACCATGTCGGGTCTGGTTCTTGCTTCACTTTAGTGTCCTCTCCTGTTTCTGTAACATCTGTAGAAACAGCAGGAATGAACGAAACAAACAAACAGGGAACTTCCCAACAAGTACAACAACAACAACAAAACTGAAGCAAGCAATTAGGAAAATATGAAAAACATTATTGTTTTAAACTATCAGTGATAAATTAAAGCCTGCTCACAACAATCTGACCCTGCAGAAATGATTCTATTCAGTGTAAAGCAGCTTGGGATCTAGTTCTTAAATCACAGAAATAGAACTTTGTATCAGAAGCACCCGAGACTTTGAAATGCTTTTTATGAAGCTGAAATACTCACTGGCCAAACAAAAAAGGAACCAACACACAAATCAGTGAAAAACTGATGCATCACTGCTTTGTCTGCAGCCCTTCTCTCTCCTCTGTCAGTCCCACACCAGCCGTTCCTCCAGCTGTGAGGTACGTGATGCTGGGTGAAGCTTTTCCAGCACTCACAGCTAAGTCTGTAGCTCATGGCTTCAAACACCTCAGGCACAACCACTGCCTCCCGTTTTTTGAGATACTGTCTCCCAAAGCCAGCCATGCCTATCTGAACCTTCTCAGGCTCGAGTTGTGCCTTCAGGCTTAGTGATTAACCTGGCCTTCTTTACACAAACTCTTATTTCACAGCACTGGCTATCTGTCAGTTTTATTCCATCTCTTCTTGGCTACATAGTGGCTTCCACATCACTGCATTTCAATATGTCCTAAACATACTAGGACCTGAGCTGCTACTTCAGTGCAGTGCTGCACAGGAAGGCACCATGCTGGGCTTAAACACAGAAAGAGATTCTACCTTGTTGGCTAAAGCATCCGTCACCTTTTGATACCATTTCTTTTCATTTCCAGGAGACTTCGTTACAAGATCTTTTCTTTATCTTGTTCCCAGGGAGGTTTGGAGAACACTCAAAGGAATCTGATGCCTGCACAGCACTGCCTGTGTGACCCTGAGCTGCGTTTTGTTCTTTTATAAATAGACAATACGATGTTGGAAGGAAATTGGTTTTTCACTGAAGTTGTTTGGAAGGTTCAGGGCCAGGGTAATTCATCACTACAAAGCCAAGTCATTTCTGCACATGATCATTTTATACCCTCCAGCCTAGTTCTGAAATGATGTTGAGTTCTGCAGCCTTTGCATTGCTTTTCCTCAAGATCAGTACACTGGTTACCGGGTCTGAATCCAGTTTTGGATGAGAGAGTCAAACTCACACTTATCTCCTTCTTCAAAACCACTGCTTTGAGGCCCTTAGCTAGATTCCCATCACATAAAGGTGTTCAGGAACAACAGTATCTCTCTCCTTCATCATCTAACAATTTCAGTGATCCTACGTAGTTCAGCAATATAAAAACATTTGATGTCCCAGTTTGCAGTAACTGTGAGCTAAAAACCTGCAGCTCAGCTCTTCTGACTCCAGACCTGCCTTCTTTTTGTCTTATCTGCTGCTACAGGATTGATCTAAACTCAAAAAAAAAACCCACTCAATACCAGAGTGACCCTGTAGCTGAGCTTGGCTGAGCACGCTGGCTGGTGTCTGAGTTCAGTCACACGAGGGAAATTGAAGCAATGAAGACTGGAAAGGGCATTTCCAGGGAAAAGGCTACAGAATGGGAATGGTGAGACTTGCTGCTTTTTCTCATGTGGGACCCTCAGCAGGAGTCAAGTTAAGCGTTTGAAGCTGTTGAGTGCTGATGCACAGCAGCCTCCATCCCAGTGCTGTTGGCCACACTGATGTCAGGCTGTTCCTGAGACATCAGAGCCCCTCTGGGACTACCTGGCACAAAGGCAGCACCCTATCGCAGTGCCACAGCACCTCAGGTCCTCTGTGCCAGCCACGCCAGAGGCAGCCACAGCCATCCAAGGTCATGCTAACAAACAGGGCTGCCGCAGTGACAACATTTACAGGATCAGAGCACCCAGCAGATACCATCATCCCAATTCCAAGGTCAGTTCAGCGGTCCTAATACTGCAAGTGTATGCAGAAGCACAGGGGGTGTAGAAGACCTACAGCCTCCCTGGTGTCAGCGATCAACATTGAAAAAGACACAATTCAAGTAGAATTCCTGGGCAATAGGAAAGTTGGATGTTTTTTCAGAGCTGAACTTCTGGAAGAAGACCAAAGCTCCCCCCCTCCCCAAGACAGACTATCCAGGCCAATATGGCATTTGAATTTCCTGATGGTAGCAATCATTTGCTTGCAGCCATTGTGGAAACTACTGCATTGAATAACTCAACGCATCGCTCAGGATATGAGCAATCACTCAAAGCCTATTTATAGTCGTGACTCACCAACCAAGAACAACAATTCATAAAAGTCCTTTGTGAAATGATTTGAATAATATCTTTCGCTGCACAGCATTTTCCACGTGATGCAGCATGATATCAATACAGATGGAAAAAATATCCTGGGACCCATTAAAAGCTTTTTTTTTCCTTGGTTTGAATGACCTGTCTCCTGTAGAAGATGCACCTTCCTTCAAAATTACCTAGAAATATTTGTTGATAAAAACTGAAGACAAACACTTACCTTCTACAGAGACTTTGATTTGGCTTGGCTCAGCTGGCTCTTAAATGAAAGAGATACAGTCACATGAATAAAATTACTTTCAACAATATGAATCAGATAAGTATCTTAGAAAAATTAGGGAAATGAAGTTTTCCCTGGAAAAAAAAGTGCCTCATTTTTTTCTTTTGTGATCAGACTTAAATATTTTTGCTGGAGATAACAGTGGGCAACTCTCTACAGAGACTGCAGCAGAACATAAAAAACCACCCAACAAACGCTTCCCCTTCCATGTCGGGTTCACTGTGACACCAATTCCCAAGCCCCAGCAGAACAGGATATGCACAGACTGTGCCAGCTTTGGAACAGCTTTAATTTGTTAATCATCTCCATCGCACGAGCGTCTCTTACTCTTAAAATGTTTATTGAGTGCTTTCTCTCAGTTTCCCAGTTTCTTTGAGTAGCAGTCAACCTAGTCAATTAAAGTCTTTCCTGCAGGACACCAGCTTGGGACACACATTTTAAAAGGTCAGCTGTGCTGTACAGGGAATGGCTGAGGTACCTGGAGCTGTTTAGCCTGGAGAAGACTGAGTGGAGACCTTATTGCTGTCTACAACTACCTGAAAGGAGGTTGTAGAGAGACAGAGGTTGGTCTGTTCTCCCTAGTGGCCAGTGACAGGACGAGGGCAAGTGGCCTTAAGCTGCACCGGGGGAGGTTCAGGTTGGATGTCAGGAGGAATTTCTTTACTGAAAGGGCTGTCAGGCACTGGAACAGCTGCCCAGGGAGGGGGTTGAGTCCCAATCCCTGGCGATGTTTAAGAGAAGGGTATATGTTGCATTGGGTGACAGGGTTTACTGGTGCTGATAGGGCTGGGAAAAGATTGGACTGGATGATCTTGAACTTCTCTTCCAACCAAAACTCTTCTATGATTTACAAACTATACTTGGTCTAAAGGATGTTGCTCAAAGACATTTACTTTAGCTCTTCACACCACAAAGCCAAGTTCTCCACTCAGACTATGACAGTCTAAACCCAGACTTGCAGGGGTTACAAACTCCATCAAGACCCCATTGTGGGTTCTTACATGTTATATTAGGAAATTTGATTTGGCTGAGCATCTGTCTGGAGCAGACATCAATAAATGGACCATGAACTGGCTTTTTCTACAGCCCCTACTAATCCTTCTTTCTCAGCTCACTCATCATGTGCAAAGATCAAACCAAGGGAAACACCACTGATACAGCCTGAAGGAGGCAATGGCTCTTTCTAGTAATTTATTAGTACTTAACAGCTATAACAGTCAGTACTGCACACCATCTGTCAAACTAAAATAGCCAATCATGAGCAGCATGTTCCCAGGACATGACTACTAATATCAGCTGCCAGTAAGATCAAGAACTTCATACTCCAGCCCTCCTGCAAGGACACGTGTTTTGCTCTGCATCACCTGGTTGTACTGGTGCTGCTGGTGGTGTTGCTGGTGGTGCTTCAGCTTCAGCCTTCTCCATCAGCTCTAGGATTAGACATGGTCACTGTTTAACTCCACAAGGAAAAGATTCCACATGTAACACAAAAGCAATCTTATTAAATCTGCAAATCCTCAAACTGGTTGCATGGGTGGGTTACTAACACTTGGGATTGAGCAGCAGGTCAGGAAGGTTTGTCAGAGAAACCTCATTCCCTATTGTGTCTGCAAGCAGCAATATTTCCTTTTAAGTTCCTGCATGTTCTTCAGAAGTAGAATCAAGCTTCACTCTATAACCTCAGGCTCAGGGTCTTTTATTCACCTTGGTACCTATCATTTTGATCACAGCCCACGGCCAGAGGTAACACACAAACCTCAGGCATCCAGTGACCAACGTGCTCCCGAACTGATGGAAGACGAGGGGGTGTCTGCTGTTCTTAGCACATCATCTGGCCTCGGTCCCAACACACAGGGACAGTGACACTGACAGACACTATCTTTTCTAATTCAATTCTCTGGAAACGCTATCACACGCTCATCTGCTTGGGAAGTTCCATCTTACAAAATGATTTCTTTCTCACCCAGGGAGGTGTTCCTGGGGCCGGTCAGGAGGTCAGTTACTAGCTGTAACATCTCCCTGAGAACACTTCATACTTGCAGTCCATAGACCTCAGCATATCCACTGGATTATACTGGTGGCTGAATGCAAATGAACGGATGCTGGGTCCCTGAGGCTCAGGTTGGGGAAGGCTACATGGATGACAGCAGGTTATTTAGGCCTCTGAATTTCTAATGTGACATTGGCTCAGAAAGGACATGACACAAGGGACACCACAATGACAGTGGTTTGCAGTTTGACTTTTCTCGTAACATCTAAAAAATCTGGTCACAATTACTTTTGGCAGCTGAAAATACCTTTCCCCCTCTCCCTTTTTTTTCTCACCCTCAAACAATTTCATTAACATGGCCCTGGCACTTCAGCTCATTACACTCTGCCTCTCTGAACTCTCGCAGATTCAGCACAACACAGAATTTTTCATTGGAACAAAGGTGTGCAGCTACTGGAAAGTTCTTCCTTATTAACTGCCCCTGTGATGGACCTGAACTTGAAGTGCAGGCACTGCCATGTAGGTCTGTGCCTCAGGTAGGGTCCTAAATCTATTTGGGGTTCTGCAGCTGAAAAATACAAAATCAGCATCTGTGACTTGAATGCTAACTTGATAGTTGTGTGAATTTATCACTCTGCTCTCAAGTGTTTCCTGAGATCTTAATGAGACAGACAGACATGAGTTAAACACAACCATAACCTCTGTGCAGCCTCTGCCACTGAGCCTCAATGTACAAAACAAATCTCTTGAATCACACAAATGCATTTTCCACCTGCGCCTCATCAATACTTACGACTGTTAATCACAAGGCCTGGGAATGGTCTGCAAAAGAACAAAAAAGTAGGAAGTTTTACAGATGTTAAAACAAACTGCATGAGGGCTCCCCCCTGCTTTTTCAGTCACGCTAAAGAATGAACAGAAAGTTGACAAAACCGAGGGAATTGCCACAGCTGCCCTTGTTCTTGAGAAACCTGAAAAGAAATCTTGAAAAGCATCTTGAAAAGTGACATACAAACCCTTTCCCCAGTCACTACTAGTTAATGAGGGAGTCCTCTCTTCTTCAGAGCTTAATTTAAACAAACCACATCACACCTGAGTCCTTTCAGATTAAATACTCTGTGATTAAGGTTGAGAATTCAGACCCCACAGTAAAATGTATTTCAGTAATCTCTGTCTCTCTAAACAGAAGCTTTGTAGGCTCCTGGGAAGCAGACTATGAGTTGAGAATTCACATCATAAATCAATTTTTATTATATCATGATGAATTTTTATTTTCAATTCTTGATCTACTCATAACAATTCCAAAGTTTCATCTGCTTCTGCTTCGTGCATTCCAATGTACTCTTTATATAGGGGGGTGTGTGTAAACATCTGTGGAAATACACCCATAAAAGTAAAACCCACTTATACTGCCAATGGACGCTATTAAATATTGTAGATAAACGGGGTTTTTTCCTACCAAATGAGTTTATCAGAGCTAACAACTGAGGGTTCTTAACAGGACTGAAACATTAAAGAATATTAATAGCAACATTACCACAAATGTATTATTTACTGCCAGCAAGCTCTGAACAGGTCTCAAAACTTGACCTTATAAATGGCAGACAACACTTTATGACTCTTGTATCACAGAATCACAGAATTACTGAGTCTGGAAAAGACCTCTGAGATCATCAAGTGCAGCCTATGTGATATGAACAGACTTGAACTCAAAAGAAATTTTGCTGTAACATGCAGTATTGGTAGTAAGACCTTTGTCCAGCTAAATGGTGTGTGTCCTCCAAAGAGTCACCCCTTTTCATTCTTACTATGAACATCTGGCCTTCACATGGCCAATATACTGTTATCCAAAAGAACCACCAACAGCTGATGCACCGCAATTTCTTTTCTCTCCCACCACAGTTTACAAACTACAGGGCTACCCTCACCTCATCTGCATAACCTAACTGGTGGCAAACCACCTACCGGATGATAGTGAATTTGATGGACTCTGCCGATTCCAAAATCTTCCTCATTGAGTTAATTTCCAGATAACTGGGAGCTTTGAACACGATGCCGGGAGGTAGCCCATCCACCACCAAACAGCCAGGGTTGGAGTTGATTTTCCTGTAGGGGACTTTCACGGGAAAATTCAAACCAACGGCTTCAGCTGAGGGAGAGAGGGCAAGTTTGTTTTCAAGTCTACGTATTGATCAGTACCTTGAAATAAACAGCTTCAGATGATTAAGGTAAATGCAAACTCCAGCTTTTACCAGATCTAAAACTATGAAAATCCACTTGACAACTAAACCATTCCAGCGTTAGAAACAGAAGGTTTGGATTACACAAATGAATGTTGCTATAAGACTGATGGTTACAACTCTAGCTCTGGCTGCTCACCTTATGAGGAACCCAGAGTCTGTTTTTACTAAAAAAATTTACAGAAGAGGGTATCAGGAAATTACGACACGAAGGAAAACGAAAGGTCTCCTGCAACACCATGGAAAGCAATTCAGCACAGTGCTAGGGATGGAATTTCAGGTAAAGAAACTCAGGTCAAGCTGTGGCAGCCTAAAGAGAAGACTCCAGGAGGACTTTATAGCAAACTTCCAGTCCCTGAAAGGGGCTGTCAGAAGGTTGGCAAGACTGTTCGCAAGGGCAGGAAATAGGATGAAAGGTCATGGTTTGAAGCTGGAAAAGGGCAGATTGAGTCTGGACATGAGGAAAAAGTATGTGACTGTAAGGGTGGGGGATCCCTGGAACAGGCTGCCCAGAGAGGTGGTGGAGGCCCCATCCCTGGAGCCATTCAGGGTCAGGCTGGATGGGGCTCTAGGCAATCTGTTCTGGATAGAGCTGTCTCTGTTTGTCATAGTGGGGTTGGACTAGATGACCTTTGGAGGCTCCTTCCAACCCAACACATTCTACGATTCTATGATTTTGTGTTTAAAACATGAACCAACCTACATCACCGTAAAAAGATTATTTTTTAAGTCAAAGCACAGCATTCATCTACAATTCCCCAGTTTGTTCATTTTAACGATCATTATATCACCCACTGCCATGATTCAGGAATTGCAGTATGAACGACATTAACTGCATTCACACCTATTTGAAAATGGGGAGTAAGATGCAGTCAATTACCAAATTTCCGGCTAAAGAGATCATTGACTTGCTCTCTCAATTGTCTGCTCTTTTCAGCTTTTGACAGTTGCTCGCTTTCATCATCTGGAAGAAATGGTGAAAACAGCATCAGAGATTTTTTTTTTCCCCCCCTAGAATCTTGCTTATCATCACATGTTCACTCAAAGCAGAAATACCTGAGTGCTGGCTTTGTTCCTGTCTTTACCAGTAACACAAAATAGTAGAAATAAGGAAAAATGGATCTTTGTTACAGAAATCTGTGAGAAGCTTTGAAGTATTTACATAACTAACATTAGATTTACTGTCCGGAGGCGACTTTTTAAACTTAATCTAAACCAACAAATTGCATTTTGTTTTCTTCTGCATGGTTAATCAATTCAGTCCGAGGACTGAGCTCTTGCAGTTGCCAATAAAACTGCAAGTTGATATTTAATGTACCCCATGAGAAAAGAGAGAAAAATGTGGGCACCTCTTCATTAGGGCTGGACTAAGAGTATTCTACAGATGTTACTGAACAGAAACTCAAGAGTGCTAGAAATTACTCAACATCTCAGCAAAACCAGAATGATAAACAGAGCTTCAGATTGGATTTAAGAAAAACCTTAAGGGGAGGCCTTAAAACTGGCTGCCCATGGAGGGGGTGGAAGCACTGTCCCTGGAGAGGTTCAACAAATGGGCAGCCAGGGTGTTTCAGGAGATGGGTTAGTGGTTGGGGGTTGTAGGGCAGATGGCTGGACTTGATTATCTTGAAGAGTTTTTCCAACCTTGTACTAATATTTCAAAGAACAAGCTTGACTGTAGGAAAACATGTCAGACTGAACAAGCGTCACGAAGAACATGAGCACAAAGACAACAATATGAACTGCACCTGGCATCTGCACTTCGACTATGTTCAGATCCTCCACTCCTGTTGCTGTCTTGTTCACTGTCGTTGTAGTGGTAGTGCTTGCTGCACCAGCTTCGCTAGATGAATTATTTTTATCTAAAAGGAAGAGAATTCATTCAAAATCCATTTGCAGAGTGCCCCAGCTCATGAATGTCACACACAAACACTGCAAAATCATGGGCATTTGCAGTTTTCCAATGTTTCATTTGCACCCCAAGAGGACAAAGGGCCATATTCAAGCTAACAGTAACCTTTCCTAGATGGTTTTCTAAAAAGTATGTGATTAAAAAAAATGACTGCATATATGTTGGTATTTTAATAACAGAAGAATCTTAGCACTTGCATTTAGTTCAGCAACACCTCCTGATCCACACATGCACTTGGACAAATATAAACCTTACAGTTATATTTGTGAGCCACACTGTTCAGCAGCATGACCTAGCACACTGTAAGTAACTCAACAGTTTTGCCGACCCATAGTAGCAAATAATAGTGTGACTGAGAGCATTTAATTCATCACCTGCCTGACACAATTGTCTACTAGCTATCTGATTCAGATCTGGAGAGCTCCTAACAGGTCATCTGTGAATCACATCACTTACAACATTTTGACAAAAGGCAATAAATTATCTACGATCAGGCATCTGATTATTGTGAATAGCAAAAAATAAAAGATCATGCTCTCTTGCTAAAGCTGAATCTAAACTGCAGCTGCTTTCCCATCTTGAAAACAACCAACCAATCCAACGAAGCCCAACACAGAATGAATCTTTCAATCATTTGTTAAGACCACGCAGCTCTCCTGATTTGAATTTAATCCTGGAAAGACACTGATCTAGAACGTTAAGCAAATGTTAGGCAAAACTCACTTGGGGAGCTTTCAGGACAACACTTCTGCAGAGTCTCCTCAAACAGCTCAGGCCTGCAAAGAGATCAAAAAATAACAAAATTATGTTCATCAACATTGAAGAAAATGCCATTTTCTAATACTAACTAATTAAAGACAGGAAGTATGTGATATGATATCCTCCCATTCAAGAGTGCAGTGGCCGAGAAGCTCCACAATTTCTCCTGCCACAGTTTCTATAGTGGCACATGGGTATCTAAACCTGTTCTAGACAAGCAAAATACATCCTTACAAGTAACAATATATGAATCTCCGCTTCTCCACTCTTATGAATCTTATGAGTAACCCATAAGCACTCCACATGGTAGGAGCAAAACCAGTGTTATGGTGACAGATGGGCTAAGAAATCTGGATTTGCTCTTCTTCACAAAACAGGTTATGGGTGCCACTCAGAACTAAGGTTACTGTATCTTGCTCCACCTCTACAAGAGCTTTCTGACTATTTCCTCACTTACTGAAAACATTCCACTGTGTACTTTATACAGTAATTTGGCAACTGAACAACACAATTTCTTTTTTTGGGGCTACATATCAGTTCTCATAGAACAGATTATTAAAGACATGTGGAAGTCTTACTTTTTAATTATGAATTTTATCTTAGATTTGTTTCTTAGAATCTTCTCTAGTCTTGGAATTCCAAACGTAGAAGGTCGGCGGAACGGCACCCCTTCAGGGAGTCCTTCCACATAAAAATCGTCTGGGAAGGATTCGAACAACAAGAACGGCACCCTCACTGGTCCATTCCGCCCCAGTGCTTGCCCTGAAACACAACAGAGTAATTGAGCTATCAGCCAGACAACAGATTTGAGGGAAAAAAGGAAAACCTCAGGTACTAACGATATGTAATAGTTGTATAAATACCAGATCAATCGGAACCAGCAGGCTCCGCCTTTTTTGTGTGACAGCTTGAGGAGGCAGGAAGAAAATGAACTCTCTCAGAGGTAACTCATTCTGTTGCAGATAAACTGATTGTAATTTGTAGTTGAAAATTAATAACCTGCAGCCAGTTCATGCCACTGCCTTGGTCTGTTAACACGACTATCCCATTTGTACTCAAATTTGTTACAGGCAATGTGTTCTGTCTCCAAGGGCAGGTGAGATTAGTTCTCTTCTTTCAGAAATCACATTCCAAAGAGTAATAAGAAGTCATTAGTTCCAGAAGTCATTAGCTTCCCAGCAGCCTGCACTAGAAGCGGTGTTGGGATACGATGGAGCATGTCTCTCAGATACCATCCACAACGTATCAAGCCATGCAGAGGCTGCAGCTGTACAAAGCCCCATTCGTAAGCAGAGCGAAGCTCTGCCAGGATGTGGAGTCATTATGTCTCTGGGTCATGAAAGTAGCAATCCAACCACAACTTCTCCATTTCCAGACCCAAATAAAATAATAGTGGAAACGTGACATAGAATTGAAAGCAACCTATGTGAGAATGAACTCAAATGAGACATTGCCTGGACTGCATGAGGATTGTGGGACATTAGGAATAAGCATTCAAATGTCTCTCTCATAGGTCCAACTGCACATTCATAAGACAGTCATCTTGGTAAAAAAGAAACTCACCACATTTTTCATTAAATAGGTTTTCGACTTTTCTCTTTAAGCCGGTGATTTTGGCACTCCATGCCTCTGCCAGGAGGAAATGGGAAGAATTAAACCAATATTAGTACAGTCAGTCAGTCCTCAAAGAATATTTTTAATATATATATTTTGTAAATTATTATGCCTGACAGCCAATCTGCTACTGCGAACAGCACTGAAACATTCCTCCGCACTCTAAACCTACAGCCACACAAATCCTCATTTTCCTAAAGCATTGGAAGATACTGCTACTAGATAAAGCAAGGACAATTAATTGGAAATTTATCCAAGACTGACCCATAGTGACGGTATCAGGGAGGATAAAATGTACTTATCAGTAAATTACCAGATAAAGATGCTGAAAAAAACATTTCATGAGACATGGGAACTGCTTACAGTTACTCTGGATACAGTCACTCATCTCATCTGACTATGAGGAATTTATCTTGGTTGCACAGGGACCCTGCTTTCAAATGAAGATTTCTGTGCTGGAGCCCTGCACAGGTAGGTCTGGTCCTTCAAGGCTGAAAAGCTCCAACCAAACACTCATGAACACAACTAGGAGGATGCATGGGTGCTAATTCTCACAACATTTACCAAAAGAAAAGTCTTTTCCTCGTGTCTTCAAATTCATATTAGACCCATTGGTTTCAGAATTAGTTCGGACACCTGTGAAAAGACATCAGATACATAGGTGCAAAGAGTAGAAGCAAGTCATCAGAGACAAGCACAATGCATCCAACTTGAGAAGGAGTTTCTTTACTTCTAGAGAAAAAGCAGCTTCTGAATCAAGAGTAGAATAAAGAAACTCCTTAAAAAGTTCTTGTAGGGCTGTATTTAAGCATTTGATACTACTGATCATGTCTGTCATTTCTCTGCTCAGGATAACACCAGTCCATACACTTCTGTGTGGAATAGGACCAAGCAAGCTTTCAAGCTCCAACATTTAATCATCAGAATCCATCATTTAACCAACAAAACTCCCTGATTCTATATTAAAGTGTATCTGGAGCCCTGAAATGAAACCATTTGCTACATGAAGTGCATTTATCAGGTAACTAAGGGCTACGAAAATTGAAAAATATTAGAAAAACATTTAATGATATTTCTTCCATACCTTCATCAACAGTCACCTCAGCCTCTGGGACTTTTGAAGGCTTTGCAGGACTTTGTGGACATTTTGAATCCTTTGGACTCATTGCTGCAAGTCAATATAAACAAGGTGTAATGTATAGAGCTCTCACACAACATACAACCTGCACAGCTAAGGAAAGAGCAGCTGCCTTCTGAAAATTCCAACAGACTGAAGAATCACTTGTGTCAGTCCTAACTACGGTCTGCACTGAAAAATCCAAACAGTACAGTGACACAGCGTTCAAAAGGAGGTTTAGCGCTCTTGAGTCACACCTCTATTTTCACTCAACTCATTCAGACCAGAAGACTTTGTTAGTACTATGAGTGAGGCACAGCTTTGGTACTTTTTATAGGCAACTCAATCTTTTAAGTTTCTTTTTTACTCTTTCCTTACAAAACTCATCGTTGTCCCTGCTTGTCACAGGGGTGTTGGGCTAGATGACCAAGGCTGTGATTCTGAGATTACTTCAGTCTATAGCTAGAAGTTAAACATGGTTTAGGCCATTAAAAGCTAAATAAAAGTTGTAAAAATTACATAAATTCAATTTTCTATATTGGAATAGTAATACAATTGTTATTTTGCTTACTGGAATAAGGAAAAAACCCACAAAATTTATGTTTTGACCAACTTTTAAAATTAATAGCAGATTTAGAGGCTACTACACTTACATCATCTTCAACAATGCCTTTTGTTTGCAAGACCGTATATTCAACCACACAGATCTCCGATTCTCTATTCTAAGGAAGAAGAAATTAAGTATTTATCAAGTGATGGCAGCAAGTAACTGTTTACCTGGAGGGTTTATTTTGCTTATCAGTCTTGCAGGCAAATGAGAAGTGACAAGCTCAGGGCTAAAAGGTGAAGAGAAGACAATCCATCAATTACACACACAGGGTATAAAATAAAATAAAATAACATAAATTAATACAGAAAAATATCACACACTTCCTGGAACTGGGCTGTGTTTCCATTTACATAACATCAGCTCTTTAACCACAAAGTTAAAATCCATAAATCTATATTTTCTACAGTGTATTTTTCTTCTGGGTTTATTTCAAGAAAAAAATAAAGAAAAACAAGGAGGGGAAAAAAAAGAAGGAAAATTTTCCAGGTAGAGGTCCATTTTATTCCCTTTGATACACTAAACACACAATCTATACATGTCTATTAATTTAATAAGGAAGTTATAAACTTTTATGAGACAAAAATAGGTGTAAAATGTTCTTTCTTTTTCATGGAATCAGTTTGATTGCATTTAAAGCCCAAAGATGGTGGGAAGAGAATCAAATAACTTCAAAATCATGAGTAAAAATAAAGGAGCTTAGAACATACTCTTTAACAACAAATTTGATTTTGCCACTCTCACGGACAATTCTTTCAAGGCGTGGAATTCCAAACCATGTGGGACTTCGGAAGGGGATTCCTTCTGGCAAGCCTTCAACGTACAATTGCTCAGGATGTGATTCAAATACAATATAGGGAACTTTCACTGCCTCTGAAAGCCCCAGCGCTTGGGCTGAAAATAGAGATTTAATGAGAGTTTACACAGTGAAATGGACGAGCGTTATTTTATCGCAAGTGATTTTAAGCAGCTTAGATTACTGGAGGTCTGCTACTCAAAGGCAGTAAAAAAGAATTATCACGGTTTGAAAGTTACCCAAACCAAGTTCCTTAATCGAGTACAAGACTCAAGAAAAATACTTCATTTAGATTTAATATAAAAACTTTTACATATATTCAAACATTTATATTTAAATATATATTTACTGTGTAATTATTAGTTTATTATAGTAACATGTAAATATTAATAGATAAATATTCACCTTGTTACCAGTAACATTGAATTCTGCAGGGCCTAATGTTTTCTTCTGAGACAGTTTTCTGTCCAAACAATGATCCACATATTTCTGTGCACATACCACCCCTCAGCTGCACGAGCTATGGCCTGGGATGGTGCTATAGCATCAGTTATATGCCAGTTATATGGAAAAGTCAGCAGAAACTAGGTAAGAGGAGTCAAGATTTCCATATCTGTCCTAGTACATTTCTGATGTTTAAATAGGCACAGTGAAATTTAGAACTCTTTACAGATGAGTTTTAAAATGCAGCAGCATTATAAAACAGTTCTTTTAACTTTGAACGTACCGAACTTTGTATTGAATATCTCTTCTACTTGCTTTCTCAGCTTTGTGATCCTGATGTTCCAATCTTCTTTCCCTGAAAATCAGATCAGCGATTTATCAGCTCTAGATAAACAGGCACATTCAAACGCATTTCTCTCACTACAAACCTACCAACACAATCACATCTCAGCAGACAAGGCCACACAATTAGCAATGATTACTAATGACAGCTTCAGTGACACTGTAATTGCCTTGACATAATGGAAAATGTGTTTAAATGTAGCTACAGATTTGCAGCTTGGGCCCATGTGGGAGAACTTGTTCTTCAGAGCCTTTAGACGCAGGAAGGAATTATTCTAGTGGCTCTTACAGAGAATCATAAAGTGGTAGTTTGAATTAATTAATCACAGTGCACAAGAACAACACTCTTTAGAACAGACGACAAGGATTTAAAGAGTGCTTTGCTCAATGTTCTGATGAGTGTTAAAAAATCACTTCCAGTTCTGTTCTCTGTTACAAACAAAAGCCAAGTACAGGAGTGCTCGTCAGTGATCTGTCGCTTAGGTAGAGAAGGAAGCAAAGGACACTAAACAGCAGTAAAACCCCACTATTTTTTCTGACAAACTCCAAAACAATTCACTTATTTTCTTCACAACCCACAGATAACAATTACATGCTACTGATGTATAACTGCTCAGAGATGGGACAAGCATGAGCAGGAAAAGCCATCCAGAATGCATTTGTTTCCGTGGCAGACTTCTGACTAACAAATTACCTGACCTTGTTTATTTCTCCCTTCTATATATTTCAAGGCAGGCAACATTTTTATTTTTTGCCTTCTGGCCTATTTATTTGAAGGATTTCACAAGTATTTAACATAGAATCATAGAATCATTCCTGTCGGAAAAGACCCTTGGGATCATCGAGTCCAGCCATCAACCCTACTTTACAAAGTTCAGCTAATACCTGCAGGTGTGTTAGTACTTCTTCACACGTCATAGTCTTACTGGCAAAGGAATCAGACTAAATGACTTAAAAATATTAAAATGATGCTCACAGGGCACAGGAATACTGCTTTTCAACACAGTAATGTTCTGCTTTAAAAAAGGTCTAAAACTCTTTAGTACCATACAGTTTACATCCATTCTAGATACTCAAAGACAGCTGGATGGCTCCATAACTGTTCAGTGATCTCTAACGTTTGATTCATTCTTTTCAGCCCAGATGTCAGCAGACTCATTGTCACTGAAGGGTGACTTGGTGAAAAAAGTTGCAAACCACATGTATTTTCCCACCAAACATCTTCATCCCCACTTGGAGACAGCACCTGCCTTACCTGAGGTGTTCGGCTTGGGCTGAGAAATAGTCAGCAGCTCCGGTCTGCAATCAGAAAATATGTTACTTGCCTGTTCTCACCAGAAATTAAAGCGGATGGCACAAAAGGATAAAGTTTGGTTCTACTATTCTCTATTTCACACTTGTGAACATGCTACAAAGGTATTCTGGATGACCTGACTGGATTGCAAAAGCCCAATTTATAATGTAAAATGTTTCATCTGCCTGTCTGGTAGCTAAAGACCAAATGCTTCATAAAATCATTGAGGTTGGAATAGACCTTCAGGGTCATCAATTCCAACCATCTGCCCTACAACCCCCAACCACCAAACCATCTCCTGAAACACCTTGTCTGCCTGTTTGTTGAACCCTTGCAGGGACTGTGCCTCCATCTACTCTCCGGGCAGCCTGTTACAAGGCCTTCCCACTCTTTCTGGGAAGAAGTTTTTCCTCAGATCCAGTCTGAACCTTCCCTGGCACAGCTCGACCCCATTTCTTCTTGTCCTACTGCTAGTCCCTAGGGAGAAAAGGCCAATCCCTGCCTCATTGCAACCTCCCTTCAGGTAGTTGTAGAGAGCAGTGAGGTTTCCCCTCAACCTCCTCTTTTCCAGGCTGAAGAGCCCCAGTTCCCTCAGCCTCTCCCCATCAGACCTGTTCTCCAGAGCCTTATCCAGCCCAGCTGCCCTTCTCTGTCTCCTCTCCAGCGCCTTGATCTCCTTCCTATACTGCAGTGCCCAGAACTGACCCCAGTACTTGAGGTACAGCCTGATGTTCTGTGATTCTGTAAGCATAGGAGCAGAATCATTTAATGAATCGAAGTGCTTGATTACACAAAGGATGTTTGTTTGGCCTCTTTCTTAAAAATAACACCAACACATTCGGCATTAAACCAAACACTTACCTTTTGATCACAAATTTTATTTTATGGGCCACTTGAATGATTCTTTCAAGGCGAGGGATTCCATACCAGGAGGGACTCCTGAAGGGGACATTGAATGGCAGCCCTTCAACATAGAGGTCATCAGGATGGGCCTCAAATTTGTGGTATGGAACTGCTTTAGGTTCAGTGCTCCCCAGAGCCTCAGCTGTCAGAACAAGAATACATCCGGTAACTGGACAGTCTGGCCAGCAGCCTTTATTCAGCACTAAGCAACTCATTCTTCAGGCTGTTGCACTCATGACCCTATAACCTGGGACACTGCAGAATATCTAAAGGCAACGGAGTCCAAGCTTCTGCACATCAAGACCATAAATATTGGCCATGTTGTATTATGGCAGTCACAACGTTAGGCTAACGATTGCAGATTCCTCAGTGGGGCACAGGAGGTTTTATTCAGTCTTTAATTATTATAGAGAATCAGGCAACATTTTATTCTAGTTCTTATGAAGTTCACCTTTTTAAATGTCAGAGAGAACATAAACATTCACCTAGAAATGTTCTAATACTAACTGTAATGATCCTGCAGTGGAGATAAATAAGTAAATTGTTGTCATCAAAAAGTCCCAATAGCAAGGGATTGAGAGCAATTAGAAGAGCCGTACATTTTAAATCTAAGCTGACTTAGATTTTTCCTTTCACTACGAGTTTACCTTGTGTAAGAGCAGTAGAGTAAACCATCCTTATTCCACCCAACTGACAAGAATTTAAATATTTGAAATAAACTGATCAAAGGTCTCATTCACGTAGACGTTCAAAGGAAATAATGAAAGCAATCTTCAGGAAGTACAAAGGCATAAAAGTAAAGCAAATGACAACACTGTACTCACCAAACTTTTTAGAGAAGAGTTCATCCACTGACTTTCTCAGTTTGGTGACTTTGGCATACCACACGTCTTTTGCTGTATTGGAGAGAGAGACATAACAAACCTGACATGCCCTCGTTATTTGGATTATATTGTCACAGTTGTTAGTTTCACAGCATGCATCCTGGATTTTCATGTGACCCAGAGAACACTTTGTGGAAGAAGTATGGATTCAAATTGGAAGAAGAAAAATTAATCATTAAAAAAAATGAGAGAGTATTAAAACTGTATAAAAATACATTGAACCAGTGACATTGCTCTTGCTACAGAATACACAGAGTGTGTACGGACAAAAAGCTGTAATGCTTCCATCATCCACCTCTAATCTGTGCTCCTGCAGCCCAGACAGCTGACCGGATCCTAGCATGCATCAAGAGAAGGGTGGCCAGCAGAGCAAGAGAGGGGATTCTCCCTTTTTACTTTGCTCTTGTGAGAGCCCACCTCAAATCCTGCATCCAGTTCTGGTGTCCCCAACCTGAGAAGGACATGGAACTGTTGGAGTGAGTCTAGAGGAGGCCACAAAGATGACCCAAGGGCCAGAGCACCTTTGCTATGAGGACAGGCTGAGAAAGCTGGGGTTGTGCACTCTAAGAAATACAAGGGTGGAGAGGCTCTGGAATCAATTGCCTGGAGAGACTGTGGCTGCCCCCTCCCTGGAGGTGTTCAAGGCCAGGTTGGATGAGGCCTTGAGCAACCAAGTCTGGTTGAGATGCATTGCTGCCCATGGCAGGGGTTTGCAGTAGATGAGCTCTGAGGTCCCTTCCAACCTGAGCCAGTCTGTGATTCTGTGATTCGATGCGGAGAAGAGATTAGTTTTTAGGCAGTTTCATTTTCTAAAAAATTATCTTGATATTCAGTGTTGAATTTGGCTTTCATATGGGGTGGAATGTTGCTTTCAGGGGATTAGTGCTGACAACCCCAAAGCCTGCTCTTACAGTGCGTGCACAGAGCTGTTTGCTCTTTGCTTCCAACAACCATTTCTCCCCTGGTTCATGGACAATACCTTTAAAATAGGGATTAAATAACTGTGTCAAAGGACTCTAAGGACTCTGCTATTCTTCCTGAGAGGAGAAGTAGCTTAGTTCCAACTCTCTTAAAAGCTTTACTTCTAACTATGAGCAAGGAAGAGGAATAAAGCTGGTGAAGGGCCTGGAAGACAACTTGATGGGAAGTAGCTGAGGGAACTGGGGTTGTTTAGTCTAGAGAAAAGGAGGCTAAGGGGAAACCTTATAGATCTCTACCTGAAGGGAAGCTTTGAGAGGTGGGGGTTGATATTGTCTCCCAATCACCAGCAATAGGACAAAAAGAAATGGCCTCCAGTTGTGCCAGGGGAGGGTTAGGTTGGACATCAGGAAAAATTTGTTCTCTGACAGAATGGTCAAGGGTTGGAACAGGCTGCCCAGGGAGTGGGAATTGTGAAAAATCATCAACCTTGAACACGAAAGTGGACAGTTGCCACACTATGGGTTTAGTCAGCAAGCACAAGCAAGAACTTATGCTGCACAGCCACAGGCTGGGTTGTCTTCAGAGGCATCTGTTCCCATATCTCCAGCCATTTCCTGAGCCTAACCATCAGTGTCTGGGCAGGTTTGTCTTGGAGCAGAGATCAGCCTTCCCAGAGATCCAGAGCTGAAGCTGCTTCATAAAAACTTCCTGAACAGCCTATTTCCCAAAGGAAACCAAATGCAACTCATCTTTCCTCTGGTAGTTAAAACACAACTTCTGT